>CM042149.1:56244748-56280099 GCA_023376005.1 Doryteuthis pealeii | reverse complement strand
AAGAGATGTTTGACAATAGTCGTAAAACCAACCAGCAATCAACAAAAGGTAGCTCCATGATTTTATGGGGTATTGCCTCTAACACTTGTGTCCGTTGCCCAAAATATAGCTTTGTCCGTTTTAGTGATTAAATGCATGTACATCATGTATTTAACCAACCCCTCTCAATAAACAGGACGCGGCACAAGGTCATTTCTAAGCGGAATTTAACAGCTTTGGAAATCAGATTTTCCCCTTTTCCGAGAATGGTTGTCACACAAAGTTAAAGGCCCAGACTGCAGATACCGGATTGGTAGTACCGTGTCGGGGTCCCATCTATGGGTTAAATATAAAAAAATGAGTTTAAAAATCTGTTTAAAAATAAATTGAAGACCCATCATGAGCGAATAAAACGAAAACGTCTTCGCCATAAAATGACCCACTGGGTCGATATGTCGTAAAACCCAGCCAACCAGACAACCAACGAAAAGTATCTCATGATTTTATGGGGTATTACCTCTACCCTTGTGGCCGTGCGCCAAACATATCGACTCCTGGGTATGTTAAACTGCATTTAATGTTGAAGTTCCAGTTCTGGAGATCTGCTGTGTGTAGAGTACCACTTCATCGTCATTACTACCAGGTCCACTTTGACCCGGATTGGTAGTACCTATTAGGGTCCCATATATGGGTTAAATAGAAAAAAATGAGTTTTAAAAAAGGGTTTTAAATTTTTTTTAAATGCAGTTAAAATAAAGAATTTTGAATACCCGCATAGAAGGAATAAAGCAGCATTTCTTCGGCATAAAATAATCCAACAAGGGTTGACGTACCATAAAATCCAACCAACCAAACATAGCTTTGTCCATTCTAGTGTTTGAATGCATCTACATCATTTATTTATGTTTCCCTTCTTCTAAACTGATTGTCATAACAAAGTTTAAGAGTCCAGTTTCAACTACTATGGGGAGTCCCCGTGGCGTACTAGGTAACGTATTGGACTGTGTGATAAGCGAGTTCGATATTCAGTACCATAATACACCCCACGTTGGACCTTTCTTAGGCTACACGTTCGGTCAGAGAGGCTCCCTCCAATCAATCGGCTGCTTAAGCCCTAGCACTTATATGATTGACAAAACCCTATTGTCCCTATGGCAACCCCCCAACCCTTTTTTTCTCTAATATATGTGCTAGAAGGCGATGGCTGAGGGTCTTAGCGTCCTGGGTATGACTTTAAATTTTATCTGATGGTGTAGTTCCATTTCTGAAGCTCTGGGGAATGTGGAGTACCCCTTTATTACTATTAGTCCCAGGTCCACCCAGACCCGGATTCAATAAAAGTCTCTCTACCCACCTGAAGAAGAAACAATATATAACCTTCCCGTGTGTCCAATAAATTTACGTACTAAACATTAAATCATTTGGTTCAATATGATCGACATGACAGATTGTATACAGGTTCTTACCTAATGTTGTCGGAGAAAAACCGACAGCTGTTCATAGTCAATATACTATACCATTGTGGGCCTGTCAAATAACAGGACTTATTAAATCAGTGATGTTGGTTTGCTTTTACGGCATGTCAACCCTTGTTGGGTTATTTTATGCCGAAGACGTTTTTATTTGATTTATTGTTGAACGAAAAGGAGAGGAAAGAAGCCGCCACAGAAAAGAGAGCGATAAGGAAGGAGAGACAGCAGCATCTCCAGCAAGCATCACCGTTTGTTTGCAATCACTGCACCAGAGATTGCCATTCAAAAATTGGTCTGTTCGGCCACTCACATAGTTGAAGATAAAAAGGTGGACACTACACCATCGTCTTTAATAAACCGAAAGATGCCAAATATCAATTGATGATGGGTACTCAATTTTTAACACATTTTTTCAACTCATTTTTCCTATTTAACCCGTAGATATGACCCTAACAGGTACTATCACTCCGGATCAGAGTGGACCTGGTAGTAATAATGATAAAGTGGTATTCAATTCTCTGCAGATCTTTAGAGTTGGGGCCTTACAATTAGATGTGGCTTCGTGGTATATCCAGGACACCTATTTGGGGGGATATTCTTAGACCTTTGCAGGGAATGCAGTCAGCTTTATCCGTTGAGTGCTGTTGTTATCTATACAGGTGCAATCAAATCTATTTAACCCATAGATGGGAACCTCAGAGTAATGGCACACTCTCTTCACAGCTCCAAATTTGAAACCTCGTCCCACCCAGGACGCTAAGACCCTCAATCACTACCTTTTTGCACATATAGGACAACATATCTGGGTGATTGCCATAAAAGAAATAATGTCCAAAGACTCTTATAGATGCCAGAGCTTGGTGTGACCAGTCGATTGATCGGAAAGGGTCTATCCGATCGCCTCTTAAGCCTAAGTAAGGGCCAAAGTGGGGCGTTGCATTTCATTGACTGCTCAACCACAAGGATTCTGTCTTTCACCATCATGGGTCGCTATCCACGGCCAACAGGTAGCCCCGTTGTGGGGCCTTACCCCTCTGCAAAGGCGCAGTCGGTGTATTCTACTGCCCCAACCGACCGGTCATTGCCTCAGTGGGAGAAAAGACGAACGACATTTTCTTACGAGCTAATAACAGAATTTCATAACTTTTGGTTTGGTTTGGTTTGTTTTACGGCATATCAACCTCAGTGGGTCATTTAATGCCGATAAAGTTTTGAAATTAATAAATTCTTAATGGATAATACAATTTTTTTCTATTTAACCCATAGATGGGACCCTAACAGGTACTACCACTCCAGGTCAGAGTGGACCAAGGAGCAATGGTGATGAAAGGGTGCTCCACATTCCCCAAACCTCCAAAACTGGAACCTCACCATCAGATAGAGTTTAACGTCATTCCCAGGACATGTAGACCCGCAGCCAACCGCCTTCTAGCACCCATATGATAAAAAGGGGTTGGGGCTTGCCATAAGGGCAATAGGGTTGGGAATTTCATATAGGTGCTAGGGCTTGACGTCACCAGCTGATTGATCGGAGGTGGCCTCTCCGACCGACCGTCTAGCCCAAGATAGAGCCAAAGTGGAGTATTGCATGTCATGAACTGCTCATCCACCTGGGCTCTATCCTTAAGCATCACGGGTCACCACCCACGGCCAACAGGTGGCCCCATTGGGGGAGTCTTACCCCTCTGCAGAGGTGCAGTCGGTGTATTCTAACGCCCCACCGACTTGGCGGAATTTCATAACTGTTGCATGATCGATTGTAACGGCATGTCAACCAGTCTAGGGTTATTTTATGCCTAGAGTTTAGGGAATAGCGTTCATGGTATGTTCATATTTACATTTTTTGTGTAATTGTTGCATAAGAGTTATAATTTTTGGCACACGGTCCTATCAACTACGAATAATCATGGGACCCTAACAGTTACTACCGCTCCAGGTCAGAGTAGACCTGGAAGTAATAACAATGAAAGGGGTCATCCATGCTCTCCAGATCTCCTGTACTGGAGCCACATCAATAGATGCAGTTTAGTGCCATACACAGGATACCCTTTTGGGGAAGGGGGAGGGGCTACTCCTCTGCAGAAGATACAGTCGGCGTCTTCTGTGTCCCATCGACAGAATTACCCATAATTCGACTCGATTTTTTGCTTTGTGTTGCGAGCTGAAATTTGAGATACGAGCGAGCTTCAGATACACTTATGTTAATAAGTTAAAAATATATATACAAATATCTCTGCATGAGCAGAATTTGATACAAAGTCAATTTACAAAGTGGTGCTTAACAGGTTTGAATTCAGAGTTTTACATCTCTTAGACCAGTCGCTATTCCAATGTTAAAGAGCCCAGTCTGTCCTATTATTTACTCTTAGCGGGAGTGAGTATATTTGGATTCATACCTTTCCCAACTGTATAAGAGCGATGTAATATATATATATATATATATATATATATATATATATATATATTACATCGCTCTTATATATATATATATATATATTAACATAAAGGTACACGGTATTAACCTACTCGAGTTTCACCATGAGGATCTTCAGGGTTAAATCTACTGGATTAACAACTGTGACCATTTTCACCGGTAAGTCACATTTTTCCACAAATACCATGTATATATATATATATATATATATATATATATATATATATATATATATATATATATATAAGGTGTCCACAAAGCCCATCTGCACTTTAGAATTATAAATCCTTCAATAAATTGAACTTTATGGACATCCTCTCTATATGCATATGCCTCTGTATATGCGTGTGTGGGGTGGATGTGTGTGTGTGTGTGTGTGTGTGTGTGTGTGTGTCTTAAAAGCACTCAACAGCCGGGTATTAATAAGAGAGCTCGCTATTTCAGGTCAGATTTCCAAATTTGACCCCAAACCCCATCCTGACCTCTTCATCGTGAATGTACATATATCTAAAAGCAATAAAGGTCTAAACAAAATGTCACTAATCTTCCACTGATTTGGCTCGCATTGAAAATCGATAAACTTGTATTGTAAACTGACGACATGCCCTAACCTAACCATTCTTTTAAAGAATGTGTCTTTTGAGCTTCTAATATTTATTCGCTTATACTCTTCTTATATTCTTATATATTTTTATATTCCTATGAATAATATTAATATACAATATTGATATACATCTTATTAATATAATAATATTATAATATAATATCCGATAGATATATAATAAACAATTATCGAAGATAATGACAATAATAGATATTATAATTATATATTACTAGCAAATATATGCACCCTCCGGGTGCAAGTATTTAAGTTTTAATATAATAAAATATCATGTTAAATTAGAAAAGCCAAAGAAACTGAATAAGAATTCAGATAAAAATATTTGAACAGAGGGGGTATGATTGAAAAATAGAACAACTTTGAAACTAACTCTTCCATCATTATCCCTTACTCCCGTCTTTCATTGGTAAATTTTCCTAAATTAACTATTTAGTTAAGATAAGAAGTAAAGAATAAAATTACAGTTATTTCTTCTTTTTAATGAATTTCTTTTAAGATTTATCCCCGAGATTTTTGCTCATATTCATTGATATAAAACCAAACAATTAGAAATCAATAATACTAAGCATATATTTATTAAAATCAAATTTTTAAGATCAATATGCAAATTAGCCTTCCCATTCACACTGTAAACCGCTATTTTCTTGTATATATAAATACAATTGCATGTTATTATGCAGATATGGTCAACAGTCTTAATGCTGTAAAACAATTTTATTAATAATTGAGGTTTAAATAAAAATAAAATCATGAAGAATGTGATGTAAATAACCAAGGAAATTGTGACTTGAATAGTAATGTAGTTTCGGTTACAGACATAAAAACCCACAATCTCCATTATAATAAGATATAGTATTATATATTATATATATATTATACAATATATATTATAATATAATATTCTAATGTGATATAATAATATAATATCATTAATATACATTGTTATATTCATTATTGAAGTCTGTGTTCTTATATACAATATTGATATACAACTTATTAATATAATAATATCATGATATAATATACGATAGATATATAATAAACAATTATCGAAGATAATGTCAATTATAGATATTATATTATAATTATATATTATATATTGTTATATATTATATATATATATATATATATATATATGTTATATATTATATATTATAATATAATATTATTAATATATATTATTATATTCATTATTGAAGGATGTATCTTTTGAGTCTCTTATATTCATTCGCCTATACACATCTTATATTCTTATATTCTTATAAATAATCTTAATATACAACATTAGTTTACATCTTATTAATATAATATAATATAACATTTGATATATATATAATAAACAATTATCGAAGATAATGCCAATGATTGATATTATATTATAATAATATATTATATAGTATTATCTATCATATATATATTATATAATATATATTATATTATAATATAATATTATAATATAATATAATGATATAATATTATTAATATACATTGTTATATTCTTATAAATTATTATAAATAATATTAATATACAATATTAGTATACATCTTATTAATATAATAATACTATAATATGATATACGATAGATATATAACAAACAATTATCTAAGATAATGCCAATAATAGATATTATATTATAATTACTATCAAAATAAAAAAACGCTCTCCGGGCGATGTAAAAGTAAATTTTTGAAAGATATTGCTTGAGGAGGTGGAAATTAAAAATTAAATGTAGGAGAGTTTGAACAATGAATCATGAAATCATCAAATTTATTAAATTGATAAATTGATATAAATTTATTAAATTGATGAATTGATATTATTTGAAATCGAAACTAAGTTCTATTAACTTTGAATATCTATTAAAATAAAACAAACTGTATATAAATATATGATACTGGGGATGTATCTATTAAAACTTGTTTAAAAAAATTAGGACTGTCTAATTTTGCATGCTCAAATTTTGAGTGTATCTATTCTATGTTATGACGATTTCGGGTATAGTGACGTAAGCAGTGCCGTAGATTTGTTTATAGACAAAAATCGGAATCGAATCTCCATTATTAATAGATATATTATATAATATTATATATTACATATGTATATATATTATATAATTAGGGACTGGCAAACGGAGCCTAAAATGCGTTTTTGACAAAATGACTTTAGTCCCCCCACCCTACAGAAAATAATTTACCAAAAATCAGGAAATTATCGGATTTTAATGAAATTAAAACAATATAGAACAAATAGAACAAATAGTTTTAAATCTTTTAAAAATAAACTGCATATGTGATTATATTTTCCTTTTTTTAATGATGGTTATTATGCTACTACTTATCGATTTAGACAAAGTTTAACCTTAAATAATAGTTTTAATTATTCTTAATTCGCTTTTAAAACTCGTAGTATCCGATTTTTTTTTGCTACTCCCTATATATAATATATATTATTATATGATATATGTTATAATATAATATTGATATTATAATATGATTATAATACGATATAATATTATTAATATTATTAATATACATTCTTATATTCATTATTGAGCCTGTTATATTCATTCGCTTGTACACTTCTTTTATAATGGTAAACGTAGAGTAAATCAGCCGTGTTTGTACTGGCTTACTTTTACTTCAGCAGCCTTAAAAAACAACAAAAACACAATACTAGTCTGTCTATACCAACCCTCATATTATGTATTCGTACTTTCCTCCTGTGATATGTTAAGCTTAGTAAATATTTACTCGAGAGACGTCTAATTATATCACCGTCTTGTCCGCAGGGAGGTCAAAGTTTACGTACTGAACATGTATACGAAAATGGGTTGTGGTGGGAGCTCTTCTAATGAAAAATTGTGATATTGTATAACGTACCTGGTACCTTAGGCATAACACTTATTATCTAGATGTAGATATAATATAAATTATTGATTATATACTTGCAAGAATAATGCACCTTCCGGGCGTAAATATTTAAGTTTAATGGAATGTAATATATCACATTAGAAACTAAACGAAATTAAATAAGATGCATATAAAAAATACTTGTTTTAATTATATTTTAATTGGGTTCTATATAAAATCATTAACAGGATTGATTTTAACACAGTATTATTTATTAAACCCGGTTTTGTTAAAACAAGTTATGCAAATTGACTACATCATATATTATGTAAACCTATATATATATATATATATATATATATATATATATATATATGCAAGAATTTAAATGACACAGCTAATTGCCCGCCCTGTCGGCTGGGGCGTTAGAATGCACCGACTGCACTTCTGCAGAGGGGTAAGACTCCTCCAATGGGGCCACCTGTTGGCCGTGGGTGGCGACCCGTGATGCTTAAGGATAGAGCCCAGGTGGATGAGCAGTTCATGACATGCAATACTCCACTTTGGACCTATCTTGGGCTAGATGATCAATCGGCTGGCCACGTCAAGCCCTAGCACCTATATGATTTTCCCACCCCTATTGCCCTTATGGTTTGGGGAATGTGGAGCACCCTTTCATCACCATTGCTCCCTGGTCCACTCTGACTCGGAGTGGTAGTACCTGTTAGGGGCCCATCTATGGGTTAAATAGAACAATGTATTTATATAAAAAAATTGTATTATCCATTAAGAATTGATTTATTTCAAAACTTTATCGGCATTAAATGACCCACTGAGGTTGATATGCCGTAAAACAAAACAAAAAAAAAACAACTAATTGTAACTTCCACTGAATATTCACCACAGACCTTTTTTTTCTAAACTTTTAAACTTTTTTTGCAACAAGCAAGAATATGCACTCTCCGGGCGTAGGTTTTAATGTTATGAAATATATCAAATCAAAATGTCTGACGAAATTAAATAAGAATGTATATAAAATGATTACTTATTAATACATAACATTTGGGAATTTTATTGCTAACTATAAAAAAATATGTGCTTTCCGGGCATAAATATTTAATTGAAGTTTAATACGTTGGAGAATAAAATGATAATATCAGAGATCAATAAAACTAAGTAATAATTATCAAACCCGTTTTTAAACCAGTACGCAACTTAGCCACACCATATATCATGTAAACGTTTATTTCATAGTGATATAGGACACATTGTAAGATTTTAAACGCTCTAATAGATTGGGTTGTTTTGAAGCAAATCATACTCGGATTTTCATAGAGCTATCGTTCATAAATAAGATTCATTCAATGTATCAATGATTTTGACAATAACTTAAGTACTCATTGATAAACTTATGCAATCTTGAGGGTATTGTAACGTACGCAGGGACTTAGTTTCAGTTACAGATAGTCACCGAATCGCCATTATAATAAGGTATCTACATAATAAAATGAAATCTTATTAATAATGGAGATTCGCTTCCGGTTTTTGTATGTAACAAAAATTACGTCACTGCGTATACGTCACATTACTCAAAACCGTCATAACATAGAACTCAAATACACTCAAAATTTGAACATGCAGCATTAGACGGTCCTCATTGTTTTTTAAAACAAGTTTTAATAAATACATGGCTGGTATTATATATCTATATATAGTTTGTTTTATTTTAATACATATTTAAAGTTTACATTTCAAATTGTTTTATTTTTTAATCCTTTAATGAATTTGATGATTTTACTTACTTAGGGTACAAACTCGCTGACATTGAATTTTTAACTCCCACCCCTCAGGCAATATGTTTCAAAAATCTATTTTAACATCGCCCAGAGGGTGTTTTTTTATTTTGTACTTGTAAATTATAATGAATTATTGCAATTTTTTTAAAAAGGCATGTCCATATTAAGAGTCCCGATTACTTACCTAGTTACCGTTTTTTATGAAAGACTCTCAACATTTTACAGACACCAGGCACTTCTTACAATATTACAATTTTCCCCCTCCATCTTCCATCACTCTCTCCCTCTCTCCCTCTCTCTCTCTCTCTCTCTCTCTCTCTCTCTCTCTCTCTCTCTCTCTCTCTCTCTCTCTGGTTCTCATGTATTTTGTTGAAAAATAAGCCTATTTCTCTCTTACCCCCTCTCTCTCTCTCTCTATCTATCTATCTAGTTCTTAATCTATATCACTCTGTATTCAACTCGACTCCTTGATCTCTCTCTCTCTCTCTCTCTCTCTCTCTCTCTCTCTCTCTCTCTCTCGCTCTCGCTCTCTTTCTTTCTCTCTGTATCTTTCTATCATTCTCTTTTTCTCTCTTTTTTTCTCTATTTTCTCTCTCTCCAACTTCCACGCATCTCTCTCTCTCTCTCTCTCTCTCTCTCTCTCTCTCTCTGTTTCTCTCTTTCTCTCTCTTTCTCTCTCTCCCTTTCGTTTCTTTCTTGATTTGTATGGATTTCTAGATTTCTATGGATTTTCCACCCTTCGACATACATATCAGTCACCTATGTCTGTGAGGCATAGTATAAACTGACTGCAATCGCTGGAGTTAGGGTAGAAAGAAGGTGTCCTGTGTGTTGCATTTTTTGTGATATAGTTATTTACTAAGCGTGGCTTAGATACGGCACAAGGCCAGAATTATGGGGCGCCCAGTGAGAATCGAACTCACTAACAATGGTCCGCTAATCTATACTTATAGACTAGGCAGGATCATGTGATCTGTTCCTTAGCCAATCGCTGACCATACTGCGTGGCTGATATATTATTTAAGCGCTGATTCTTTCTCAGTCTACTGGCAATCTTCTACGAGGGAACCTAGGATTCTTTACCTGAGAGGATTACCAAAAGAACCAAATCGGAGGACTCTCTACCTAGAATCAACTGGCCAATTATGGCCCTTAAAAACTTGATGAGGTTCCATTTCTGTGTAATTTATTTGTCTTGAGAATAATAAGCTAGTTTTCTAAGGATTATCATTAATTACTTAACATTATATAACTGTATGCACATTTTACTATAATTAAATAGAAACAGGTACTTGAAACCATATGAATAAATTATTAGTACTAGCAAAATAAAAAAACACCTTCCGGGCGATGTAAAAATACATTTTTGAAAGATATTGCTTGAGGAGGTGGAAGTTAAAAATCAAATGTCAGAGAGTTTGAATCATAAATCATGAAATCATCAAATTTATTAAAGAAGTAAAAAAAACAAAAAACAATTTGAAATCGAAACTAAGTTTCTATTAACTTTAATTATCAATTAAAATAAAACACACTATATATAAATATATGATACTGAGGATTAAAACTTGTTTAAAAAAACAATGTTGCATGCTCAAATTTTGAGTGTGTTTATTCTATGTTATGACGATTTATGACGGGTATTGAGACGTAAACAGTGACGTAGTTTTTGTTACAGACAAAAACCGGAAGCGAATCTCTATTATTAATAGATTAGAGATAACTACTTACTACCATATAACTGTAGGCAAATTATCTGTATTAAAAGTTATAAATGTATTGCATTGTATATGTATAAATGTATCGAAATTGTATTGAAGTTATAATTGTTTTATAAGGATTACTTGAAACCATATAACTGCGTGAAAACAAATGTTTGAAATACGCTAGACTTAGCGCAGGATGGCGTCGTCAGTTATGTTATTGGCTGGCTTCATAGGGGGGGGTTCGGGTCTTTCAACATAATACCCCCTCAGCCAGCCAGACCAAATGATTATAATCAAATAGGAATAATTACTTGAAACCATAAAATTATTAGTAGTAGGAATATTTGGACTTTGAAAATGGTAATTTTGAACAAGGTTCGAACTTTAACACTACAAGATGCTGTCAATTCATTAACTAGATTAAAACCACACGTGATCCTGTGGCAAATCTTGCAAATCGGTCGGAAAATTAGGGTTACCCAGAAAAAAACAGAACCCACACATTTTGTAATAAAACTGTTAATCTTAACTTGGGAGTTTAGGGTTAGGGTTAGAGCTAGGGTTAGGGTTGGTGTTTAGGGTTAGTTTAATGGGAATATAGATAAATAATTTGGATCCTGTTTTTCTGGGTCAACCTGTAATATCATGTTACTCAACTAGGGAGTTTAGGTTTAGGGTTAAGGTTAGTTTAATGGGAAAATAAATAAATAATTTGGGTTCTGTTTTTTCTGGGTCACCCTGTAATATCATGTTACTCAACTAGGAGGTGTTAGGTTTAGGGTTAGGATTAGTTTAATGGGAAAATAAATAAATAATTTGGGTTCTGTTTTTTCTGGGTCACCCTGTAATATCATGTTACTCAACTAGGGGGTGTTAGGTTTAGGGTTAGGGTTTAGGGTTAGTTTAATCGGAAAATAAATAAATAAATAGGTTCTGTTTTTTCTGGGTCACCCTGTAATATCATGTTACTCAACTAGGGGGTGTTAGGTTTAGGGTTAGGGTTTAGGGTTAGTTTAATGGGAAAATAAATACATAATTTGGGTTCTATTTTTTCTGGGTCACCCTGTAATATGTTTTAATTTTCCGACCGATTTGCAAGTATAGCTGATTCTGTCTATTGCATATAAATATATAATTATCGATTTTGTTGTTGTTGTTCTCCTTCAAGTTCTTTCTTTTGCTCTTTGCAGACTCGTCCACTAAACAACAACAACAACAACAAAACGTATTCATTTATTTAACAATGAACAACCAACAAAGGCAGATCTTCAGATCGGCTAACATTTGGCATCTAGTATGTTTGTCTCAACCGAGCATCGTTGGCAGCTGCGTAAAGGTTTTCCTGGAATTCCTCATTCAGTTCTTTGCCGGCATAAAAGCCGCGTGCAACGGCGGACGAAATAATGCAGTTCTGAATATGAAGAGCCCTGCCTCTCAAAAGGTTAAGTCCTTCCACGAAGGAGAATTTTAGCGATGCATGTCAGAAATTCTTCAAATGCCACCCCCGCTACCCCCTCGCCTTAAGATGCCTGACCTTAAGGGCAATCAAATTATTTATTCCGCTTCGAGGAATCTGTGGAAAACAAAAACAAAAACAGTCCGAAAACATGCTTAGTTTTAAACAGGGAGACATTTTCGTTCCGATTTGAAATCACTGTGTGTCTTTCATCTGGATCATATTGATCAGTATTTTTTTTTTCATCGGATGTATCGTCAATATTAATACGAAGAGACTCCTGTTTATAAGAAACATTTCATGGCTTTTCTCTATATCTGGCGCCTAAACATTAAGCAAGACACAGAGAGGAGTGAGGCGGAAAGGAGAGTAGCCTCGACAGCAAAGAGAGCCAGAAAGAGGGAGAAAAGACAGCAGCACCAGAAAGCATCACAGTCTGTGTGCAGTCAATGCACCAAAGACTGTCACTCAGGAATTGGCCTGCGCAATCACTTGCGCAGATGCAGATAATTTATTTGTTTTTTTTTTTTTTTGGAGGGGGGCACTACGACATCGTCATTAGTGGACAGAAACGTGCCAACTATATCTTTTATGCATCTACCAATGCCTCTTCTCCTGGTAGGATATGACTCAAGGTCCAATTTTAAGCGAAGTAAAGCTGCTTCGAATTAAGAGTATGTTTTCTTCTAGACTGTTTGCATAACCAAAGCTAATGAACCCAATCTGCCCTACTATTTACCAGTAGTTGGGGGAACACGTAGATTAGTGCATTTACCAAGTAAATTACCACAAAGCGAAATGTAAACAGTCACGTCCAAGATTTTAATTCCGGTCAACACTCTATTTCCATTTCTAATAGGTAAAACACAAATCTATGGGGAGAATTTCTCGATTCTAATATATATATATATATATATATATATATATATATATATATATATATAAGATTGTTAGATGTTTGTTTTTTTAGAAGCATTGTTGAAAAAAGTATATATTATCATTTATATTTTTGCTTGAAGGCAATTACAATGCATATATCGCATAAAATTCGATAATTATAGAAGATAATAATGATAAGTGAATTTCGGTAAAGAAATATTCAGTGTGTAGAACATCTTACAGACTGTTTAAACATCATTAAGTCTCATAAGCGATGTATACTAACGATTTCCATCCGACAAAAATCGAAACCGGGATTTCAGCAGGATAGTCAGAAACCAAACTGCCTCGGCCACGATACAGCACGGGACAATCCTTGCGAAATTAACCTGTCAATTATACTGATACGTCTCTACCATTTGAGGTAAGGGGACGTTGAGTGAATAATAACAAACCCGGGCCTTATGCTCCTCGGCGAAGGAAATAAGATTTTTGGATGTTTGTTTTTTTTAGAAGCATTGTTGAATAAAGTATATATCATTATTTATATTTTTGCTTGAAGGCAATTACAATGCGTATATCGCATAAAATTCGATAATAATGACAAGTGAATTTCGGTAAAGAATTATTCGGTGTGTAGAACATCGTACAGACTGTTTCAACTTTATTAAGTCTCATACTGGACGAAGCTACAGAAATATACAGATGGTTGTTTTGAGTTAATATGTTCTGTGTAAAAGTCAGAATAGATGTGACAGAATTCTAAGCATACGTATATTTCTTTAGGGAAATGCTTTGCACAAAAGGCTTGCTGATGGCCACCAGAATCATAAAGGTCAAAAAAATAAGATTGATTTTATTGCTTTTATTCGTGATTTTCTTCTTTCGGGTAAAACCGCCTCTATTCAAACGACTCTAATTACCTGTGATTGATCGACGGTTAGATACCAGGTGTCAGGGCTTTCGCGCAGAACCGAAAAAGATTTTGATGGAATCTATCGTCCTACGAGAAAAGCTGAAAAGGTTTTGGCTCACCCATCAAGGAAATGACATTTTCTTTTGAAAAAGCTTTATTGATTTTTTTTGGATGGTAAAAAAGAAACTTTAGAATTAACGTGTAAAGGGTGTTGAACTGTGTGGGATGAATTATGCTAGATATAATGCACGTTTCATAAATCTATGTATTTATTGACTCTAGCCCTGCAGTGGAGTAATAACCCCCTATGTTTTAGGAATAATGTGAACATCAGTCATTTTGAGTATCGAATCCTGCTCATGATGACAGGATTAGGTAAATACACCGGAGTCTAAAGGGTGTTTTTATTCTATTTAAAAACTTTTACATTTTTAAGGTCAGTTAACGTTGAAACACGTATCTTTGAGGCGTAACACAGATTCTCAAAGATACGTGGTTCAAAGCTAACTGACCTGAAAAAATGTAAAAGTATTTTAATAAAATATTATATCTTTTATCCATTAATATATCAATACTGAAAATTTCATTAAATTTGGTTAATTCCCTGATTTTTGTATTTTTTCTTTCGGTGACATACGATGGTGGAATTTAGGTCCGTTCAGTTCGATTTAACCCTAAAGAGTTTCAACATTGACATTACATTTGATCTGGAAGAAAAATGTGGTTTCATGCCTTTTTTCAAAGGCATTAGTCCGAAGTGAACGCAAAGTTTATACTCGGTTTGAAGAATTTATTATTTGCTCCTGTGACTGTATTACATAATTGATCGGTTTCCTATTAATTATATACAATAAGTGTTGCGTAGGTGTAAAATAACGGTTTAGTGGAGAAACACAGGAAAGATGATTGTTACTTTTTAACAATGTGTTCACCTATTCTTCCGATTCGCCAGTGCTAACCTTGGGAAGTTAGTTTAGAAAGTCAGCTTTTGCTGAGTCCTGGGACGAGTAAGACATATGGTGTCTCTCGTTCTAATATGCAAAATCTCCAAACATTTGTTTGTTGGTCTGCTTTATAAAAACAAAACATGAGCTCTAAACAAAAGAACACTTTTGTGTCATTAATTAAGATCCAAATAACAACACAGGACGTCCCATATCAGATCCAGAATAACAAAAGATTAAACCTAGGTAACCACCAGCCCAGAGATAGACAAATCCAGCCCAAGCTAAGATAGCAAGATAGAAGAAACAGAAGATAAGCATACATGTATACAATCACGGGTGTACAGTTATACTATATACGAAGAAATAAGGTATACTATACAAGATGAGTATGCTAAACAACAATAGGATGGACACCTGCACGTCTTTAACAAAACTATAAAATAACTTGAGTATAAAGATACTTTAGAATAGTGTGCTGTATTGGTTTACTTATTTAACTAATGTTTCTCATTTATACAGACAGTCAAAACCAGACTCTGTGTTAATTAACAAGGAGAAGACTTGTCATGCCTGCGGATCACCGTGTGAAAGTGAAAGAAAGCGAAAAGACGAATAAATACTTGGACCTTGCCAGAGAACTGAAAAAATTATGGAACATGAAAGTAAATGCCGTACCAATTGTAATTGGGCCCATTGGAACGGTCCCCACAGGATTTCAAAAAAGAGTCTGGGGGAATTAGAAATCAGAGGAAGAATCGAGATCATCCAAACAACAGCACTGTTAAGATCAGCTAGAATACTCAGAAAAGTCCTGCAGACATGAGAAGACTTACTGTCACTCAACCTCTAGTGAACCACCAGCTTATGCAGGTGTGAAAAACTTTCATAATAATAATGAAATAAGAAATATATTATTGGCTGGTATGCTGCAGACTATTCCCAAAAGAATAGAAAGGATGAAGGAAGTGAATAAGAGGAACAGATGACCTACTGCGCATAGATCAATATTTTCAATGAGGTTAAAACAATGCAGAAAATGTACACATGCCATGGAGAAACTACAAAAAAGATCTATGATATAAATCAGCAAACAAGATATCCGACAAATTCATAAACTTCATGACAAAATTATGGAAAACTGGAAAGTGGAATTAACAGCAGGTTTTTTCTTTCTTGTTTTACGGCATATCAACCTCAGATGGTCATTTAATGCCGAAAAAAATTTTGAAATAAAATTCATACTTAATGGATACTCAATTTTTAAAAAATAAATTCATGTTTTTCAATTTAACCCATAGATGGGACCCTAACAGGTACTACCATTCCTAGTCAGAGTGGACCAGAGAGCAATCGTGATAAAGGGGTGCTTCACATTCCCCAGACCTCTAGAACTGGAACCTCAACATCAGGTAGATTCTAACGTCTTACCCAGGACATGAAGACCCTCAGCCATCACTTCCTAGCACTTATATGATAAAAAGGGCTTCGGGTTGGCATAAGGTGGGTCGATTAATCGGAGGAGGTCGCTCCGACCGCCCGTTCAGCCTAAGTAAGGGTCTAAGTTGCATGTCATGGATTGCTCGTCTCCCAGGATTCCATTCTTAAGCATCACGGGTCGTCACGCACGGCCAACAGGTGGCCCCATTGGAAGAGTCTTACCATTCTGCAGAGGTGCAGTCGGTGTATTCTAACACGCCAGCCGACATGACAAAATGCAGGAGGACAAATTCTAGCAAATTTGAAAATCCAAAGAGGAATCTAATCTCACTGATGAGATAAAGCGAAAATTCGTTCAAGTTGTAGTCGTGTCAATGTTACTGTACGCCTGCACCACTAGGAAAGCGCTTAAAGAAAAGGATATATGGGAAGTACACAAAGATGCTGCGTGCAGTCTTGAACACATCTTGGAAGCAGCAATCAACAAGAAAAAAGGTGTACGTCCCCTTGCCTCTTATCACACAAAACCATGCGAGTAAGGCAATTTATACATGTTGGACACTGCCGGAGATCCTAAGAGGAAATCATAAGTGACCTTCTCCTGTGATTTCCAAGACACGGACACACCTGAGAAGGCCGACCAGCAAAAACCCACACCAATCAGCATTCTGCTGATTCTAAACAATGCGCAAAGGAACATAGAGGGGCGATGACCGATTGGAGAGAAAGAGTCAAGATGATGATGATAATATAACAATATGAGTAGAGATTGATATTTCGATTGATTGATATAACATAAAAAACGTAACAACTTTGATACAAAAAAACGGAAATGAGGGCGATCAGTTTGAGGATAATTAAAGGCAAATCTAACCGTAGTTGTATCAGTGCTAATGTATGGCTGCACCACTTGGATCCTAAAGAAGCGCCTAGAGAATAAGCTAGATGGTAGCAGGACAAGAACGATGCGTGTGATATTAAATAAATCGTGGAAACAACACCCTACAAGAAAGCAGCTGTATGGCCACTTGCCCCCTATCACACAAACCATCCGAGTGAGACAAAGAAGACATACTGGGCACTGCTGGAAAGTAAAGACGAACTCATATGTGGCTTTTTTCCATGCAAACCTGCATTGACCAGCTATGCGCGGATACTCGACAGAGGACCTCCCGAGAGGAATGAATGAAAGGAACGGTTGGCGAGAGATTAAGCCAGATTGAAGTTGCACAAGAATGCTGCGCATGATAATAAGTAAATCGTGAAAACAACACCCTAGAAGAAATCGGCTGTGCAGCCACTTGCCCCCTATCACACTGACCATTCGAGTGAGACGAACAAGATAGGCGGCGGGAACCCTGATGTATTGATTTGTTTACTTTTGAAATTTACAAATGCTGGTCGTTTCTAATTAGAATTTCAATGCTATTTCTATGTATGTTTTGATTTTTAAATATCTTCAGATAAAAAAAAATAATCTTCATAATTTTTGCGTAAAAAAGCACTAACTGGTGATATTTATATATATATATATATGTGTGTGTGTGTGTGTGTGTGTGTGTGTGTGTGTGTGTGTGTATAATTTGTCGTTAATTGTTTTATTTGCTTAGTTTCATCCAGACATATATACATACACTCCAACTCTCTTTATATATGTATAGATAGAGGTGTTTATGTGTGTGTGTGTGTGTGTGTGTGTGTGTGTGTGTGTGTGTGTGTGTGTGTAAACAGAAATAAATAAATAGATTGGAACATGTTAAGATAGATCAACAGACACCTATATACATATATACATAGGTTTATATATATAGAAAGATAGATATATTATCGAGTTAACGTTAAAATCAATAACAGTGTTTGTTTTTTTCTTCAAAGAACAAACATACATTTATTTACTTTTTCCCGGGTTTTTTTTTCAACTGAGTGAGTCTTGTCTTATTGGTTGCTTTGATCATAATACATTTATAAATATTTAAATAGCATGTATTATTTTAAAAACCCTTTGATACTCCACTATAAATATATTTACTCGTGATGAATGGAAAGATATCCTGAAATAAACGTTGAAACATCACATCAATAGAAACGCAACACGTGTTACTAAGAAAAGACTTCGTTTTCCGATTAAAAAAAAAAAGGACAAAAATCTGTGAAATTATACAAATGGAGAACTACATAATGATTGCTAGGAATAATATTTTTTCCATATTTTCAATAGTTTTTTTTTCTTTTTTTTTTGTTGCTTTTTTGTATCATAATATCAGGCTGCATTCTCATCAAGGTGAGACCTTATTAGCAAAACACCTGTGCAACACGTTTCTCTTTCAGGTGACAAATCAACATCAGATGCCGAGGATTCGAAAATAAATGCAGTTTCCTTAATAAAAAGAAGAGAGGAAAAAAGCGTCTAAACGCTTTTGACAAAAAATTATTTCTTATTAGTCTGTTATTAAAATAAACACTTCAAACACCGGCACGTCATGAATAACGCAGATCGGAAAAATTATGCAGAAGAAAATAAATTGAATAAAAAAAAAAGAATAAGGAAAAAAAAGTATTTTCTTTGTGCTGTCAAAGTTTGAGAAAAAGAAAAGAATTAAATAATTATTCTGAGCTCACGTCTTTTCTGAGATTACTCACCAAGAAGAAGAAAAAAACTCTTAATTACAATGATAACATTAAATAAAACAAAAACAAAAACAAAAAAACATTTAATGAATTAGATAGAGGATATCGCCTAAAAAGTCATAAAAGATTGATAATTCAAACAATTCAATCTAATAATTGGAATGAAAGGCGTGTAAAAACAATGAGATCATTATTCAAATGAGGTCTTCAAAAGTTCTTCAATGTCCGTTTCATGGATGGTAAAACTACTGAAAATGATATTCCAGGTTGGGTCATTACGAAGCTCATACTGTGGCTAGTATAAAAATTGGATGTATCCCTTTGGAATTCCACTTTCGAGGTGCCTCTGGTACTGGGTAATACACCCAATCCTGTCGTTTTAGACTAAAGGAAAGTGTTGCTTGGGGCCTGACCCTGTGGTCCATGCCAGTATTATATATCTTACGGAAGCCACTGGATACAGGTCGGAAAGGTCGGGTAATGTATATATATATATATATATATATATATATATATATATATATATATTTGTATATGTATAAGTATTAACTTACCGGTGGGTATAAGAACGATCGTTGGAAGCGCACAATATCCAGAGGTTAAGGTTGAGAAAAAACAAATACAAAGTGCTCAATACAATGTAGAGCATAAATTTATTTAAGAATGGAAATGAGTAACCTACTCGAGTTTCATCGATAGATTCTTCAGGTTACTTTTAAATTAATCGAGTTTACGATTAATCTTTGGTGTTATAAACATGCCCGTTGGAATGGGACTTAAATTCAGTATATATATATATGGGACTTAAATTTAGTATATATATATAGATAGATAAACCTAATGAGTCAGATAAACCTACTAAAAGTTTCACTCAGTGCTCTTCAGGGCTAAGATCCGACTGAAGAGCATTAAGCGAAACTTTTAGTAGGTTTATCTGACTCATTAGGTTTATCTTTATTATTTTCTCTACTTAGATATTGAGCACTTGTTACTTATTAGCTTTAGTCTCCTGGCGGTTTTGTATGAATATATATATATATATAATATATATATATATATAATATATGTGTGTGTTGTGTGTGTGTGTGTGTGAATTGTTTTTTCTTTTGGCCAAATATTGTACCAATAGATTATTTTTGGTTGGTACGATTATCTTGTCTTTTTTTTTTCCAATAAAAATTTTCTCCCCGGGTGATGTTTAGTAGTATGTTTTTATAATCAAACTATTTGCTGATTTTTTTTTCTCACAGCGAGGATTTACCAACAAGTTTGAAGTTGAAGTTGAAAGCTTGGTTTTCATTAGACGAGTTGCAGTCAACGTTTGAAAAGAAAATAGGACCAAAAGAAATATTCACGTCTTTTCTAAGATTACTCACCAAGAAAAAAAAAATCCTAATCAGAATTAAAAAGAAAATTTAATGAATTAGATAGGTTATCGGCTAAAAAATTCATCAAGATTATTGTTAATTCTATTAATAATAGAGATTTGCTTCCGGTTTTTGTCTGTAACAATAATTCTGCTTACGTCACATTACCCAAAATCCTTATAACATAGAATACAAAATTTGAACATGCAGCATTAGACAGTCTTCATTGTTTTTTAAAACAAGTTTTAATAAATACATGACTGGTATTATATATCTATATATAGTTTGTTTTATTTTAATACTTATTTAAAGTTTACATTTCAAATTGTTTTATTTTTTAATCCTTTAATGAATTTGATGATTTTACTTACTAAGGGTACAAACTCGCTGACATTGAATTTTTTACTCCCACCCCTCAGGCAATATGTTTCAAAAATCTTTTTTATTTTGTACTAGTATCTTATGATAATGGAGATTGTGTGTTTTTCTGTCTGTAACCGAAACTATATTACTACTCAAGTCACAATTCCCTTAGTTATTTACGTCACATTCTCCATGATTCTATTTCTATTTAAACCTCAATTAATAATAAAACTGTTTGGCATTATTAATACTGTTGGCTTTACCTAAATAAAATATTTATAAATATAAATATAAATTGTATTTATATATACAACAAAATACCAATTTTCAGTGTAAACGTAAAGCTAATTTGCATATTGATATTAAAAAAACTAATTTTAATAAAAATGTGCTTGGTATTATTGATTTCTAATTGTTTGGTTTTATCTTAATGAATATGAGTAAAAATCTCTTCAATAAATCCTAAAAGAAATTCATTAACAAGAAGAAATAACTGTAATTTTATTCTTTACATCCTATTTTAACTAAATAGTTAAATTAGGAAAATTTAGCATTGAAAAACGGAAGTGATGAAAGAGTAAGTTTCAGTTGTTCTATTTTCCGATTATACATCCTGCGTTTCAAATCTTTTTATTTGAATTCTTAATTTGTTTCATTAGCCTTTCTGATTTAATTTAATATTTTATTACATTTAAACTTAAATACTTGCACCCGGAGGGTGCATATATTTGCTAGTCTTATTATAATGGAGATTGTGTGTTTGTCTGTCTGAAGCCGAAACTAAATCACTACTCAAGTCATAATTCCCTTAGTTATTTGTGTCACATTCACCATGAATCTATTTTTATTTAAACCTCAGTTATTGATAAAATTCTTATACCTTATTAATATTTTTGACTTTATCTACATTCTAATAACATGCAATTGTATTTATATATGCAACAAAATAGCGGGTTACAGTGTGAACAGGAAAGCTAATTTGCATATTGATATTAAAAGTTTAATTTTATTAAATATGCGCTTGGTATTATTGATTTCTCATTGTTTGATTTTTTCTTAATGAATATGAGCAAAAAAACTCGGGGATAAATCTTAAAAGAAATCCTTTAATATAAAGAAATAACAGTAATTTTATTCTTTACTTCCTAATTTAACTAAATAGTTAAATTAGGAAAATTCAGGAATAAAAGGAGGGAGTGATGAAAAATGATGGAAGACTTAGTTTCAAAGTTGTTCTATTCTTTGATTATACCCCCTCTGTTTCAAATCATTTTATTTGGATTTTTATTTAGTTTCAAAAGTATTTCAAATTTAACATATTTCATTACATTAAAATTCAAATACTTGCACCCGGAGGGTGCATATATTTGCTAGTATTAATAATGGAGATTCGCTTCCTATTTTTGTAACAAAAATGACGTCACTGCTTACGTCACTATATATATATCGTATATATATATTATATATATATATATATATATCGTTATTTATATATATATATATATATATATATATATATATGCACACCCGCACACATTATATATATATATATATACACACCCTATGTATATATATACATATACAGACACTATGTATATATACACACATATACGCTACATATATATACACACTATATATATACATACACACAATATATATATATATACATATATATATATATATATACAATATATATATACACATATACTATATATACACATACACAATATATACACATACTGTATATATATACACACATATAGATACAAAAACTATATATAATATATATATATATATATATATATATATACACATATACACACACTATATATATACATATACACAATGCATTATATATATTGCATTGTGTATATGTATGTATATAGTGTGTGTATATGTATATATACACATATACACACACTATATATATATATATATATATATATATATATATATATAATGCAATATATATAATTCATTGTGTATATGTATACATATAGTGTGTGTATATGTATATATACACATACACATACAAAAACTATATATATATATACACATATACACACACTATATATATACATGTACACAATGCATTATATATATATATATATATATATATATCAGATTACACACTAGATTACTGTGGCTAATTGTTGTGAGAGTGCTGGACTATAACATTTATGTCTCTATTTAGGAAGTATTGAAGAGTTCTAATTAGAATTTCATTTTTATCTCAAGGATCTTAATGACTAATAAATGACGTTAAAATTATAAATTATAATCCAGTTGAAACTTATATTAGAAATTACATTAATCACTAAGAGTTTTGTTAATGTACTTTTCAAATAAGATAAAAAAAGATCTCGGTATACTCTTTTCTCGATTACGTTTACATACATATACACGACCCTAATGAGTATTGCAGTAATTTTAATGAGTTTTAAAGGTGCACCGTCTTATTGAAAACTCGATGGAATAAGTCTCTTGAATTTCAAAGAAGAAATGGAATATCTCATTCCTTGTTCACGGCAAATGCAGCTTAATCTCTATACAGTTTGAACACACACATATATATATATATTAAAGCTTAAAGGCTACACTACCTTATAAAAAGGATGGAGTACTCTCTGGTGGTCTTTACATATATACAGATGTGTGTATCTATCAGTTAAAATGTTACGATTTTTATGGTCATCCTTAGGCTTCAAGCAAAAGCACTGTCCAGCGGAGATCATTTGTGTTAAACAGAACACGATATTTAGTGTAGAATCCTTTGGTTGTTCCTTGGTGCTCCTTGGTGCTTGGTTTTCCTTTCTGTTGCAGGCAGGTCCGTTCGCCAATGTCAAATAGAGTGCAAATGGACGGCTGTCAACACCAGCGATTAAATAATTAACCAACCACGTATTCGGGCTGTTGATTGGCTGAGGTTTAAACCATGTGATCTCGCTTAGTCTATAAATTAAAGTGATGGATTGCGGCACGCCTTATATCCAAAAATAATCCAATGTAAAATCCCGCCCCCAGTTTGTAGGTGACGAAGGAGCCTGACTGATGATGAATCAATCGGCATTCCATCCCGTCTGGAGGTAGCCTACAAAAGTATTGCCACACTGATGACACGTGATGTATCGAAACACGGTGCATGTGGATGACTATGTATACTCCCCATCCACTAGTGGGTTGAGCTCTTGGGATGGAATTTCGCTAATGATCGCCAACTAAGCTTTAAAAATGGCAACGCTCTCCTATATTACGGATGGGGCACTCTCTGCCGACCTTTACATATTTAGAGATGTGTGTATTTATCAGTTAAAATCACCATCCCAGTTTGTAGGCGACGATGGCAGAGAGGTTAAGAAGCCTGACATGTTAAATCGATCGGTATTCCATGCCGGCTGGAGGTAGCCTACAAATGTCAAGCCACACTGATGAGATGTGATATGCTGAACACGGCATCTGTGGATGCCTCTCTGCCTCCCTCTTTCTCTGTCTGTTTCTGTCTCTGGCTCTGTCTCTCTCTCTCTCTCTCTATATATATATATATATATATATATATACACACATATGCACACACAACATATGATAGATGTGTGGAGGATGATCACTAATTAGAACTAAGCCTATTCTAGTGGTAACCACCTCTGCTATTTCATATGTTTACTTTATCATTTAAACAGTTAAAAATATTAATAGCATGACTTATTAGCAATAATGATAATAATTATAACAACAATAAAAATATAGATTATTATATAAATATAATATAGACTTCGACTCAATTACTTCGGCTATCAGCGTTCAGAAAAAAAAAAAAAAAAAAAAATATATATATATATATTATATATATATATATATATATATATATATTGCTGCTAACCATATTGATAAATAAACATTTCTCAATGTCGCTGATAGACCATATTTAAACATAAATATATAGGGAGAACTAATAAGTGGTTTTGTAACTTAGGGCATATTAAAACTATCAAAATGTTCTCGTTAAAAAGATCAATTATTTCGGCTTTATTTAACACGAAATTGTAATTTTAAATGTTCTGATATCCAACATCCTGGCATCCAAATCGTGGAAACAGCACCCTATAATAAAGTAACTGTACGACCACTTGCCACCTATCACCTATCATCCGAGTCTCCGCTTATCCAGCATAACGTTCTGTGGAAACCAGCACATGGGACTCGGTGCGGATATCAAATGCTACACAGAAGATTCCCCGATAGCCATGAATGATAGGGACGGTTGGCGAGAGATTTCCAAGGATATCCATGCTACTGGCATGATATGATGATGATATGGAACATATTAAATCTATCAAAATGTACTCGTGAAAAACTTTATAAAATAAAGTATTTAGGCTTTGTTTAACACGCTTTAGCGATTTCAATATCCTGACGTCCGACATTCTGGCATCCAGTTAATTCAACGGAAAATCAATTAAATGAATTTTAAATTTACATGTTGTTATGTTGTTTATATCTTTCTAATAATCTCGGACAACTTCCGCCTAAACTAGCCTCTTCCAGGCAGTTATTGGCATGTTTCAAATATGAAATGGAGCACTTTTTTTTAAATCAAATTATTATGAAAAGGAATGATGATGTCATATTTGACAAAATGCAGTTATTTCTGTTGGAGTATTTTGTGATATAAGTTTAAGTGTTGGGCTACAGCACGTAGCCCAACACTTAAACTTATAGACTGTGTGGCAGCGTGAATTAAACCCAGCCAAGCAACTCATTCAAATACGTGGTTAGTTAACTTCTAAATTGCCTATCTTGAAAGCCGTTCATTTGCATATATTTGACACGGATGAATGGACCTGCAACCAAGGACTCTGCTCAACCATAGGATTCTACCCAACACTAAGGAACAACCACAGATTCCTCACTAAGGAACACAAGGGATTTCCACTGTAAAGTAGTCTCAGCTGCAGCCTAAAAATCGTAACAATTTCATTTCACTATTTTTTTTATTCTGTTTATTTAGTTCAGAGATTTATATAATTTCAAAATTTGATGGATTTTAGGTTTGTTTGTTTTTTCTTTCCATTGTTTTATTTTTCAGAAAAAGAATTTCAAAAAAATATTTGACATTAACGCAAAGTGTGAAATCCGGACAGTTATTTAGTTTTAGAAGCCATAAGGCATTAAACCGAGTGTAATACATCGCCATTAACGGAAGTGTATGACAAGTCGTGCATGGATGGCAAAATGTCCTCAAATCTTGTGGGGAGTTTGCAAAGACGACGACGTTTAATGCTTTCTCAACAATATGGCAGCTAACTGGTATGACATGGAGATGAAAAACATTTCTTCATTAAAATAGTTAAATAAAAATATGATATCATATTAATACTTGTGTTACTTAATTGTACGTCCATTGCCATCTTTCTACACCCCCTGGTTAAAAATGAGACCATCCAAATCGTCCAAGATCAAATTCAAAAATGTAAATCCTGATTATCTGGTGCTGCTTTTCCACAGAATTTTTATTTCTTATGATTGTCCTCACCTTAGATAAATAATATATATAAATCAATATATACAGTATTGATAGGAGAGTGTTCAACATCTGTGATAGAGCAATATTAATAATGATAATAATAAATAAATATATATTTTTTGAATATGGAAATAAATCTGCAACCTGATTGATTTCATGGTCTGTAAACTTGATTGTTTAAGTGGGGCATTCTTCAGGTATTTTCAAAATATTTCCCTGCACGAAGATTGCTCCACTTAAACAATCAAGTTCATAGAGCATGAAATCAATTAGGTACCAGATTTGTTTCCTTACAATATATATATATATATATATATATATATATATATATATATATATATAATGAATAGAAGTAACCTACTCGAGTTCATCGATTGATTCTTCAGGGTTACATCCGTTGAATTAATCGAGTTTTCGATTAATCTCAGTTGGTACAGTACATGCCCGTTGGAATGGGACTTATCTTTTATAGACGAACGCGTGTTTATCTTTTCAAAGATTCATCGTGAACCGTTTTTGTTTATTGGATTAAAAATTTGAATTAATTTGTGGGGATTATTTTTTCAATTACAATTTAATGAAAGGTTGATTATGGGGCGTATTAATGGTTAAAAAACGAATGGTTAAAATTATTTATTAGTTGGCTTGGGTTGGTTAGAGAGTATTAGGAAAAGGCTAATAGTAGGCGTTACGATAACAGAAGTTTTGGGTAGTTAAATATGTTAATTATATAAAAAATAATATAAAGGGATAAAAATAAGAATGAAAGTAATGATAAACAATAAAATGAAATATACATTTGCAGCTGTAAAAATTCATTCAGAAATATTTTAGTTGACCACTTTTATCTTAAATTCATAAGGCTACAATTTTGCCAATTTACAACGAAAATAGGATAGACAACATTAGACAGAAAAAAGTCGAATTACTTCTCAACACAACTTTACAAACTTTAATTCTCAACACAACTTTACAAAGGTAAGACATTCTATTATCCTCTCCAATATTTTATATGATAATTAATTCAATGCTTCGATAAAGAGTCCCATAGAATGTGAAAGAGTTTTTTTTTCTATTAATGACCTCTCTCAAAAGTTTTTTTTTTGGGGGGGGGGCCCTCGGAAAATATCATTTCAATTTTCTATTCATTCCATTCTTTTTTTATTATAATCGTTGGTTCATGTTTGCATTAATTCTTAACAATATATATATATATATAATATTATATATATATATATATATATATATATATATATATATAAATGTAATTGGTAATTTGCTTGAAGCATTGTTAAGTATGTTATAATATATCAATAATTTGAAGGCAAATACAATGCGTATGAAAAATAAAAACAAAAACAAAAAGATGTTATTTTTGTCTAAAAATAACATCTTTTTGTTTTTATTTTTCATACGCATTGTATTTGCCTTCAAATTGTTAATATATTAATATATATATATATATATACATATATATATATATGTGTGTGTGTGTGTGTGTGTGTGTGTGTTATAGGCGATTTTATGCAATCTACATATTTGAACTTTCTTTTGTACTTGAAAATGAAGACTTATTTTTCAAACAATGAAGTGTAAATAACTAGTTTACTCGTGCCAACAAATATTTGTCAATAGTTTTCATTTACATTTTATTTACAAGTTATCAAAAACTTTTTGTTGCACTGCAGTGTGTAGTGTTGTGTTCAATATGTTCTGAATATTTGGTAAAATTAAGTGAATATGACAATTGATTTTCTACCTTGTCCATTTCATGACAAATAAAACTAATTTTAATATATACATGTATTTAAATATATCTGTATGCGCGTGGTGGTGTAACGGTTAGAGTCATAGGAAATGGACATCAGGAGACGAGTTCAAATCCTGAACGAGGCTGTTTGCATTTCACATAGCACTAATGCCCTTTGGACAGGTATCAATCCTACTATTCTCCTTCTAGCTATGGGTAAATAGTAGGGCAGACTGGTTAGGCAACCAGCCAAGGAGAAGGAAAACTCTGAATCCAAACCTGTTAGGCTTCGCTTTAAAATAGACTTAGTGTCACATCCTGCTTGTAGATGGGTTGGCAAATATCTATATCTAAATATATTTTATTTCAAAGTTCATTGATCTGATCAACCAATCGAAGTTAAAATAACTAGCGAGACCTGTGGATATACCACAGTATGATAATTATTACAACGTTTGATAGGTTTACTTAAGAGCTCTTACCAAATAGTTCAATATGGCATAAAGGATGATAAGCTTCATTTAACTCTCTCTCACTTTGTGTTTTCTTTTTATTCTTCATTATGATCGATTGAAACAGATTAGCGTTATCGCTTCCGTGCGCTCAATCCGTCTCTCTTGCGTGAGCTAGTAGATCAATAAAAAGCAAGCCAGATGAACGGACGGCACTATGAATTTTGAAGCGAGACGTGCAAGATGATAGATTTGTTGGTGAAATCAACTGCTACAAGCATTAGTATCCTGCGATCGGAGAGGCCCCCTCCGATCAATTCGGCTGGTCACGTCAAGCCCTAGCACCTATATGATTGCCCCAACCCTTTTGCCGTTATGCAATCCCCAACCCTTTTCATCGTATGGTGCTTAGAAGGCTGTGGCTGCGGTCTATATGTCATGGGAATGATGTTAAACTCTATCTGATGGTGAGGTTCTAGTTTTGGAGGTTTGGGGAATGTGGAGCACCCCTTCATCACCATTGCTCCCTGGTCCAATCTGAGTGGTAGTACCTGTTAGCGTCCCATCTATGGGTTAAATAGAAAACATGAGTTTATAAATAAAAATCGTATTATCCATTAAAAATGAACTTATTTCAAAACTTTGTCGACATTAAACATTTTTGAATACCAAATTACCAATAGAAGTATTCGGCATGAAATAAGCGAAGGGGTTGACATGCCGTAAAACCCAACCAACCAAACCAAACCATTAGTATTCTAAGAAAAAGGCTATACAATCTTGAAAATAGATAGCTAAATAACAAAGTAGGATTGAAAAATCATTTACTGTTACTTTTTGAAGTCAATAGATAAATATCATGTGTGTGCTTCCATACTTTTGATTGAAGTTCTGCCAGAAGTAAACTTATTCTGGCAGTCTGTCAGGTGTAATAAAAAACGGCAAACCCAATGAAATTAGCGAATTTGGATGCGTTGAAAAGTCCACCATCCTTAATACTTTATCTATTAAATGGTCATCGGATCTATGAAGTCAGTTAGGTATAATCGGAGGTCACAACTCTAAAGTGGTTTGTAGCTTGAAGAGTTCTTCAGGTGAAAACTTGCAGCAATACTCGCTTGAGTTGACCATGTGATCAATGCCGGATGACAGTTTCTGAAGAGGAATTAATAGACTGGGAATTAACAAGTTAAGAAAATTGATTTCAGAAAGAGTGAATATTAGAATAGATTTAAAGTTATGCTAAACTGTCTAGGTACATTCACAAGAGACGGACACGTGACTCGGGAGTTATGTATCTCACTAGAAACACATTGATTGCTGTTCAAACCCAGGTTTGATAAGATTTAATTGTTTAACGCATATCGACTGCCCATGGGTTATTTATTGTCAAAATTTGATTCATTTTTTAATGTTTGATTACAATTATGACGATATCTGGGCCATATGACCTTTAGACACCCATTTTTGATCTCGATTAAGAAAGGACAATTTTTCATTTACAACGTCAATATCCGTTGTTTTTAAAAGACGATTTTTAGATTTTTTAAGGTTATAAAAACTAACCCCCTAACCCTAACCCCTAACCCTAACCCTTAACACAACAACCGGATATTGACGGTGTCAATGATAAATATGCCCTTTCTTAATCGAGATCAAAAAGGGGCGTAATATGATCCCGATAATTTCTTGTTTATTGTTGTAGGGATTGTCTTTCCTTGTTTGCTGTGGTTACCGATAGGTGTGGTATTATCTTCTCTTGTTTGCTGTGTTACCGATAGGCGTGGATTATCTTCTCTTGCCTGCTACGGTTTGCCGTTATGGCGTTGCGACATGGATATTTAAAGGCAATCCGCGAATGTGACTCACAACAGATTCCCAACAATGAACAAGACAAGGTTGTCTCCATCCTTTGGGACTGTCAATACATGTACCTGTACACTGGCCTTTTATACTCTACTAGAAGCAGCTACCTGGCATCGCCTGGGTAGAGACGTACAAAAAAGCCTGATGCGATTTGTTTATTTTTAGATTACAAATGCTAGACATCTTTAAGTAGAATTTCACTGCTATTTCTATGTACATTCTAATTTTTAGCTATCTTCAAATATAAATCAAATCTTCATAATTTTTGTACAAAAAAAAAAAGAACTGGTGATATTTATATTGTTACATATACATTTACATTGTCGTTAATTTTTTGTTTTCTGTCCATAGATTTATTCATTAACACACAACCAACATCAACTAACACTACCACATCTACTTATCGATTCGAAACACTGACACCATTCATTCTCTACGCATCAAATAAGTTATACATGTGTCATAACTATTCTTTCGAAAGATACCTATAAGAGCAGCTCGTTCTTATGCATCTGGTTGTGCCCCCTATCACTGAATTACGCTAACGTAAATTCACACACTTACGAGATATACAAAACAAACCATTTATCTCAATGTTTAACTGAGCTCTTCAAGAAAAACACCCAATTACTCGTCCCATCTGTTATGCATTTTTATAATTGATGATCGTTCGCTATTGCTATCTTTCTCGCGTCGTTCAAGCGATCATCATGCAATTTCCACACCTATGACGCGACTAAAGGAAAGGAAATTGACCTAAACACTATGACACAAGTAAAGAGTCGAGCACTAGTGACAGAATATGCTTTCACACGATATATAATCAGAAGAAAAGAAGGACACAATGTAACTTCATCCGGAACAAAACAGTTGCAATTCTTGTAACAAAATACAGATCTGCGTTCTAAAACAAGCTAGAGAGAAACAAGAAACCACTCCGGCTCTATACACGAAGACTATACATATAGCCTGACACGGCACGGTTATCACCTACACACACATTCAAAGACGTCAGAACACTAACACACAACCAGACACAAGCAGGGTACATATCGTATAGTGCATTAAGCAGTAGACATCAAGAGTATGCGAGAGCCCGTCAGTTTAGTGACGACAGCCGCTTGTCATAAATCATACTAAGTTGCGAGAGAGAGTTGAATAACCTCACTACTCTACCGCGTCGCTCGGGAGGCAGGGAGACATACCCGTTACTTATCACCATTCAACGGCCCCACGTGTGTCATATGCTCTATTTATATAAGTACAGTCTCATCTTGACTTCCTCATTATCTAGCTAGCACCCAACAGAGCGCTATATTCCTATCAACCATGACATGTAAGACACGCCCTATTCGCCCGCAGTCTACTAGCTACAGAACATAGACAAATAAAGAACAGACGCTTTTAAATCATGAATATAACAAATGTCTATTAGGATTTCAATAATCTCACTACTCTATATTAAAGCACCGAGTCAACGTGATATAACTAATCAGCGAACAAGCAATGTAATAGGCTATGCAACTATCATCAGGAATCTTCCCTTCAAGATATTTATACTGATTACTCGTTCAATCCTTATTTCTTGCTCTTAGTTTTTTAGTGAAGTTGTCCTAGAAACACTTAGCCAATAAAATCTTATTGTAATGCTATGAACAATGCATAAGAAAGTTCTTTGGTCTGAGATAATGTGTTAGCAGTTACAACTGCACTAATATACAAAAGATCTTCGCAGTGTGTTTCGATACAGCTGACATGAACCAATCTCGCCACCACTTCGAGCCGTCAATCAGTAAAGAAGAGAGTGCAACGCGATGCCTCGATGACTATTGTCCATGTGTCTAGATTAAAGACAGACGGGTGAAATTCTTATATTGTATTCGATTGTGATTATATGCGGCTCGTCGTAGCTGAATATCCAGCTCTCGACGTATTCAAATCGTGTCTATATAATTCTAGCATTCATATTGCGAGAGCAAGAGTGAAGATTGATTGTATAAACCCCCTCGCTACCCGGCTGTAATGTCATATAAAGAGGACAGCAAAATTAACCGACCCATTTTAGACAAGCGATACAGCGTGCGAAATTACATTTATAGAAAAATTTATCTCAAACTCACAAAATTGAAAATACATACTTATAGCAGTACATATCCAGCACAACTCATCAACCTTCAACTGAATAATTATATAAAATTATACATAAAGAAAGAAATAAGAAAAAACATCATTTAATATAATTACTAAGCCAAATAATATGCAACCCTCCGTGAGTGCAGTATTTAATTTTTAATTATAATAAAATATCATGTTTTAAATAATATTAGTAAAAGGCACTATCATAATAGAAAACATCTAGCGATATATAGCAATTTCAGATAAATAGACAATGTATAGAAAACATTGAGAGGATGGAAAATACTTTGAAAAAAGGTATAATCGGAAAATAAAACAACTTTCTGAAACTAATGTTCCACCATTTTCCCTTACTCCCGCGTTACTATTCGAGTAGATTGTTCAATATCTCTCTCTGAACGCTCGCATCAAAATGCCTTTTAAATTATTCTGAATAAAAGATTTGCATAATATATTTATCATCTATCGTGAGTTACGCTATAAAAAGCTTAGCGTACAGCACCAATAGTGAACTTTAGAAATTTAGATCCAATTAAATTCTTATATGTTAAATCTTTCTGTCTATTTATATATATTTAATCCCAAGAGTTCTTTAGCTTCTGGCGGCCATGATCTATATAGTAGAGTCTTAAATACTACCCACTAATAACATAGTTAAGCCGAATATCCAATATTCTTAACCGTAAACTAAATATCGCCAATGGTTACCTATTCTATTAAAACGTCAAATATATCTTTGTAGATCGAATAAGTATGCAAAAGGTTAGACCTTCCGACTAATCTCTCACATCTTGGTTAAAACTCGCTATATTTCGATATATTACAACAATATCATGTAGAAACATTATATATTGCATATGATTATTTATTAATTACGTAACTATATCATTAACGCTAACAACATAGCTATATTAGATATAAAAACAATTTTAACTAATTAAATTGAGGTTTTTAATAATAAAATAAATAACATGGAGTAAATTTGTGAAATATTAAATAATCAAATGAGATATTGAATATTATTGTATAAATAGTATAATATATATTTAGATTTACGTAGCTTAACTAAGACATACAAAACCCACATAATCATCCATTAATATATTATATTATAAATAATAAATAATGAATATCAGTCACTCTTATATTGTATATTAGGTTAATATAATATAACTAGCTACTATAATATATTTTAAGCTACTTAGTTCTATTCTCGCGATACAGAGCGTTACCGGTCTCTAAGAAACCACAAGTATTACATTACAAGATACTACAAAGGCATAAACACACGCATGATCACCCAAGCCAACTCTAGCTTATATATGTATAAGTTAGCACAGGGCATCTGTATTAGCTCGAGTTAAAGTAATGGAGCTGATTAGTAGAGTAGGTGTGAGCTCACTCCATCATCTACAGATGCTATAAATATAACAACATACACTTGGTCTAACGCTCGCTATTATAAAAGGGTACATAGACTCTCATCTCATATATCATTGACTAGAGATACTGACTCCACGAAAACCTTTAAGGCCGCCCCTCGACTTTTACTTGTAAGTAAAGGTGAGTAATATTGAATTATTCATATATTAGGGTAATTCATCACCAATGTAATACAATCGATGTATTAATCTTATATGAATAATATTAATCCAGCATATGTATAATTAATCAACAACAATTAAATAATCTTTAACCTAAACCACTAAGAATGATGGTCATCCAATAGTGGTGTGAAATAATCCAAAACTAATTTAATAACGAATAGTCTAACGCAGAATCAAGTATTTAGTGTCCACTCGATCCGCAGATCATAGAAAATTTTTTTCTCTTTGAATAATTCTTGAACAATAAATTCGTTCATAAACGAATAGAAATAAAGTATTAAAAATTCTAACAAAACCTCACTATTTTCTGTGCGGACCATTCTGTAGAAATCCATCACCAAGTGAAATCTTAAACCAGTACTTTATTTAAATCCGATAGAAGGCATTAAATTTTTCCGCATTGAGCAACGATATTCTGCATGGCTTGATCGAAAGAATTGCAATTAATCCTTCCAGTAAACCATTTCATCTTCAGGCGTGCCGGGGCATGGTTCCTATACGCTTCCTCTATGCGGATTGGGTTGCATTTCATGCTGGTTTTATTGTTTGGCATTGCAGCTCGGTTCAATCGAAGAATGAAAGAAATAATGGCGATCAATAGTCAGCAACGTGATGAGGATACGAATGCCAGCACCGTCACAGTCAACAGAAAAATACCAACTCAACCCTTTTATATTATCAGCTGGTTACAAAACCAACTCGTATACCAGTCATAAAACAGGGAACTGGTATTTTCGAGTCACCCATTGAAGGAACGTGTGTTTTACAAAATCGTACCTATATCCAAACGAATCGAACGAGGTTTAGCTAAGACTTCGAATTTAAGTTTTAACTTTATCGTCGTATCGAGTTTTGATTTAAACTCAATAATAATAATCAGTCGACTCCAAAATTTCACTGTCTTCTCTCATCAGATGTAACCTGGTATCACCAAGATGTAAATCCTGAACAACACAAGAGTCTCTGCATTGTCTCACCGCACCCTGAAAACCCTACAATAAGACTCCTGTGATTATCATCGTTCGTACGTATAAAACAGACACAAAGAATTTTCACTACGATTTGTAAGCGTACGGTCGGCTATCTAGGAAAACATTAGTATACATCTGTTTTAAGCGACTGTCACCATAGGGAACAGGAAGTCAACAATGACTCAGCGTTACCTCT
>CM042149.1:56195996-56244648 GCA_023376005.1 Doryteuthis pealeii | reverse complement strand
GAAAAGAGGAGATCGTTTTAAGGTTTCATTTCTAAGTTTGATTTGATCTGTCTAAATTGAATGTTTGCTTGTATCTTTGGAGGCAATAACTGATGATGACTTGTGCCAAAAGTATTTTGGCTTGGTTGCATTTGTTATTGTTGCTTGTGTAGAATGTAGATACGAGTGAAAGGAGAGGGTAATAAGGAAGGGAGTAATGAAGGAGGATAGTTTAGGAGATAATAGAGGAGGATCAGTGGATGGGGAGGAGGAGAAAGATGGAAAGAAGAAAAGGCCAATGAGGTTATGTGGAAAGGAACTGGGTTTATAGTGTTGAAAAAATGGGAGAGAGAAGAAGAAGGAAAAGGAAGGAAGGGGAGGGAAGAAGACAAAGAAGAGAAGAAAGATGAATGAGGAGCTGAGTGAGGGCAAAGCGAGAAGAGAGTCAGATAGATAGGAGAAAGGGAAGAAGGGGAGAAAGGGGTAAAAGAGGAGGGGAGAAGGGGAGGAGGAGTGAAGGGGGAGGAGGAGGAAGAAGAAGAGAAGAAGAAGAAAAGAAGAAGAAGAAGAAGAAAAGTGGAAGAAGAAGAAAAAAAGAGGAGCAAGGGAAGAAGAGGGAGAAGGAGTACAAGGAGAAGAAAGAGAGGATGGAAGAAGAAGAAGTAGAAGAAGATGAAAAAGAGAAGCAAGGGGAAGAGAGGATAGAAGGAGTACAAGAAGAAGAAGAAGAAGGAAAGAATGAGCAGATAAGAAGAAGAGAAGCAGCGAAGAAGAAGGAGAGATAAGGGGTACAGGAGAAGGAAGAAGAAGAAAGAAGAGAAAGAAGAAGAAAAAGAAGAAGAAAGAAGAAGATGAGGTGAGAAGAAGATGAAAAAGAGAAGCAAGGGAAGAAGAAGGAGAGAAGGGTACAAGAAGAAGAAGAAGAAGAAGAAGAAGATGATGAGGAATGAGAAGAAGAAGAAAAAGAGGAGCATGGGAAAGAAGAGTGAGAGAAGGAGTACAAGGAGAAGAAGAAGCAGAAGAGGGAGAATAATGACTAGAAGAAGAGGGAGAAGAAGAAAATCCAAAAAAGAGGAAAAAGATCATATAACGAAGAAGATAGAGATGGTTGAGTGACAGGAGCAGAAGATGCAAGATTTGAAGAGGAAGAATAAGCTGAAAAGCGAAGAGGAGGAAGAAGAAGAAAACGAAGAAGAAGAAGAAGAAGAAGAGAGAGAGAGAGAGAGGGAGAGAGAGGGGATGAGGAGGAGGAGGGGGAGGAGCAAGAAGATGAGAAAGAGAAATAGTATCAAAAGTAGAAGAGAATAAAGATGAAAAATTAGTTATGACGATACGATGAAAAATTAAGAAAAGGGGTGAGGCGTAGAAGAAAATGATAGAGGGGAAGGGGAGGTCAGATGAGTAAAAAGAATGACGGGATGGAAGAGAAGAAGTACTAGAAGATAAAGGATATTAAAAAGAGGAAAGGAGAAAAAGAAAAGAGGAAGAAGAAGAAGGCTTTAATAGGAACATGAGTGATAATAAAAGAATTACTAGAACAGAGGGTTAAAGTAGAAAAGAAAATACAAAAAGAATAAAAAAGGAACGAAAGTAAGAACAAAACGGTAATAATAAGAAAATAATGTATTAAGAAAATCGAGGGAACAAAACCTCTATGAAGATGGAGAAGAGTTAGAGAGAGAGAAGAGAGAGATAGATAGAGAAGAGAGAGAGAGGAGGAGAGAGGAGAGGAGGGTTAAATATAGAACAAGTTAATGTACAAAGGGATGAAATGGAATAGATTGAGAGGAAAAGAAGCGAATATACAAAGAAAATGAACGAGAAATAGAAGATGAGAGAGAGAGAGGGGGAAGACAAGAGAGAGAGAGAGAGAGAGAGAGAGAGAGCAGAGAGTGAGAGGAGGGGTAAATATAGAACAAGTTAATGTACAAAGGGATGAAATGGAATAGATTGAGAAAAGAAGCGAATATACAAAGAAATGAACAGAGAATAGAAGATGAGAGAGAGAAAGGGGGAGACAAGAGAGAGAGAGAGGGGGGGAAAGAGAAGAGAGAGAGAAAGAGAGAAAGAGAGGAAGGGGTTAAATATAGAACAAGTTAATGTACAAAGGATGAAATGGAATAGATTGAGAGGAAAAGAAGCGATATACAAAGAAAATGAACGAGAATAGAAGATGAGAGGAGGGGGGTGAGACAAGAGAGAGAGAGAGGGGGAAAGAGAGAGAGAGAGAGAGAAAGAGAGAGGAGGGGTAAATATAGAACAATTAATGTGCAAAGGGGTGAAATGGAATAGATTGAGAGGAAAAGAAGCGAATATACAAAGAAATTGAACGAGAAATAGAAGATGAGAGAGAGAGGGGGAGACAATAGAGAGAGAGAGAGGGGGTGGAAGAGAGAGAGAGAGAGAGAGAGAGAGAGAGAGAGAGAGAGAGAAGAGAGAGAGAGATGACTCGAAAAGTGGTTGATATGACATAAAATGAAACCAATCAACCGATCATTCAGAAATCTTCTTTCTTTCTTTTTTCCCTATATTTATTTCTTTATTTGTTTTTTTTTATACTTTATTTTCACCTCATAAATTCTTTCTTCGTTTCTTTTCATAAATTCTTTCTTCGTTTCTTTTCATAAACAAAACAACCAAATCAAAAACTATCTCTGATACCAGGATTCCAGTTTTGTAGTTCTCGGAAAAGTGGAGTACCCCTTTATCACCATTACTCCCAGGTTTACTCTGACCCGAAGTGGTAGTATTTGTTAGTGTTGAGAGATTTCTCTTATAGTTATTTACTAAGCTTACCTTAGATGTGGCACAAGGCCAGAAATATGAGGCACCAATGAGAATCGAACTCACTAACAAAGGTCTGCTAATCTAGCTTGCTAATCATTATATCCGTTCTCCTCTTGTCCTATATATTCTTTATTTTCGACTATACTTATTTTTTTCCATACACTCTTTCTTTATCTTCTTACCCTTATATTCAGTTGAATAGAAAAAATGAGTTCAAAATGTGTCTAACAAATTGAGTTTAAAAAAATAAAATACCCATCAAGAATGAGTAAAAAAAAATGTTTTCAGCATAAAATAACCCAACAACGCTTGAAATGCCGTAATATACAACCAACTAACCAACCAAATCAAAAACTATCTCTGATACCGGGATTCCAGTTTTGTAGTTCTCGGAAAAGTGGAGTACCTCTTTATCACCATTACTCACAGGTTTACTCTGACCCGAAGTGGTAGTATTTGTTAGTGTTGAGAGGTGCCCAGAAATATCTCTTATAGTTATTTACTAAGCTTAACTTAGATATGCCACAAGGCCAGAAGTATGGGGCTCCCAATGAGAATCGAACTCACTAACAATGGTCTGCTAATCTAGCTTGCTAACCATTACACCACGAGAGGTGCCCAGAATTTTCTCTTATAGTTATTTACTAAGCTGAGCTTAGATATGGCACAAGGCCAAAAGTATGGGCGCCCAATGAGAATCGAACTCACTAACATGGTCTGCAATCTAGCTTGCTAACCATTACACCACGAGAGGTGCCCAGAAATTTCCTCTTATAGTTTTTTACTACTAAGCTTTGCTTAGATATAGCACAAGGCCAGAAATATGGGGCTCCCAATGAGAATCGAACTCACTAACAATGGTCTGCAAGTCTAGCTTGCTAACCATTACACCACGAGAGGTGCCCAGAAATTTCTCTTATAGTTATTTACTAAGCTTAGCTTAGATATGGCACAAGGCCAGAAGTATGGGGCACCCAGTGAGAATCGAACTCACTAACAATGGTCTGCAAATCTACCTTGCTAACCATTACACCACATGAGGTGCCCTTAAAAACTAAGCTTTGCTTAGATATAGCACAAGGCCATAAGTATGGGGCACCCAGTGAGAATCGAACTCACTACCAATGGTCTGCGAAGCGAGCTTGCTAACCATTACACCACATGAGGTGCCCTAAAAAACTAAGCTTTGCTTAGATATAGCACAAGGCCAGAAGTATGGGCACCCAGTGAGAATCGAACTCACTAACAATGGTCTGCAAATCTACCTTGCTAACCATTACACACGTCAGGTGCCCTTTAAAAAACTAAGCTTTGCTTAGATAATGCACAAGGCCAGAAGTATGGGGCACCCAGTGAGAATCGAACTCACTAAAATGGTTTGCGAAGCGAGCTTGCTAACCATTACACCACGAGAGGTGCCCAGAAATTTCTCTTATAGTTATTTACTAAGCTTAGCTTAGATATAGCACAAGGCCAGAAGTATGGGGCTTCCAATGAGAATCGAACTCACTAACAATGGTCTGCAAGTCTAGCTTTGCTAACCATTACACACGAGAGTGCCAGGAAATTTCTCTTATAGTTATTTACTAAGCTTAGCTTAGATATGGCACAAGGCCAGAAGTATGGGGCTCCCAATGAGAATCGACTCACTACAATGGTTGCGAAGCGAGCTTGCTAACCATTACACCACGTGAGGTGCCCCGGTTATTTACTAAGCTTAGCTTAGATATGGCACAAGGCCAGAAGTATGGGGCACCCAGTGAGAATCGAACTCACTAACAATGGTCTGCAAATCTACCTTGCTAACCATTACACTACGTGAGGTGCCCTTTAAAAACTAAGCTGAGCTCAGATATAGCACAAGGCCAGAAGTATGGGGCGCCCAGTGAGAATCGAACTCACAAACAATGGTCTGCTAAACTAGCTTGCTAACCATTACACCAAATGAGGTGCCCTAAAAAACTAAGCTTTGCTTAGATATAGCACAAGGCCAGAAGTATGGGGCTCCCAATGAGAATCGAACTCACTAACAATGGTTTGCGAAGCCAGCTTGCTAACCATTACACCACGAGAGGTGCCCAGAAATTTCTCTTATAGTTATTTACTAAGCTTCGCTTAGATATGGCACAAGGCCGAATGTAAGGGGCACCCAGTGAGACTCGAACTCACTAGTCATGGTTTGCCAGTCTTCCTTGCTAACCATTACACAACCTGAGGTGCCTTTAAAAACTAAGCTTTGCTTAGATATAGCACAAGGCCAGAAGTATGGGCACCCAATGAGAATCGAACTCACTAACAATGGTCTGCAAATCTACCTTGCTAACCATTACACCACGTGGGGGTGCCCAGTTATTTACTAAGCTTAGGCTTAGATGCGCACAAGGCCAGAAGTATGGGGCACCCAGTGAGAATCGAACTCACTAACAATGGTTTGCGAAGACAGCTTGCTAACCATTACACCACGTGAGGTGCCCTAGTTTATTTACTAAGCTGAGCTTAGATGTGGCACAAGGCCAGAAGTATGGGCGTACCCAGTGAGAATCGAACTCACTAACAATGGCTCCTAATCTAGCTTGCTAACCATTACACAACGTGAGGTGCCCTTTAAAAACTAAGCTTTGCTTAGATAGTAGCACAAGGCAGAAGTAATGGGCTCCCAGATGAGAACGAACTCACTAACTAATGGTTTGCGAAGCCAGCTTGCTAACCATTACACCGACGGAGGTGCCCAGAACAATTGTCTCTTATAGTCTTTACTAAGCCTTAGCTTAGATATAGCACAAGGCCAGAAGTATGGGCGCCCAATTGAGATCGAACTCACTAACAAATGGTTTTGCGAAGAAGCCAGGCTTGCTAACCATGTACACCGACGAGAGGTGGCCCAGAATTTCTCTATCAGTTATTTACTAAGCTTAGCTTAGATATAGCACAAGGCCAGAAGATGGGGCGCCCAATAGAATGCGACTCATAACAATCGGTTTTTTGCGAAGCCAGCTTGCTAAACATATACAGACAAACGCAGAGGGTGGCCCAGCATTTCTCTTTATGAGTTATTTTACTAAGGCTTAGCTAGAGTATAGCACAAGGCAGAAATATGGGGGGCGCCCAATGAGAATCGAACTCACTAACAATGGTTTTGCGAGAAGCCAGCTTGCTAACCATTACACCAGGAGAGTTGCCCAGAAATTTCTCTATAGTTATTTACTAAGCTTAGCTTAGATATAGCACAGGCAGGAAGTATCTGGGCGCCCAATGAGAACGAACTCACTGAAACATCAGGTTTGCGAAGCCAGCTGCTTAATCGCATTACACAATCGAGAGTGCCCAGAAATTTTCTCTTATAGTTATTTACTAAGCTAAGTTAGATATAGCACAAGGCCAGAAAGTATGGGGTGCGGCCCAATGAGAAATCGAACTTCAGCTAACAATGGTTTGCGAAGCCAGCTTGCTAACCATACACCAGAGAGGTGCCCAGAAATTTCTGCTTATAGGTTTTATTTAATAAGCTGTAGCTTAGATTAGAACAAGGCAGAAGTTGGGGCGCGCCAATGAGAATCGAACTCACTACACAATGGTTTGCGAAGCCAGCTTGCTAACGCATTACACCCACGAGAGTGCCCAGAAATTTCTCTATAAGATTATTTTACTAAGCTTAGCTTAGATATACACAAGGCCAGAAGTAATGGGCGCCCAATGAGAATCGAACTCACTAAAATGGTTTGCGAAGCAGCTTGCTAACCATATACACCACGAGAGGTGCCCAGAATTTCTCTTATAGTTATTTACTAAGCCCTTAGCTTAGATATAGCACAAGGCCAGAAGTATCGGGGCGCCCAATGAGAATCGAACTCCTACTAAACAATGGTTTGCGAAAGGCTCCAGTCTTGCTAACGAATTACACCACGGAGGTGCCCAGAAATTTTCTTGATAAGTTATTTACTAAGCTGCTTAGATATAGCCAAGGCCAGAAGTATGGGGCGCCCAATGGAATCGAACTCACTAACATGGTTTGGCGAAGCCAGCTTGCTAACCATTTACACCACGAGAGGCTGCCAGAAATTTCTCCTTATATTATTTACTAAGCTTAGCTAGATATAGCACAAGGCAGAATTTCGGGGCGCCCCAATGGAATCGGAACATCACTAACAATGGTTTGCGAAGCCAGCTTGCTAACCATTACACCACGAGGGTGCCAGAATTTCTCCTATAGGGTTATTTCTAAGCTTAGCGGGTAAGATATGCACAAGGCGCCAGAAGTATGGGGCGCCCAAGAAATCGAACTCACTAACAATGGGTTTGCGAAGCGCAGGCTTGCTTAACCATTAAGGCCACGAGACGGTTGCCCAGAAATTTCTCGTTATAGTTATTATTTATGTTTACTAAGCTAGGCTTAGATATAAAGGCACAAGCAGAAGTATGGGGCGCACCAATGAAGAATCGAACTCACTAACAATGGTTTGCAGGTAGAGCACAGCTTGCTAACATTACAACGTTACCAGAGAGGTGCCTGAGAAATTTTCGTCTTATATTTATTTACTAAGCTTAGCTTAGATATAGCCAAAGCCAGGAAGATATGGGGCGCCAAATGAGAATAACGAACTCACATAACAATGGGTTTGCGCGGGAGGACAGCTTGGCTTTCGGAGACCCATTACACGCGTAACAGGCCATGCAAGCTGCGCGACGGAAGTGCGCCAGGACAGAGCAAGTTTCTGCGTGAGTTAGGTGTCAGTTTGACGTAAGGACTATGTAAGCTTGATAGTAGGCAGGGCGTACAGGAGCCAGAGAGTATGGGGCGCCCATGAGAATCGAACTCATAACAATGGGTTTGCGAAGGGCCAGCTTGCTAACCATTACACCACGAGAAGGTGCCCGAGAAATTTTCTCTTATAGTTTATTGTACTAAGCTTAGGCTTAGATCAAATGGCACAAGGCCAGAAGTGTGGGGCGGCCCAATGAGAATCGGTACTCACTAACAATGGTTATGCCAATCAAGCTTAGCTAACCATTACACGCACATGAGGTGCCCAGAAATTTCTCTATAGTTATTTTACTAAGCTTAGCTTTAGATACTAGCAACAAGGCCAAAGTATGGGGCGCCCAATGAGATCGAACTCATAACAATGGTTTGCGAAGCCAGCTTGCCAAACCCTTACCCACGAGAGGTGCCCAGAAATTTCTCTTATAGTAGTTTGACGTAGAAGTGTGCGGACTTAGCTAGATATAGCACGGCATCATAGGCAGAAGAAGTATTGGCGTGCGCCAGATTGAAGAATCGAACTCAGCTACACAATTGGTTGTGCGAAGCCGCTTGCTAACACATTACACCGGTAAGCAGAGGGGATCTGACAAGAGAAAAAGTTTTGGGCCCCATTCGCAGTAAAGATTTGTTCTCTGTATTAGGAGTATATTATAACTTAACCTAGTCGCTTAGATATGGCACCAGAGGCGCAGAAGTTGTGTGGCGCGCAATGAGAAGCGAACTCGCACTCAGCTAACAATCTGGTAACAGCGGGTGTTCCTGTATTGCGCAATCACATGGCATGTGTGCTTAACGCATTGTACGATTAGATGGCACACAGTGAGGGTGCCGCCGAAATTTCTCTTTATGAATAGTCTTATTTATAATGGCTGTAGGGTTAGATAGTACAGCAAGAGGCAGAAGTAAAGTTGTGGGCGCCAATGGAAGAGCGAACTCAGCTAACAGGTTTGCGAAGCCAAGCTTGCTACCATTCACCAACGGAGGTGCTCAGAAATTTCTCTTATAGTTTGATTTACAAAGCTTCAGCTTAGATATAGCACAAGCCAGAAGTATTGGGGCGCGCCAATGAGAATCGAACTCACTAAGCATGGATTTTGCGAGCCCGCTTGCTAACCATTAACACGAAGGGTTGCCCAGAAATTTCTCTTATAGTTATTTACTAAGCTTAGCTTAGATTATGGCACAAGGCCAGAAGATGTGGGGCGCCCAAGTCGAGAATCGAACTCACTAACAATTGGTTTGCAATCAAGCGCGTTGAGTAACCATTACAAACCACATGGAGGTGCCCCAGAAATTTCTCTTAAGCTTATTTCTAAGCTTAGCTTAGATTAGCCAAGGAGAAAGTATGGGGCGCCCATGAGAATCGAACTCAACCTTAACAATGGTTTGCGAAAGCCAGCTTTTGCTAACGCGCATTCAACCAGAGAGGTGCCAAATTTTCTCTTATAGTTATTTACTAAGCTTAGCTTAGATTTAGCACAAGGCCAGAGAGTAATGGGCGCCCAAATGAGAGATCGAACCACTAAAATGGTTTGCGAAGCCAGCTTGCTAAGCCATTACACCCGAGAGGTGCCCGAGAAAATTTTATTATAGTTATTGTATCTAAGCTTAGCTTAGATATGGCACAAGGCAGCAACAGTTTTTTTGGGGGTTTTTTTTTGGGGGCCCAATGCAAGAATCGAACTCACTAACAATGGTTGCCAATCAAGCTTGCTAACCATTACACCACATGAGGTGCCCAGAAATTTCTCCTTATAGTATTTACTAGGGCTTAGCTTAGATATGGCACAAGGCCAGAAGTGTGGGTGCGCCAATGAGAATCGCGAAACTCATAACCAATGGTGTGCCAATCAAGCTCTGCATAACATTTACACCAACATGAGTGAAGAAATTTCCTCTTATAGTTATTTACTAAGCTTCAGCTTAGATATGGCACAGGCCAGATTATGGGGCTCCCAATGAGAATCGAACTCACTACAATGGTTTTGCGCAGCGAGCGTTGCTAACCATTTACACAATGAGGTGCCCAGAAATTTCTCTTATAAGCGTGTGTGTTAAAAGCTACTTCTAATTTATAGACTCGGCGAGAACCATAATGATCTCCCTTGGCCAATCACTGCAGTAACTCTGCTGCTGATATAATACTTAAACCAACAGTTTTTGGTCATAACTACTGCGATCTCGTGGACGACGGACATAGGATTAAATCACTGGACCTTGAATAATACGCTAGAGAGGACCTATTCACTTACCAAATGATTCCATAACTCAAGACTTACTTACTTACAGTCCTTTTCAACTGGCCAAGGATGGCATTTAAAAACTTAACAGTTAGGATCCCATCTATGTGTTAAATAGAAAAAATAAGTTAAAATGTGCCTAAAAAATTGAATTTAAAAATCAAGTACCCATCAAGAAGGAGTTAATAAAAACTACTATGGCATAAGATAACCCAACAAGTGTTGACATACCCTAACATCCAACCAACGAAATCAAAGGCCAAACTTTCTTTCTTAATTGCCCATTCCTTCTTTCAGTCCTGTAGTCACGCATTTTAATACTTATGTTGTTTGTGTCAGTCTGAAGAGCCCCAAGCTACGTGATCAGATTGTTGCTAATTGTTATGGCCGATTAACCATATCTCTATGACGTTCGTCTTTACGCCCAATCATATGCAATAAAATTCTACAAGACTTTATAAAGTAGAAGCCGAAACCATTGTTATGTCCAGTGTTGTTTCAATTGACTGCTCCTCTTGATTTGAATTGATTTCAATTTCATGTGCCGTTTTCTCGGGTTTCTTAAAACACCGCCTTTGTCGTGGCAACGTGGGCGCTCATAGCCGCTAGCAGATTTGTCTAAAAGCTTTTACCGGCTGGACATTAAGCCGGCCATATTTAAATCACATCTTAAATCATTGGCCTATGTTTTGCGGCCTCTATGAATTACACGTACTCTCCCCTCTCATTATGTTTGGATAAACGTGTTTGCAGCGGGGTTCTCCTCACGGCTTGTTTGTTCACCGGTTTCAATACAAGATTATATTGATCTTTATTTTCTTATCGAATTTCGATTAGTCTTCATTGTTTTTCTTTCATTCCCTTGACTGAGATTTTATGGGTATTTTACTTCTTTCTTTCTTTCTTTCTTTCTTTCTTTTCCGTTTCTTAACTTTTATAAACATTCAATTATATATATATATATATAATATATATATATATATTATTATATATATATATTTGGTTCTTTCTTTCTTTCTTTCTTTTTCTGATTCTTTGCTTATTTTTTTATATATATATATATATATATATATATATATATATATATATTATATATATATATATATATATATATATATATAAATGTTTATAAAAGTTAAGAAATGGAAAGAAAGAAGTATAGAAAGAAAGAAAATATATAGAATTGAATGTTTAGAAAAAGTTAAGAAAAAGAAATAGGCAAAGAAACAAGAAAAAAAAGAAAGAAAAAAGAAAGAAAGAAAGAAAGAAAGAAATATATATATATAATTGAATGTTTATAAAAGTTAAGAAATTGAAAGAAAGAAAGAAAGAAAAAAAGAAAGGATGAAAGAAAGAAAGAAATTGATATATAGAATTGAATGTTTAGAAAAGTTAATTTTCTAAACATTCAATTCTATATATTTCTTTCTTTCTATACTTCTTTCTTCCATTTCCTAACTTTTGAAAACATTAAATTATATATATATATATATATATATATATATATATATATATTTCTTTCTTTCTGTCTTTCTGTCTGTCTTTCTTTCTTTTTCATGTGCCTTTCCTTATTTCTTTTTTCTGAACATTCAATTCTATATATATTTCTTTTCTTTTTTTCTTTCTTTCTTTTTCTTGTTTCTTTCTTTATTTCTTTTTCTTAACTTTTCTAAGCATTCAATTATATTTCTTTCTTTTTTTCCTTCTTTTTTTCCATTTGTTAACTTTTATAAACATTCAATTATGTATATATATTTCTTTCTTTTTCTTTCTTTCTGTCTTTTTCTTGTTTCTTTCCTTATTTATTTTTTAAAACTTTTCTAAACATTCAATTCTATATATCAATTTCTTTCTTTCTTTCATCCTTTCTTTCTTTCTTTTTTTCTTTCTTTCTTTCTTTCAATTTCTTAACTTTTATAAACATTCAATTATATATATATATATTTTTTTTCTTTCTTTTTTTCTTTCTTTTTTTTTCTTGTTTCTTTGCCTATTTCTTTTTCTTAACTTTTCTAAACATTCAATTCTTATATATTTCTTTCTTTCTATACTTCTTTCTTTCCATTTCTGAACTTTTCTAAAATATTATATATATATATATATATATATATTATATATATATATATATATATATATATATATATATATATATATATATCTTTTCTTTTTTCTTTCTTTTCTTTCTTGTTTCCTTCCTTATTTCTTTTTCTTACCTTTTCTGAACATTCAATTATATTTCATTCATTCTTTCATTCCTTCTTTTTTTCCATTACTTAACTTTTATAAACATTCAATTATATATTTCTTTCTTTCTTTCTTTCTTTTTCTTGTTTCTTTCCTTATTTATTTTTCTTAACATTTTTAAACATTCAATTATTCATATTTTGTTTTTTTCTTACTTTCCTTTTCTGAACTTTTCTATACATTAACTCATTGATAATATCTTTCTTTCTCTTTTCTTCTTTCTTTCTTTTCTTTTCTTAACTTTCCTAAAAACTCAATTATCTATATCTTTCTTTCTTTTTTTCTTTGCTTTTCTTATCTTTCCTAAACATGTATTTATTCATGATATCTTTCCTTCTTTCTTTCACTCTTTCTTTCCTTTTCTTAACTTTCCTAAACACTCAATTATTTATATTTTTCTTTCTTTCTTTTAACTTTGGTAAAAATGTACTCATTTATGATATCTTTCTTTCATTCTTTCATTTCTTCTTTCTTTCTTTCTTCTTTTTCTTCCTCTTTTTCTTTTCTTCTTTCTTTCTTTCTTTCTTTTCTTTTCTTAACTTTCATAAACATTTGCACATTTATTACACATTTCTTTTTCTTTTCTTTTCTTTTCTTTTCTTTTCTTTTTCTTTTCTTTCTTTTTCTTTCTTTCTTTCTTTCCTTTATTTTCTTCTTTCTTTCTTTTTCTTAACATTTATTATATATTTTTTTTCGTTTCTTTTTTCTTTTCTTTCTTTCTTTTTTCTTTTCTTTTCTTCTTTCTTTTCTTCTTTCTTTCTTTCTTTATTTCTTTCTATATTTTCTTCTTTTCTTTCCTTTTTTAGTCTCCCTGGAAATTGCCATTTTGGATTTCCACCTCTGCTTGGATCTGTCCTCCTGTTGCTAATCCCACTTTCCAGTTTTCCGTGACTTCTGCGATAGAGTTTATGACTTTGTCGGATATTTTGTCCGTTTTTAGAAATCAATTATCCTAGTTTGCTGAACCATATCATAGGCCTTTCTGAGGTCAATCCATGACATGGATTATTATTTCACTCCTTGTGAATTTTTCACATTAGCCTGAGATGGTGGTCTTTCAGTAGAGACTGAGTGACAACAAGTCTCCTCAGATCTCCAAGACTCTTTTGAGTATTCTAGCCGATTTCAACAATGTTGTTGTCTGGATGGTTTCAATTCTTCCTCTGATTTACTGTTCCTCTAGTCCCACGTATTCCAGATTTCTTTTTCAATTTTCTAGCAAGGTTTAGGTATTTGTCTATATTCTCGATTTCTTTCATCTTCCCCCTGTGATCTGCTGGAACTGCAAAATTTACCAGTTGATAAGTTCTCATTTTCTTGTAAATCAATATTAAGTCGGGTCTTCTGGTTTGGATAAGGTGAGCCATGTTTATTATTATTATTATTATTATTATTATTATTATTATTATTATTATTATTATTATTATTATTTACTCCTTTTGAGTTTTCACATCAGTGTTAGCTGATGGTCTTTCACTGGAGTCTGAGTGAAAGCAAGTCTCCTCAAGTCTCCAGGACTCTTCTAAGTATTCTAGCAGATTGCAGCGGTGCAGTATTCTGGATGGTCTCAATCTTTCCTCTGATGTCCAGATTTTCCAATCCCTTTTCCAATCCCTTTGGGACCGTTCCAAGTGCATCAACTACAATTGGTATCACTTTGACTTTCATATTCCATAACTTTTTTAGTTCTCTGGCAAGGTCCAGGTATTTGTCCATTTTTTCATTTTCCTTCAGCTTCACCCTGTGATCTGCTGGAACTTCAAAATCAACCAGTTGACAAGTTCTTTTTTTTTTGTTTATCAACACTAGGTCTGGTCTTCTTGCTGGGAAAAGATGATCCTTTTTTATTTCAAAGTCCCAGAGAATTGTATGTGTTTCATTCTCAAGAACAGATTCTGGTTTATGCATATACCATTTTGTTGTATGGTCAAAATTTAATTTTTTGCATGATTCCCAGTGGATCACCTTCCCAAGCCAGTCGTGTTTAATTTTGTACTCCCGTTGTGCTAGTTTGCTACATTCGCAGAGTACATGGTTTACAGTCTCATCTCTATTACCGCATAGTCTACATTTACTATTTTGTTGGGTCTTATCAATTTTCGCTTTGATATAGTTTGTTCTTATGGCATTATGTTGTGCAGCAAGTATTAGTGATTCAGTTTCTCTTTTGAGGTTTCCTTTCCTTAACCATGTCCAAGTCTTTTCATGTGCAAACCTCTTTGATTTGTCGTTTGAAGTGTCCGTATCATTGTTTTTCTTCCCATTTTTGTTTTCTAGTCTTTGTTGTTTTTCTGTTTGTCCATATGTCACATCTACTATTGTTGGCTGACATAAGTAATCTGCCTTTGTTTTTTATTGTGTATTCTTCGAGTTGTTGGATTTGTATTATTATTATTATTATTATTATTATTATTATTATTATTATTATTATTATTATATTATACATCACAAATAGACCAATCAGCGGGGCTTAACATACGCTGAACGTATAAATAATAAAATGCTGAGTATGACATTGGACTGCATATAATGGTGAGATTATAGTTATGTAGATATGGGGAGTGTGGAGTACCCCTTCATTGATATTGCTCTAAGGTTCCCCCTGAAGCGGATTGTTAGTAACTTTTTAGGTCCTTTGTTAGGGTCAAATCGATTTGTTATTCGCGTTCGATAGGACTATATAAATGCCATATAACCCTAAATTATTTGTATTAAGAATAGTTGAGCGTTTAGTAAGGATTATTATTAGTTACTTGTAATCATATAAATGTGTACAAAAAAGGCCTATGATTATATAGAAATAGTTACTTATAGTTTTATCTTTTTCGGCTAACCGAATTCAAATCCAAGACGAAGCTGTTTCATTTAACATAGCACTAACACCCCTGGGGAAAGTTATGAATCCAACTATTCTATTATTGCGTTGAAATTCTAACATGGATGAAAGTTCAACCTTCTTAAGGGGAATAAAAGTTTATCAATAATTATAAATCAGATATAAAATACATCCACGAAATACATCTACAAAAAATTACAACAGAAAAAAAACAATATTTATCCCACACTCTAAAGATTATTGGCATTAAATAACCCACGGCGTTATTATACCATAAATACCAAATCAAACCAAACCAAATAAAGTTAATGAAAACTATTTATACCAATTTGAAGATATTAATAATTTGAAACATAGAAACTTTTATCGAAAATTATGAATTAGATATAAAAAAAAACATCCACGAAATACATCTATTAAAATTACAACAGAAAAGAACCAACTTTTATCACACACTAAAAATTGTTGGCATTAATTAACCCACATGTTTATTATACCATTAAACGAACCAAATCAAACCAAACCAAATAAAGTTAATGAAAACTATTTATACCAATTTGAAGATATAATGAATTTGAAACATAGAAACTTTTCATCAGAAATGTAGAAGTTATCCCCACAGAGAGCACTGATATATCAACATGCCGTCGTCCATCGGAAATCCCTCGAGCCCTGCCCTGTTATGCGGGAATTATCCCCACAGAGAGCAGGCCCAAAATACAACCCGTTCGGATGCCAGCCGCAATCAAGGAGGAAAGATCATACGAACGCAACGTAATGCGTGCCAAGGTGTGGACAACGGCATGTTGATATATCAGTGCTCTCTGTCGGGATAACTTCTACAAGAAATAACTTATTTCGGCATTAAATGACCCGAAAAGGGTTGATATGCCGTAAAACACACAAACCAGACCAATGAAGTTAATGAAAACTATATACCAATTTCAAGATATTAAGAAGATGAACTATAGAAATATTTATAAAAATGACATTAAATAACCCGAAAAAGATTAATATGCCGTAAAATAAACAATCAAACAAACAATTCTATGTTTTTACGTATTATATTTCCTATACAAAATATGTATATGCAAAAAAAAAAACTCTTAAGAAACAATTACACAAAAATCTGAATAGAAATTCACAATGAACGCAATTCTGTAACCTCCAGGCATAAAATGATCAATAAATCCATATAAAAAAATCCACAATATGTTTCTCTTTTCATTTCTTTACCAACTTTCAGTTGCATAATGAATTTTTCCTTTCTTTCCGATGCGTTCTTATTACGCACCGTTTTCGCCCTCAAGCTCGGTCTTTCTTATTCTTTTCATTCATTTACTCAACGCCGTAAATTTATCTAAATTTCATTCATCAATTCACCTTCCCCGCCCCCAGTGCGCACGCATTCACTTGTCTTTCACGAGACTCTTTCTCGGTCTCCCCGTTCTTTCGGCATTGTCAATCTCACGTCCCTCTTCTCTTCTCTTGTCTTTTTGTTGTTTTTTTTCCCGACTTACATCGAAATCGACCCTCCCCGCCTTTATGATTGTCCCAACCCTACTGCCTTTATGGTAAGCCGCAACTATTTTATCATGTACTAGAAGGCGGTGGTTAAGGGTTTCAATGTCCTGGGTATGTGTTAAACTCTATCCGATGGTGAAGTTGCAATTCTTGAGCTCTGGGGATTGTGGAGTACCCTTTTATAACCCTTACTCCCATGGCCACTCGGCCCCTGTTAAGGTCTCGTCTATGGGTTAAATAGGACGAAATAAGTTCCCAAAATGTGTTAAAATATTGAGTTTAAAAAAATTGATTACCCATCAAGAATGAATAAAACAAAACATCCTCGGCATAAAATCACCCAGCAGGGGTTGACATGCCATAAAAACCAGCCAACCAGCTTTCAGTTATACAATGAATTGTTCCTTTCTTTCCGAAGCGTTCATATTACGCACAATGCTCTCCCTTTAATCTCGACCTTTTCTTGTTCCTTTCATTCTTTCACTCATTGCCGGAGATTTATCTAAATTTATTTCATTAATTCACGTTCACTCACTCCCACCTCAGTGCAATACCCCCTCTCTCTCTCTCTCTCTCTCTATATATATATATATATATATATATATATATATATATATATATATATATATATCTATATATATATATATCTATATATATATATATATATTATATATATATATATATATATATATATATATATATTATATATATATATATATATATATATATATATATATATATATATATATATATATATATATATATATATATATATATATATGTATATGTATATATATATATATATGTATGTATATATATATTATGTATATATATTATATGTGTAATGTATATATATATGTATATATGTATGTATATATATGTATAGTATATATATTATATATATGTATATATATATGTATATGTATATGTATATATATATATGTATATGTATATATTATGTATATATGTATATATATATATGTATAATGTATATATATATGTATATATGTATATATATATGTATATGTATATATGTATGTATATATGTGTATATATATATGTCTATTATGTATAATATATGTGTGTGTGTATGTATTTATATATGTATATATATGTGTATATATGTGTATGTATGTATATATATAAAATATATATATATATATGTATATATATATGTGTGCATGCGTATATATATATGTGAGAATATACATATATATATATATATATATATATATATATATATAACTCTCTGTTTCCTCATTCTTTAGGTATTGCCACTCTCTCGCTCTCCTCCATCGTCTTTTTTTGTTGTTTTGTTTTCCCTTTCACATCGCATGCAACACGTCAAGCCCCGTTAGCGTTATTGCTGTTTGCGCATCCAAACAGCCATAACCTTCGATATTGGGGTTGGCGCACTTGTAGTACACACATAGTTACCAACGGTTGACTGGTGCTTTTAATACGAAATACATTGCAGTCGTAATCATTGTAAACTCTCTACCGCACTTCGACGTCCTCTCGAACCGCACACACCGAATTGAACCTCACCCCCTCCACCTAAATGAGTTGCTTCACAGCCCGCGAAAAAAAATCAATGAGGGAATGTTTGTTGTAGTGTAAGACGTTGAATGTTTTTGGGGGCGAAGGGGAGGTGCTGCCAAGAGATCAACCCCAGTAAGAACATTAAACTTGTCTCATTCTATTCGGTAATCACGCTGATGGAGCTTGGGTAACATTAAACATTGAACATTTGAAAGGGCGGCGTCTACAGACAAGAAATACTTTGTGGAAAAGAAAAGAAAAAATAGCGAGGAAAAGTCCTTGTTAGGGTGCACCAACAGGAATGCCTGTTATTCAATTCCGCAAAACCTACAATATAAATCACAAGTTGCGTTAGTCCACAATAACGCCCTTAGATAGAGCAAGTTTTCAACTTTCAAACAAGCTTTCCCCACACATGATGGTTGGGTGGTTTGTCAGAGCTTACGGCACGTCTATCCATTGGGTTATTTTATGCCGTATACGTTTTGTTTTAATCATTCTTAATGGGTATTCAATTTTTAAAAATTCATTTTTTAAACACATATTTCTATTTACCCGATATATGGGACTCTAATAGGTACTTCAATTCCAGGCCAGGGTAAACCTGGGAGTAATGGTAATGAATGGGTACTCCACACTCCCCAGAGCTTCAAATTTGGAACTTCGCCACTAGATGTAGTTTAACGTCATACCCAGGACACTGAAGGGAACACAATAACGCCCATAGATAGCAAGTTTTCAACTTTCAAACATGTTTAGTAGCTTCGACATTGGACCGTTAAGTTATTTATTAACAGCGTGATTATAGGTGGCCATTTTCCAAGAAACCCCTGTCCACACGTCTAAAAGGGGCAAGGCTCGGTTTATTGTCCAGTGCGTAAGGCACCTCAAAAGAGGAATGCCGTATGGATTTACACATTTTTAAACACTAGCAAACACATACTTAAATACTTAAATGTAAGATGTTGGATGTTTTCAGTGAGCATGGGGGAGGTGCTGCGGAGAGATGAACACCAGCAGAAACAATAAAACGTCTCTCATTCTATTTGGTAATGAGGTTGATGGAGCTCGGAAAAACGAAAAGAACATGCTACACAGAAAAATATTAGGCAAACTGGGTTCTTTAACCTCGGCTAGGTAACGAGTCTAGGAGAAGGAAAACTCATAATTCAACCCCGTTGAACTCCTCTCAAGAAATTGACCTTGTGTCACATACTGTGCATGCAAGAGGGAATAAATGAATACATACATATATATATATATATATATATATATATATATATATATACTAGCAAAATAAAAAAACACCCTCCTGGCGATGTAAAAGTAGATTTTTGAAACATATTGCCTGAAGGGTGGGAGTTAAAAATTCAATGTCAGTGAGTTTGTACCCTAAGTAAGTAAAATCAAAAAAATTAATTAAAGGATTAAGAAATAAAACAATTTGAAATGTAAACTTTGAATATGTATTATAATAAAACAAACTATATATAGATATATAATACCAGTCATGTATTTATTAAAACTTGTTTTAAAAAACAATGAGGACTGTTGCATTTTCAGATTTTGAGATGTATTTCTTCTGTTATGACGATTTTGGGTAATGTGACGTAATTTTTGTTACAGACAAAAACCGGAAGCGAATCTCCATTATTAATAGATGCACACACACACACACACACACACCACACACACACACACACATATATATATATATATATAATATATATATATATATATATATATATATATGTATATAATATAAGCAAACGATTTATCTAAATAAAATCATTGAACTAAAATTGGAAGACGGAATATCGTATGTTCTTTTTTCCAATATGGCTGCCCAAGGTATTTGAGTCTAAGTTAAATTTAATCGATTGCAATGTTTACCGTTAGAAATCAGAGCAACAACAAACGAGTGTCACAAATTAAAAACAAGGCAGATTAAAGTCAAGGAAAAAAGGCGGGAGATATGATCAAGAGGAAAGGAAGTGACGTAGAATTCAAAGTGTTACACAGAAAAGGAAAGAAGTGAGATAAAGCTGCAAGTCTCGAGCGAGACGAGATCAAACGATAAGTAAACATTTGTTTTGTGTCGTTTTGTGCAAATTCCTAATGTTTTGGCCTTTGTAAAATAACAGCAGAAGTTAAGATCTGACAAGATCAATTCGTGTCTCTTCGATAATGTAATTATCACATGCAAATAAGGGGTTATTTTAAGCTTTAATCACCTTTTATTTCGACATGTGCTTGCTTCGTGTTTTTTTTTGTTTCATGTTGGCGCTCGATTTTTAACGGTTATAGCTGTATGATATGAATTCGGGTAACAGAGTTCTAATCCTGAACGAGACTGTCTGAATTTTAGTATTGAGGCTTGATGATTTGTATTATTTGAATTTTCGGACTATTGACCCCATCCTTATTGTTATATGCACTACGTTTCGGATAGCAAATCGACCGAAATGTTGTTATATAACAAAAAAGATAAGGACAATAGTCCGAAAAATCCAATAATACAAACTAATCGAGACAATTTCTCTGAATTTTTCATATGTGGCATGATAATTTTTATTATTTTGATTATTCAGGCTATGGTCCTCATCTTTATTGTTATCTGCACAATGTTTCGGACGATATGCCCTCCGGTCATCTTCAAGTATTTCGAGAAGGTTCCCGAGTCCAACAAGACATTCCTAAAGAAGGCCGGAGGGCACATCGGCCTAAACGTTGTGCTGAACGAGACTTTCACAATACCCATGGGAAATGTATGAATCTAAATATTCAATCTCCACCTGTGATAAATCGTAGGTCAAAATGGGCTCTTTAACTTTTGTATAGCGACCAATCTAGGAGAAGGTAATCTCTGAATTTAAACCAGTTGTAGGCGTGAAGAGAGATATTCTTCGCCAGGATATTTCTGGCCGGACATGCTACATGAGTAAAGCTTCCTCGTCCTAAACTAGGTAAGAGATATAGCTTTATACGAGGGAAGGTCTGAAATTACTCGCTTATATATTGGCATACATGCCCCCCAAACAAATATAAAAAAATGTGGAACCACTTAGCCTAGGCGGGTTGATCTGGGGGATGAGCTGTCGTCGAAACAGCGGATTCCCCTCTCCACACTGCTGTTGGGATCCAATGGAAAGGCGATATAACAAAGACCCAATGCAATTTGGCAACGATCGTGTCGCAGGAGTTGCTGTCTAACAGTGAAGTCCAGGATCATACCACCTTAGGGACTCCAGCTCCGGGGTTTATTCCACTAGACTTTTCTTGGAATGAAGTATAGCCGTTAGGCAGTAGAGGTTTTATAACAGACTTTTCCTGGCCTAGATAGATTGCCGTCTTAAAATAATATACTTCATTTGGGGATTTATGTGAGCAGTAAGAACCCCAATACTACTACTATCGGTTTGGATGGCAGTTGGCTACTCTGGAACTCATTCGCCCTTTAATTTAATCCACTCACCTACCTAACCAGACAAGTTGAGATGTGACTGATGGGGATTTCAGTTTAGTCGCTGACAACCCGACCATGGAACAGGTAGTTCTAGTTTATATGGTACTAGAAGCAGGTAAGAAGGAGGACTTGTCCTGTCCTGTCCTGACTCTGAAATCACTACTCTAATACATAGAATAGGCAGTACTAGTTTACATGGTACTAGTAGCAGGTAAGAAAGAAAACCTGTCTTGTCCTGACTAGACCTAACTTTCACTCCTATGTATTTCTAAGGTAAGATAGAGGAAAACAATCTCACTGCTACCAAGAAGATTTTTTAATGTAAAACACTTATTTTTACCACATTGATATCACTGATAGCTATGCATTTTGCGACTTATGTGAAAAGAGGTTTGCATGTCACACCTGTAATAGAATATATCCGAAAATAATTTCTCCTATGTTATTATATTGATTCGCAACGTCATAGTCAAAAGTTGGGGGTATGAGATAAGAGGTTCAATGTTACCACCAATAACTAGTTTTGCCTTGTTACAGAAAGCAACTGAGCGGTAGACTGACATGAGATATGCCCCTGAAAGAACAAATTGCACTCATGCAATATTGTGGTCCTACCATTGGGTTGACTTCATGCTTTTTTATTGGTTGCTACGTCAATGCTTTCTGTGCCTGGATTTGATCTTTCTTTAGATCCATAGAACGAGGACTAACGCAACTTGATCGCAGTTAGTTTGAAGCAAGATGACGCAGGCAACTCCAAGAAAAATACTAAAGTCTCCATAACAAATAACGAATTTGTTCAATTGCAAACCATATGCAACAGAAGCAGATGGCACACAGAGAACAGTATGTCCCCAAAGTGATTCAAAGACAACGCCGAAGAATTGCACCATCACACCTTCAAGCGTGGAAGATCTGGCCTCCAACAGACAGGGTAAGCGAGACCTCTGCAGCACAGGAGCTAATCGGCTCAGTATCGAGATTAACAAGGCTGCAGAGCGGTGATGTCTTCATCGTCATGAACCACCAAATGCAGATGGGAATTTCCCTTGCATTGTGGGTGACCGCATCTGCAAGTCCAGAATTTGACTAACTAGCCACCAGAGGGTCCACAACTGTTGAAGACATCGAATGACGTCATCGTCGTCTGCGACGGATTTAGAAAAGGAAAGGATGCAACAGAAAAAGAATACGTTTCTCCCACCAGATAGGAGACAATAGACACGGTAAAGTATGTGGCTGGTATGTTTGCTTTATGCTAATTAGCATTGAGTATATCAGCAGCAAACTCATCTGGATTGCGTTACTTCTTGCACCTGAGTTTTTTTAAGGACAAGATATTCTATCAGCAACGTATTCTTCTTATGGCAAAGATTGCTTCTCGCAGTAATTCGAAGTGTTTGTTCAGGGCCTCTTGTTGTTATATAGTCCTTATAAACATCGGGTATATAACGGAGAGAGAGAGAGAGAGAGAGAGACATATTAGAGATAGGGATAGTTGATCTTACTTGCTTGTTTCATTTCTGCCTATTGATTCCCCCTATCTCGTCTGGCTGACTTCTATTTGCTGGGGTTTGACCTTCTTTCTTGCTAATTCTCTGCTGGGCTGAGCTGAGTTAGTGAATGTCTTAATTATTTAACAAACACAACAAGACCTTTTTTGTTCTTGATCAAGTTTTATTAGCCCATATTTGATTCAATCCGCCACAGGGATGAGATGGACCCTGGGAGAACCGTTAATCGTGTAACTCTTTCAAAAGCCAGGTCGCATCTAACTCTAAACTATTCTCACGTGTCAGTCATGGCGCCCAAATCGCGTGCCTCTAAGGGGTCAATGGTTATTAACAGTCACCGGTAATTTTTCATGGGGACTGCTTGATTCTAAATCAACAGACCGTATACAAATATTCCAACTTACAGGTCTATTCACAATTCGTGACATATAACACTGTCATTGTGTATATTTAACACCCTCGGAGTCTATATCTTAGAGAATAAAATTTTAGACATAAACACCGCTAATTGGGAATCACTTACAGATCAAGTCGTATCGCATTTATTTGGCCAGTCAATGAGAACCTAGCGGAGGTGACCCACAAAAATGCCTGTAACCACAGTAGTCAACGCGTAAAAAATCCTTCTAAAAAGGGAAAATTTCTCGAAATATTGGATGAAATAAAATGAAACTTAGCACATAACATTCAATTCAGTTTCTCATTTGTTTCACACTTTATTCAGGCTTCGCACTAAATCCAATATATATAAATTATATACATATATATATATATATACATTAACAATTAGACTCATCAGATGTAAATATAATATATCTTATTATAATGGAGATTGTAATATATTATACTCATCACAATTCTCCTAGTTATTATATAATTCTCAATAATTTTATTTTTTATAAACTCAATTATTAATAAAATCGTTTACATTATTAATACTGTTAATCATATCTACATACTAACAACATGCAATTATATTTATATATACAACAAAATAGCAGTTGAACGGGAAGGCTAATTTGCATATTGATATTAAAAATGGATTTAATAAAATTGTGCTTAGTTTATTGATTTCTAACTTTTTTTGTTTAATGAATATAAGCAACATTTTTTTAATCATCTTAAATGAAAATCCGTTAACAAGAAAAAATAACTGTCATTTTATTTTCACTTCCTCTTTTAACTAAATACTTAAATTTTGAAAAAATAACAATGAAAGACGAAGTGATAGAATAGTAAGTTTCAGTTGTTTTTTTCGATTATACCCCCTCTGTTTCAAATCTTTTTATCTGCAATCTTATTTAGTTTCATTAGCCTTTCTAATTCAATATAATATATTAATATATAATTACATTAAACTTAAATACTTGCACTAGTATATATAATGAGTTAATATATATATATATATATATATATTAAACTCATCATATATATATATATATGATATATATATATATATATATATATATATATATATATATATATATATATATCTTGATCCGATTCTTATTTGTTAGATTTAAACCTGTCTTTCATTGTATTGGAATTGTGTGAGATTTGGGAAATGTAGTGTTAAATCTTTTGGTATTCATGGTGTGTTGGGAAAATATACTTATGACACAAAAATGAAACGGTTGACTGACATTGGGTGATGATGTAAAAACAAAAAACAAATGAAAAGTTGGGGGCAGTGCAAACCTTTCCTCTAAATGGAATTATGATGAGATAACCCATAAAGGTTGTTGGTTCTTTACTCGGTATAACATGTAAGCAAAATCACCACTTCTGTTTGTACACTTTACCAAGCAGTAGCTGGAGCCTCCGGTAAAATTGGCCAATCGGATGGCAGAAAAAAAATTAACATCGTTTGCGCTTTGCTCAAGATCACTTACTGAGAAAACGGTCTACCAGAAAGACTCATCCTTGGATTAACACCAGAAAGACTACAGGTTGTTGGATTAACCTCGAATTCCCCGAACAGCAACAACAAACGTAAGTCCACAACGGTTTAATGTATTCTAATAGAGGCAACAACATTTTTATCATTATACACGTTTTTAAACATTTATTTATCTAACCCATGTATATAACCCTAACAGGTACTACCACTCTTGCAGTCAGAGTGTACCTGGGACAAATGGCGATAAAGGAATACTTCACACTTCCCAAAGCTCCAAAATTATAACTTCACCAACAGATGCAGTTTAACGTCATACCCAGGACACGCCCATTATAGATTACCATGGATGTTTTTAGAAATGGTGGTAAGAAAATAAAAGTAAGAGGGCATTTTTAGGAACTGTCAGACGAATTACTTAAAAGAATTTTATATGTATATAAATGATTTAATATAGTATAAGTTCTAAAGAATTGCAAAGAATAGCTTAATTTTTAACAAATACCTGGACTAGAGAATTGAAAAGCTGTGGATGATGAGTGTGAAACGACCCCCAAAAGACGAGAGGAATTGGAGATCAGAGATAGAATTGAGACCACCCATACAAAACCGTGATTGAAATAATAATAAGAAGAAGAAGAAGAGGAAGAAGAAGAAGAAGAAGAAGAAGAAGAAGGAAACCCCAAAAGAGAAACTGAATCACTTATAATTGCTGCACAAAATAATACCATGAGGACAAACTACATCAAAGCGAAAATTGATAGGTCCCAACAAAATAGTAAATGCAAACTTTGCGGGAATAGAGATGAGACTGTGAACCATGTACTCTGCGAATGTAGCAAACTAGCACAACGAGAATACAAAACTAGACGAACGAAACACATAAAATTCTCTGGGACTTTGAAATAAAAACGGATCACCTTATCCCAGCAAGAAGACCAGACCTAGTGTTGATAAAATAAAAAGAAAGAACTTGTCAACTGGTGGATTTTACAGTGCCAGCAGATCACAGGGTGAAGCTAAAGGAAAATGAAAAAATGGACAATATCTGGACCTTGCCAGAGAACTGAAAAAGTTATGGAATATGAAAGTGAAAGTGATATCAATTGTAGTTGGTGCACTTGGAACAGTCCTAAAAGGATTGGAAAAGGGTCTGGAATGTTTGGAAATCAGAGGAATGGTTGAAACCATTCAGAACACTGCACTGCTGCAATCTGCCAGATTACTCAGAAAAGTCCTGGAGACCTGAGGGACTTGCTGTCACTCAGACTCCAGTGAAAGACCATCAGCTAATGCTGATGAGAAAACTCAAAAGGAGCAAATAATAATAATAATAATGCTAAACCTGTAATCTCGTGGATTTTGCCGTCTCGGCCGACCACCGATAAAAATGAAAGAAAGCGAAAAAAATAGACAAATACTTGGACCTGGCCAGAGAACTAAGGAAACTGTGGAACACTGAATGTCAAGGTCGTACTAATTGTAATTGTTGCCCAACGCTCTGCAAAAGAATTTGGGTGAATTGGAAATCAGAGGAAGAATCAAGACCGTCCAATCTACAGCACTGTTAAGATAAGCTAGAATATTCAGAAGACTCCTCGTGACATGAGGCGACTTGCTGTCACTCATTCTTTAGTAAACCACCGGCTACGGCAGGAAGGAAAATCTAATAATAATAATAATAATAATAATAATAATAATAATAATAATAATAAATAATAATAAATCAATAAAAACGTGTATGGTAAACGTCAACAAACAGTTTTTTCAATAATTTTTTAGGTCCCGATTTATTTTGTAAACACGCTGTATGTATGTAACCGGAACTAAGAAAAATAAACAACATATTATAGCGATATACTTATTAGAGCAACAGAATTGTTCTAGCTCGGGGAATAAAGCAATCCCCAGTCCAATTTGCAAGAAAATAATAATCTTATCGTGTCTGTGATTTGGCGAGGCATTTGGTCTATCACTAAATATTGTAGAATATCATACGGTGATTAAATGTTGGAACTTCTTCGGGTTCACCTAGTAAAATTTGATTGTCGTCAACCAGAGATCCAACACAGACACGTTTCTTTCTTTTCTTTCCTTTCCTATATTTAACTTTTGCGTTGAGTAAATAGTTCATTGACGCCATATTGTTCTCGCTTCTCTTTAACGTGCGCTGTGATAGCTGTAACCATTGTTGCCTCTGACGCCCAAAATAAAGCCAATATATTATTCTCGTCTGTGTGTTTATAACGCACTGCATTCGGGTACAGGCGAATCGTTGTCTGCTTTTCATTGTTTTCTTGTAAGGTAGAATAATGAAAGAAATAGATGTACAGTTCTTTGAATACTTCCACTCTCTTCTAAAGTAATGTGGAATTTCTTCCAACTTTGAACGTCTAAGAAATATACTTGGCAATGGACGAAGTTCAGGTTCATACATCTAATATGTATTCTTCTCCATTCATTCGGCCAATTGTAAACGTCCATTCAGAACGATGTGTTCATATATAAGATAAATCATATATATATATATATATATATATATATATATATATATATATATATTGGATTTAGTGCGAAGCCTGAATAAAGTGGGAAATAAATGAGTTGAATGTTATGTGCTAAGTTTCATTTTATTTCATCCAGTATTTCGAGAAAATTTCCCCTTTTTAGGAGGATTTTTTAGACTCGTTGACTACTGTGGTCGCTGGCGTTTTTATGGGACACCACCGCTGGGTTCTCATTTACTTGGCACTGGGCGAAGTTCAGGTTCATACATCTAATATGTATTATTCTTCATTCATTCGACCAATTGTAAACCTCCGTACAGAAAGATGTATTCATATATGAGATAAATCATATATATATATATATATATATATATATATATATATATATATATGAAAGTAAAATGGAAATGAATCCGATAGTATGTATAGAAAGTTTTTTTTAGAAAAAACAAGATTTTATTAGTTTTGCTGACAGAATCTGTTTCAACCTTATAAAATGATAAAAATGCTTCTAATTTTTAAAAATAAAATTTATTTAATTTTTAACACAGAATACGCATTTTCAAAAATTAAAAATTCCGGCCCTGATCGAGAGCGTTTGTTTGTACCTCGTGATTAACGATATATTCATTCCGTATTTTCTCATAAACATAATTGCTTTAAAAAAGACCACTTTATAAAGTAGGAATGTAGGAATGGTAGTGGTTCGAGCGAGCGATGCAGTAGTTATTCCTACAACCTCCCACTACCAATGGTTATTACCTCCCACATCTAATTCCTTGCTACTACTCGTTCTCGTTAAAAACAAGACACGAAACTATACCATCGTTTCCTACCTGATGATGGCAAACTATATTGCCGAAAGTGCTCGTTTTGAAACCTTTGGTGGACTGTTATACCAGTTACACCCCGACACCAAAAAGATGACCCGAAAATTAGAACGGATCAACCAAAAACTTGTCCGACAAGAATTTTCTGTACAGTTCAACAAAACTTGTATAAAAGAAAAAATGCTGCCAAAATACACTTATATATATATATATATAATATATATATATATATATATATATATATATATATATACAATATAAGAATATAACATGAAGAATAAAAAAGCTATTCAACGGTGAGGGAGTAAACAACACTTTTAAAGGGTGTACTCTTATTTTCGTTACAAAATCGAACAAAGAAACGGAAAAGCAGACAGAAAAGCCTACACTATTCATTGTAGATTAACTGTCTCTATTATTGTTTTCCACAGAGACAAAATGTCCTATATTTTCCTGTGTTTTCTAAAATTTTCATTGATATTATTGCTAATAGAAAACATTAGGCTGGTTTCATTTTGTTGGATATTCAATAATAATATTATGTTGTCTTCAAATAATATGTAAACAAACAAGTGTTCGGTTCATTAAATTGTTGGCCATTCTTATTATTTCGAAACAGGCGTTTATGAAGCATTCATTATAAAAAACAGAGAAACTTGGAGACAATGAGGATATTGCTTAATAATCTAATAACAATAAAAGCCAAAAAACCTAAAATTGAAAATTATGAATATCGTCCGGTATTGAAAAGACGAAAATTATTGAATTACTTCGGAGATGAATTTTGGCAGAGGATATTTTTGTCTGTCTTTAAAATTCCCAATTGGCTTATTTTTATGCCTGGGATTTTAAAATGTCTTCTTGGAATTAATGCCAATACTAGCGGGACATAGTACTCGTATTCCTAAAAATATCATCTTGCAAAACCCACTGGTTAAAAAATGATGCAGCCTAAAGCGTCCAAGATAAAATACTGTTTTAGGTGACTCACCTATGACACGAAAATGGTCTTACCCAAAGGGTATATATTTAACAGAGTAAAGCTACTCAAACGAGTAGTCCCAGCTACTCGTCCTCCGGACCGATGGGATGCTAAATTAATAGCGTCGATCCCAGATGCCTGCCTCATTGCACTTAAAGAGGCATGACTGGGATTGACGCAATTTTTCTCCTACCACCTCATGAGTCTCGGCTTGTGGGTGGTGCCCACATAAAACGGCATTGTGCCATATCGTGTGAAAGTAGGACACATGTAAATATGAGTAGTCCCAGCTACTCGTCCTTCGGGACGGGTGGTCCAGTGAGCTTCGGCCTCTGGACCGATGGGATGCTAAATTAATAGCGTCGATCCCAGTGCCTGCCTCATTGCACTTAAAGGGGCAGGGTTGGGATCGACGCAATTTTTCTACCTACCACCCCATGAGTCTCGGCTTGTGGGTGGTGCCCACATAAAACGGCCTTGTGCCATATCATGTGAAAGTGGGACACATGTAAATACCAGTAGTTCCAGATACAGTTCTTCGTGTAATCTGAAACAAGGAAACCCTTCCATTGTACGTTGATATATATATTGCTGAATACAATCTGTTCCCTACATTTTATACCCGTGTTGAGTTATAATTTATTGACCCTTAAACAGGTCATAACAAATACAAAAATGTAAATCCTGATTATCTGGTGGAGCTTATGCGCTGAATTCTTATTTCGGACATGTTTAAATGGATCGTTTTTGGGGGGATGTTGTACGATTGAAATGTAAAGGTATTCATATTTTTACTATAATTCTATCTTTATTAGATGTGGTATTATTTCGTTTTATATATAAAAAAATTGCGGCTACACCTCAAAACCTTCATTGGATGTGTATATATTTAACGATTAAAGAAAATCATATTTTTCAAAATGCCATTCTAATCAGTAGGGGAGGGGTCACAGTCAAGTCTGACTCAAGGCTCCAATCGACAGTCCAACTTCTCCCAACTGTATCTCGCTCCAAAATCCAATTTCCAAAACTGTTTCTTTGTCTCGTTCGTCTTGACAACAAAATCCTACTGCAATTCGTTCTGCCTGGTCTCTGAGAATCAGTCCTTTAAGTACACCCCAATTTCATCACATCCGGGCTTCTCACTCATAATTGTCTGTTCAGCACGTGCGACACTCGCCAGCACAACGCGACCACCTACATCCGGGCCACTATGCCATTTCCTACTTCACTGATGGTCCACAGCTCTCACATTCTGAAGGAAGCGGGTTCGACTCTAGGTCAGTCCTACACGCTAGGCAAAGCCTAGACCGTTTCCTTCGAGCATACGGCAAGTCTTCACTCTCACTACCCTCTCCGTCACACCGTGTTGCACGAGGCGAGTCTCCTCTCTCACTACAGTCATTAACTTAAATTGAAAGACAAAAATATGTTTCTATACGTTAAATAGAGCTATTTGAGCCACAAATTAGAACCGAATTTGAACAACCACATCAGTTCGCAGTGGACCTGGGAGTAATGTCAGCACAACGGTAGTTCCATATTTTCCAGAGCTCTCGAACTGGTCTCTTACAGCCAGATGCAGTTTAAACACATGTGCAGGAAAGCACTTGGGAGGTCAGCGTTTTCCTCTGTATTTGAGGTTGTCTGCATATTCTAATCCCAGCCGTATTCACAAAACATCTGGAAGATGTGAATTATTCTCCGCGGAATTTTGAAAAAATATTCCACTCAAAAGCAACCGTTAGTTTGTGGTGTAAATCTATTCATGTATACTGCAATTTAAAAGTTTAAAAATATGTCCGAATTTAAATTGTAAATCGTTGCCTCTATTATTTTTTTATTACTAGTTTTCCTGATTTGATTTTTGTGGCTTTATATTGAATCCTGTCTGAATCGGTGTTCTCAATTCAGATCCATGCAACTTGCTCAATGGTTGTAGAATATAAAAACAACCCAATTGTTGCTATAAAAACATCAACAATCGGATGAAAATACTAACTAATTACTGTTGTCTTACAGCCCTTCTTTTCTATCTCAAAGAGCTCTTTTGTAGTTTTCCGTGGTAAGACCGGTTTAGAAAGAATCGAACGCTTATCACTTCGTTTGCTTGTCAAACAATATTTTTATTTCGCCGTGTAGCAGACAACCATCAGCACAGAAAGAGAGTGGGGGAGGAAGCAGTAAATGCGTTGTTTACACTAATAACTTGTCGAAGAAAGAAAGAAAGAAAGAATATGAGACTGGAAAACGCTGACGAATTATGGCTATCAACTTCTCACCGGTTTGCGCGTGTGTCTGATATTTTAGTCCGACTGACCCCTGTCTTTTCGTCGCTTGTCACTCGTTTATGTCTAACCTTCTGATATACCCTACCAATAAACATTATTGGGTATGTACAAATCCCCATTGAGTAGTAGTCTGATACGTCTAGCAGTGGTTTACCTTTCTTCACGCCGCTATATAATTTCTGATTGGCTAATTTCTACCGGAAAAGCATGCTGATGATATTAGGAAAGTTCATAAATATGAGTGGAAATTTTGCATACATTTTATACTACCAAGATGAAGGCACCTCACATAGTGTAAAGGTTAACAAGCTAGATTCGCAAACCACTGTTAGTGAGATCGATTCTCATTGGGAATTGATACTTTGGACCTTGTGCCACATCTAAGCTAAGCTTAATAAATAACTATACCACCAAGATAATCCAACAGAGGCCATTTTTCTTTTATATAACTGTTAGATTACAGATTGGCATAATCTATTATATGACAGGTAGTATAGTAAAGTCAGTATCAGCCGGAGAGTGAGGGTGTATATCCTCTTTTTACTAGTGTTAGACCAGGGAGATTATTTTCCACCTGAGGTGGAGCACCACTCCTACCATTAGCTGTCCACTTTACCACAAATATCTGTATTTGTTAAAGTTATAAAGATCAATTTCATTTCCAACCTCCGTTTTGCTTATTTTTCATTTAGTAACCTTTGTTTGATTACAACGGACCCTCTTCCAAAAGAATATTTTTTATATATTCCTAAATATTTAATTATTCATTAAACTCTAATCGGTTTGGCACACGTCAGCAATTCCAAAATATCAACTGATTATTTGTGACATAGACACTGCCATTCCTGCATCGGAATTTGCCATTATTCTGATTGTTTTTGTTTTAACCAAATATTTCTCTCACATATTCCACCATTGTTTTCATTCCAGCCAAATATCTTTTTGAGATTATTTTCCTTTATTTTCTCTTTCCTTCCGAATCCAAAACCTAAATTATAAATGACAAACTACTAAAATAATTGCTTGATATCCCTAATTATTTTACTTTACTTAAAAAATCGACAATATTCATGCATCATCGAAGACATTCGAACAAAGTTGGATCTGTTACCTTAGCTCAGGCGGTAGAGCACTTGCCTAGGAACTACAAGGTTCCTGGTTCGATACTGGCCCACGCAAACTCAGCGTATGAGTAGCACAGGGATCTGTACGGTAAAGTAAGGAGATGATGGTAGGTGTGGCTCTGCAACTTAGACGCAAAAACAATCTCCTTGGTCTAGCGCTAGTGAAAAGAGGATAGACTCTCTCGCTAATACCGACTTTAGGCCACCCCAACGACTTTACTTTATATATATATATATATATATATATATATATATATATATATATATATATGTCTGATGAGGAGTGATACTCCGAAACACGTGTCGGAGGATTACTTATTATATATATATATAGAGAGAGAAATATAATATATATATATATATATATATATATATATATATATAAGTAATCCTCAGACACGTGTTTCGGAGTATCACTCCTCATCAGTGTGGTTATACTGTTTAACAGCTAACCCTGGCCGGGTTTGAGACCCGAATGAACCTTCGTTCACCAATCCTCTTACCCGTACGGCCAGAGGCAGCTGTCAAATATAGGAGAATATTTAATCGCTGCATTTCTAAGCGGAAATGAATTCACTAGAGGCCTGAAAAATATGTAAACAAAGCGAGGCTTAGCTGCGCGCCAGATACGGTGAATTTGCAATTTAAAGTGGTATATATATATATATATATATATATATATATATATTATATATATATATATATATACATATATGTGTGTGTGTGTGTGTGTGTGTATATATATATATATATTTATATATAAATAACTTATATATATATATATATATATATATATATATATATATTATATATATATATATATATATATATATGTTATATATATATATATATATATATATAAAGTGTATATATATATATATATATATATAAAGTGTATAATATATATATATATATATATATGTTATATATATATATATATATATATATATATATATAGTTATTTTATATATAAAAGAAATATTCTGCATGTCGGTCTGTCTGTGCAACAAGCACACGTCCTTTTACACAGGAAAAATTGTGGAGACCAGCAAAGACCAAAGTTCAATAAAGTGCACGGCTGATATTTTTACGTGAGGGGTGATTTATTGGCATCATTCTTTTCATAATGCTTCAGAGATTTTTAAAAAGACTTTTAAAAAGTCGTCAGACGATTTGCTTGTGTCTTTTTAAAAAATTTCGAATGATAAAATTGTATTGGAATATTTTCAAAGAATTTTGTTCTTCTCTTGTATCTTTGATTCAAGATTCTTTTAGGAGACGAATAAAACAAAGAATTCTCTTTTTTGGCCTCAAACTTTTTGAATTAGTTGCACAAGGAATGAATTGGTAAAATGTGTGTGGTCAGTTTAATTGCATTTAGAATTACGTGATTTCTTTTAAAATGTTCCCAATATTTCAGTTTTAGTTGTTTTTTCCCTCTTTTCTTATTTAAATCAATGTGTTGATAATTCCATTAATGTTGCTTTAAAAATTACGGATTGAGACTGTTTTATTATCAGAGAAGAAGAAGAAGAAGAAGAAGAAGAAGAAGAAGAAGAAGAAGAAGAAGAAGAAGAAGAAGAACCAAGAGCAAGGGAGAAAGGAAGCAAAACTCAAAGAAAGAAAGAAAGAAAGAAATATTAACTTAAAGAAAGTGTGACAGAAGAAGAAGAAGAAGAAGAAGAAGAAGAAGAAGAAGAAGAAGAACAACAACAACAACAACAACAGCAACAACAACAACAACCAAAAGCAAGGGGGAATAGAAGCAAAACTTAAAGAAAGAAAGAAAGAAATCTTAACTGAAAGAAAGTGTGACAAAAGAGAAGAAGAAGAAGAAGAAGAAGAAGAAGAAGAAGAAGAAGAAGAAGAAGAAGAAGAAGAAGAAGAAGAAGAAGAAAGAAAAGAAAAAATCTAAGCCAAATAAATAGGAGAACGAAAGACTATAAAAGTAGAAAGAAAATTAAAGGACATAAAGAAATTGATTGAATTTAAAAGATTAAAAATGAATAGAAAATGCATAACGAGATAAAATAATTGTTACAGCAACAAATTAGATTTAACGAGATTAACATGCGATACAATTTCCACAAACTTCATTTAAAAAGTTGTTCTATGCTACAACAACACACACGATATAAGCAAGCTTTATATGTTACCGTAACCAGCAAAAAAGGACACATCATAGCGAGATTCTTGGTAGCACAGTTGCGTTAAAATGTTCTTACGCGCTCACATATGGGTAATTCCATGTCAAATCATCCACGCTATGTCACCGACATTTAAATTTTTCTGAATTTTTTTGTACAGGTGGGAACTTTGTTAAATTTATACATTCCCCAAAATTTGAGCTTCCAATTCCAAAAATTGGTGGAGTTATGTCGATTTTTAAGTCTCCAAATTTGAATGAATGAATGAATGAAAGAAAGAAAGAAAGAAAGAAAGAAAGATGAATAAATTAACTTGAACTAACGAATGAATGAATGAAAGAAAGAAAGAAAGAAAGAAAGAAAGATGAATTAACTTGAAAGAAAAAAGACGAATGAATTAACTTGACTGAAAGAAAGAAAGAAAGAAAGAAAGAAAGAATGAATGGCGAGATTTTCTTATCTATTTTTGTCTGTAAAATGAGTTCTACATTTTATATGATTTTAATAATATTTTTAAATATTTTTTACATGTTTTAATAATATAATATCTAAATTATGTAATTATTTAACCTTTAAAAATGTATGTATGTGGTGAGAAGTTTTTCAGACCAGCCTGTACATTAAACTACAGGCTGGTGTGAAAGTCTTGTCACCCCTACAAATTATTTACATTTTCATTATTTTTTGTTTCATAATATGATATTTTAATTCTAAAAGCAAATATGTTTTGGATGACAAGACTTTTGACAAGCCTGTATATCATTTCACAGAGTGTCCGAAAGTCTTGTCACCCTAAAAATTGTTTTTACTTTCATTGTTTTTTGTTTTATAATATATTTTGATTTAATAAGATGTGTGTTAGTGACAAGACTTTCGGACCAGCCGGTACATTAATCTAAAGGGTGGTCTTGACAGTCTTGTCATCCCTACATATTTTTCCGTACACCTACGAATTAGTTTGTAAAGCATTTTTGCCCGAAGAATCTGAAAATGCTTTTGAAAAAGTTTGAATGTTAAGCAATTCTAAGTTATTGATGATTTCTTATTTTTACCTTGCAAGAACTATATCACCAAATTTGGAGAGCTAAAAATCGACATAACTTAAATTTTGGGGAATGTCTAACTTTAATGCAGTTCACACTTGGATAAAATATCAGAAAAATTGAAGGGGGTAAGTGACAATTTTCCTTTTTTTTTTGGATAATTTGATATGGAATTGCTCATATATCATTATATTTTCTCGGCTGATATAATTATTACATTATTATTACTATAAAAACAAACAAAAAGAAAAGAAAAGAAAAAACAAACAAACCAATACAAAAAAAAAAGCCCCACACACTCCGGGTGGTGTAAGAATTAATTTCTTTAAAAAGATAATACCTGAGGCTTGGCATTTAAAAATTCAACATTTGAAGGTTTGTATCATAAGTAAGTAAAATCATCAAAGTTATTAAAGAAGTAAAAGAATAAAACCATTTGAAATTGAAACAGTTCTGATAACTTTAAATGTAAATTAAATTAAAATAAATTATATATAAATATATAATACAAGGCATGTATTTTTAAAAACTTATTTAAAAAAACAACAATTCGAATCGTCTTATTTTGTATGTTCAAATTTTGAGTCTAATTATTTTATGTTATAACGATTTTGTCTGATGTGACGTAAGCAGTGACGTAGTTTTTGTTACAGACAAATAGAGACCCAATCTCCATTATCAATAGAGTTCTCCTGATTTTTTTCTCAGCAATTAAGTATCATATAAATTCTACTATTATGTATGTACTAAATCGCTACGCATGAGCAGAATACAAATATAGATTGATAGAGAAGGTTTGGTTTGGTTTGGTGTGGTTTGGTTTTGTTTTACGGCATATCAACCTCAGTGGGTCATTTAGTGCCGATAAAGTTTGAAATAAATCAATTCTTAATGGATAATACAATTTTTTTATAAATACATTTTTCTATTTAACCCATAGATTGGACCCTAACAGGTACTACCACTCCGGGTCAGAGTGGACCAAGTAGCAATGGTGATGAATGGGTGCTCCACATTCCCCAAACCTCTAAAACTGGAACCTCACCATCAGATAGAGTTTAACGTCGTTCCCAGGACATGTAGACCCTCAGTCACCACCTTTTAGAACCCATATGATAAAAAGGGGTTGGGGCTTGCCACAAGGACAATAGGGTTGGGGAAAATCATATAGATGCTAGGGCTTGGCGTGACCAGACGAGTGATCGGAGGGGGGCTCTCCGACCGCCCGTCTAGCCCAAGAAAGGGCCAAAGTGGAGTATTGCAAGTCATGAACTGCTCATCCACCTGGGTTCTATCCTTAAGCATCACGGGTCGCCACCCACGGCCAATAGGTGGCCCCATTGGGGGAGTCTTATCCATCTGTAGAGGTGCAGTCGGTGCGTTCTAACGCCCCAGCCGACAGGGCGGTGATAGAGAAGGTTAAAATAAGGAAATGGCAAGAATTTGTGACGATCATTAATTATCAACTATTGTACCTAGAATCGCCGGATAGTCGATTCCAACATTTTAGAAGAATTGTATGTTAGAGAACATTGGAGAAATTCTGACAATATTGAAGGAATATTTTACTATTGCTTAATTTCGCGCCATCCCCTAACACGTAACGTATAATGTTACTCAAAGACTTCCATATTGATACAGTCAATTTGGCGGAGGGAACATTGCTGAGCTCCCGATCATTTACAAACAGACAAACATATAAATCAACAGAAGGTATTTTCATACGTAATATCTTTTTTTGTTTTTGTTTTTATCTTATTAAGGATCTACGAATTATACGATCATACGCAGGAAAGCAATCTTTACAATAAGGATACAAAGCGGCATTAGCGAGGACAGATCGAAGTTGCTTTCTAACTTAAAGCGTTAATAAACCTTCTTCTTCTCTGTCATAAGCACTCAGTCACCTTAGAATTCGCGCGTCCACCCTATGAACGCGGTAAAGGAAAAGATAAACAAATTGAATATCCTTAGAGATGAAGAAATTAGTTAAAATAAACAAACAATGATTTGACCAGAATAATGACGCCATATTTCCTCAAGAGACAACAAAATGATAATAAAGCCCAATTTCTAACGAATGAGAATAACTTTGAATGCCTTTTCTTATACTTTACTATTGTAAAATCCTTTCCAATGTATTTCTATAGTAAAACACTTTCCAATGCATTCCTATAGTAAAAACCTTTCCAATGCATTCCTATAATAAAAACCTTTCTAATACATTTCTATCGTAAAGTCCTTTCCAATGCATTCCTATAGTACAAACCTTCCAATGCAGTTCTATCGTAAAACCCTTTCCAATGCATTCCTATAGTAAAACACTTTCCACTGCATTTCTATCGTAAAATCCTTTCCAATGCATTCCTATAGTAAAAACCAATCCAATGCATTTCCATCGTAAAATCTTTTCCAATGTATTCCTATAGTAAAACACTTTCCAATGCATTTCTATCGTAAAATCCTTTCCAATGCATTCCTATAGTAAAAACCAATCCAATGCATTTCTATCGTAAAATCTTTTCCAATGTATTCCTATAGTAAAACACTTTCCAATGCATTTCTATCGTAAAATCCTTTCCAATGCATTCCTATAGGAAAAACCTTTCCACTGCATTTCTATCGTAAAACCCTTTCCAATGCATTACTATAGTTAAACATTTATTTTTTTTTATAATAGAACACTTTCAAATTAATTTCTATAGTAAAAACATTTCCAATGCATTCCTATAGTAAAACACCTTCCAATGGATGTCTATTGTAAAATCTCTTTCAAATTAATTTCTATATTAAAACACTTTTCAGTGAATTACTATAGTAAAACACATTCCGTTAATTTTCTATAATAGAACACTTTCCAATTAATTTCTATAGTAAAACAATTTCCAGTGCATTACTATAGTAAAACCCATTCCGATTATATTCCATATTAAACAATTTTCTAATGCATTCCTATAGTAAAAAGTTCAAAATAATTTACTATAGTAAATCTCTTCTCGATGCATTCCTATAGTAAAATCCTTTCCGATTAATTTCTATAATAAAAAGGCCAATGCATTCGGATATAAAACCCTTTCAAATTAATTTCTATAGTAAAACACTTCCAAATGCATTACTTTAATAAAGCCCTTTCCGAATATTTTCTATGATAAAACACTATCCAATTAATTTCTATAGTAAAACTCTTTCCTGTGTATTTCCATGGTAAAGCCCTTCTTTTCAGATTACTTAACATTTCTTTTTTTATGAATCTTTCCAAATTATATACGTTTCAAATTTTCTGCTGCTTCCATTGCACGTTAATATACTTTCTTCTTTTCTCTCATAAGAACTCAGTCACCTTTAATTCACTCGCCCACCCAATGAAAGTGCGAAAATCGATCAGGAAAAAGATTGTAAAAATGTAATATTCTGAGAGATGAAGAAATTAGTTAAAAATAACAATGATTGACTCGAATTATGACGCCAGTTGTTCACAAAAGACAAGATGACAATAAATTGAAAATAATAAGATGTGGAAATGTGGGAAACCTAAAATTTTAGTATTATCGCGTTATTCGGATTATTGTCCTCATCTTCATTGTTATCTGTAAAACGTTTCGGCCGATGTGCACTCCAGCCTTCTTCAGGTATGTCTTGTCGGACTCGGGAACCTTCTTTTCGGACTCGGGAACCTTCTTTTCGGACTCGGTAACGTTCTTTTCGAACTCGGGAACCTTCTTGTCGTAATCGGGAACTTTCTTGTCTAAATCGGGAGCTATCACGGAACTTTGAACCTAAACCTTTATTCAATCCACGGGGGTATCCTGTTCTTATTCCGCTAACCATAGCTGGGGTAGAGGCGTTAAGCTATGTTAATCATTATCATATGTTACTGCTGCCCTTGGCCAGGATTGAACCTGCATTCCAGAGATAACTGCTACTTAGAACTGTCTCAACCTAATTCCTTTTGGAATTGGAGAAGGTTCCCGAGCCCGACAAGAAATGCCTTAAGCAGGCCGAAATGTTGTATAGATAACAATGAAGATGAGGACAATAGCCCGAATAAACCAAATAATACTAATCATCAAGCCTCATCTCAAATATTCAGAGAAATAGCCTAAAATTTTAATTATACGTTATATAATAATGAAAATTAACAATATTTTGGGATGACGTGAGAAAAACTGACCTGTTAGCTTCTGATTAGTCGATGTGTGTCAACAAGGCGAATAGTGAAAGGGAGATAGAGAGAGAGGAGAGAGACTGTTGCACTCACAGAGAGAGCCTGGCTGAGACTTTGGAAAAGACGCATCGTAATGGTGCCTTGTCCGTTCAAGACTATTTACTAGGGATAAAATAGATAAGATAAAAATAAAAAAATAAAAAAAAAAAATAAAAACAACCCAATAAAACAAAACAAAAATCAAAACCAGAACGTCTTGTGTTCGTTATTAAAAATCATCAACAAGACATCCCAAGAAATGCCAAGTAGTTCTAGACTCGAAGTCAGACTCTACATTTGATCTTCTGTTGTGTCGTATCAAATTTGCTTTGATATAATTTGTTCTTACGGCATTATTTTTGCAGCAATTATTAGCGATTCAGTTTATTATTACATATCATCATCATGTCACGCAAGTAACACGGATATCCATGACAATCTCTCGCCAACCTTCCCTATCATTCATTGCCCCTGGGAGTTCTGTGCTGCAGCCAGCATCCTCACATGTCAATGTAGGTCTTTGGTGGGCGGCCCACATTAGCATGCCCACGTGTTAGCTTCCACCGGGGAACTTCGCCTTTGAGCTCCTCCTTGCTTCTCCAGCAGTGTTCTGCATGCCTAGCCCGTCTTACTCGGATGGTTTGTGAGATGGTGGGCAGGTGGCCATACAGCTACTTCCTTGTGGGGTGTTGTTTCCACAACTTGTTCAAGACTGCACAAAGCATTCTTGTGCAGCTCCCATCCAGCTTATTCTCTAGGCGCTTCGTTAGGGTCAAAGTGGTGCAGCCATACAGCAGTACAGATATAACCACAGCATGGAAGAGTTGTCTCTTTAACTTGTCAGTGAGATCGGAACTCCATATGACTAATAATTTGTTTGTGGCCGACCAACCTTTCCTATTCGTGTATTAACACCGCTTTCTGTGGATGAGATATTACTACCGAGGTAAGTGAATTGTTCCCCCAGGTCACATTTAGAGATTTACCTACAACCTCTTTTTAAATGATCCTGCTACTTAAGATAAAGCTCAACTTCTATCGAATGAGAACGAACATCTAGTTTATTTGAAAATATGTTTTCAAATTCTCTTCTACTTACGTTGCACGTTGATTGTCTTGGTTTCTTGTAGCAATATTATTCGCTTCATTGTGTGGTGTGTGAGATTTCATTAAATCAAGTTGTCATAGTATTTAATGAGGCTTTTAGACATGCATCTCCCAACTGTCAATTCGTTCGCTTGAAAAGGAGGATCATTTGATAAATCTTTATCCAAATGAACACCGTCGATAAAGTTACGTGACGTAAAACAACGACTGATTACAGTTTTTCGCTTGAAGCAAAAGAGATGTATAACACCGGGGATGGGGAATTACATACGAGGCGCTCATTATGATTGGATTCACACACACACACACACACAAACACACACACACACACACACACACATCAAACACACAGACACGCATGTACACACATACACTCATACATATACATATATATATATGTATATGTATATTGATATATGTATGTATGTATGTATATACATTTCCAAATTTTCTTTCATTTAGGTTAGTTTGATTTGTAGGCCATTCAATTGTCATATATATATATTATATATATATATATATATATATATATAGTTAAAAGTCACATACCACGCGCTCATTATGATTCGATTGATATATGTATGTATATATATATGTGTGTGTGTATGCATATATATGTATATATATATATGAAAATATATATATATATATATATATATATATATATATATATATATATATATATATATATATCATACCGGGCGCTCATTATGATATATATATATATATATATATATATATATATATATATATATATATACATACATGTATATATATATATACATGTATATATATATATATGTGTATATATATGTGTGTGCATATATATGTGTAAATATATGTGCATATATAATATATATATATATATATATATTATGACAATCGAAACTTCAGTCATAATATATATATATAATATATATATATATATATATTATATATTATATATATAATCAGACAATCGAATGTCCAATAAATCAAACTAACATAAATGAGAGAAAATTTTGAAATAACCAGATTTACTTACACATTTATTTAATGAGGTTGAATGATGAAGCCTGAAGAAAAATAAATTAAAAAAAAACACAAATAATGGCGAAGGAAACAATTTTTCTTCGTCTCATAAAAGAGAGAGGCTCCATTTGAGATACGTAACGCTCTCCTATAAAAGGGATGGAGCACTTTATGGCGGCCTTTACATACATACAGATGTGTGTATTAAAAACAGTTAAAATCTCCTGCACATTCTGTGGGTGACGATAACCAACCGGTTAAGTTGTCCGACTGCTTCTGAATCGATTGGAGTTCTATCCCGGCGGTAGGTAGCTCACAAAATGTCTAGCCACACTGAAGAGACTTGATACGTCTAAACACTTTTCTGTGGATGACTCTATCTATCTATCTATCTATCTATATATATATATATATATATAAAGCAATCTACAGACGCGCGTTTCGGGGTTTCACCCCTCATCAGTGCAGCTATACTTATTTTTCAGCAGCCACCTCTGGTCGGGTTCGAGACCCGAACGAACTTTCGCTCGTCAAGTCTCTTACCGGTGGATCCACCAGCAGCTGCTAAGAATAGAAGGCAGAATAATCGCTATATTTTCTAAACCGGAAATAAACTCACCAGAGGTCTCCAACTTATGTAAACAAGTGGGACTAGCTTTGCGCCGAAGCGGTGAATTTTCGCAATTAGTCCCTTCTAAACAGTGTGCTCAACCGAAAATTGGGAGCGTATACATAGGGTAAACTATAGACACGTGTTTCGAGGTATCACCTCTCATCAGTATAGTTATACGATTTTTATCAGCTGCCCCGTGTTCGATACCCGAACGAACTTACGCTCGCCAAATCTCTTACCCATATATATATATATATATATATATATATATATATAATCATGATTCATACGATCTATAGGCCATTTGATTGTAATGTATATACATATAAGAAACATACATGGAACGAGAGTTCAGAAATATATATATATATATATATATATATATATATATGAGTAAGAAAAGGTGGAATGAAAACATCACACAATGCTGTTAAAGAAGAAAACAATTTATAATATAATCATAGCTGATACTGATCAATATTTCGATTTTACAAAAATCATCATCAGAGCTCATTCACTCCCGTAGTTGTTTGGGTCGGAGAGGAAAGTCAAAATGAGTTTACAAAACAAAAAAAAACTTAATACTGCAAAAAACGAAAGACGTTACAATATTCACCAACGTGGGTATTTCGCGCCATATATATGTCGGGCATGTCTTATGTATATCTTTTGTCAACAAATGTAGCGAATTTTTGAGATGTTGGCAACAAGACGAAACAATTTAAACGGAAGGGGATGGGTGTTAAGAAATGTGACGGTTGGAATTCAAAAGACTTTTAGTAAAGGAATTTTTTACGATTAATTGTTTTTTATTATTTAAATTTTATTTTTAAGTTCTGTAATTCATAAATGATTAGATATTTACTGTAATTAGTTTTTTATATATAAAGTGAAAAAGTTATGAGCGGAATATGTTAATATTTTAGAAAAGGATTTTATATATATATTATATATATATTATATATATATACCTTTTAGCACATGTATCCTAAAAAGAAGTTGGGGATAGTCATAAGGGCATTAAGGTTGGGAAAATTATATAGGTGCTAACGCTTGACGTGACCACCCCATTGATCGGAGGGGGCCTCTCTGACCACCCTATAATCTAAGGACCAAAGGGGAGTGTTACGTGTTATAGACAGCTCATCCGCCAGGGCTCTATTCTTAGGCATACACACAGGCACCTATGACCACAGGTGGTCCCATTTGTCGGGTGTTTCCATTCTGCAGAGGCGCAGTCGGTGTATTTGAAAGCCCCAGCTGACAGGGTTTGAAAAAGAAGGGTTAATCTGTATCATTTGGATGTTATTGATGCGGCATCCGAGACAGATACTTAAACAAAAACTGGGGTTCATCATCCCCAATTTTTGATGGATGCCTTTTCAAGATTTAAGTATCCATCACTGCATGAGTGTGTTAGGGGGCCGCTGACCCCCAAGAGGGTTCATCTGCTTATTGGCAAGTCTTATTTTTCATCCTGTCGAATGTGTACCAAGCCTCATCACTAGGTAAGCGTAGGGTAGTACTGAATTACATGATACCAGTTATACTTTACACACACACACACACACACACACACACATAATATAATATATATATATATATATATATATAGAACAAATTTTTAGTATAAGAGACACCCACGATTACTTTCATGCAGGAAATCATACTTTATTAAGAATGAAACCACACACACACACACACACACACACACGCACACACACACACACACGCACACACACACCTACGCTCGCACACACACACCGACGTTCGCACACACACACACACAACACACACACACACACCTACGCTCGCAAACACACAAACAAACACACACAAACACAAAAAACAAACATCAAATACACACACACATACACACACAACCCTCCCCACCCCCGCCCAAAAAACGAAACTTTAGGGCTCAGATCATAAAATAAAAGGTATATATATAAAAGTAAAGTCGTTGGGATTGCCTAAAGTCGGTATAAGCCAGATCACGAGGGAGTCTATCCCCTGTTCTCTAGTGCTAAACCAATATATATTAAACGTAGGCAATTAAGAAACTACATGAAGTTTTGCTAGTCTATATTTATAAGAAAAATCTTAAAAACCGGAAACGCAAAATGTCCTTTTTGTATCAATACTTCCTATGAAGAATCATTGACAGCTTGTCCTTGTATTCAGCGAAAGAATATGCTTTGTCAATTCCTTTATAGGTCCTTTAATTCTTCTTCGAAATTCGGCTTGATAAGTCACGTGCATTTCCACGGGTTGTTTTATTGGATATGTCCTTCTTCTGTAAAGAATTGGCAGTTACTACGTATAGCAGAATGGTGGAGAATTTGTTTATCCCATATAAAGTTTCGTTAAATTACTACCCTCATCAGATGATAATTTTTAAAAATATAATTTCAAAATATATCGGGAATAAATGAAACCACATTATTGTATTTCCAGTATTATTTTATCCAGTTTATTATCAACATTATTATATTGTACGATAATTCTTTTATCAAGATGTTGAATAAAACATTATGATAAATGATAAATACTCGCCAAGTATGGGTTTTCACGTCGTAGTTGTTCTATTCTGTCGGATATTTTATTCAATATATATAGTAAAATAAAGTCGACGGGGCGGCCTAAACTCGGTTTCAACCAGACAGCGAGAGAGTCTATCCCCTTTTTCCTAGCGCTAGACCAAAGTCTGAAGTGGAAGGCTACACCTGCCATCAGCTCCTTACTTTACCGCATAGATCCCTGTGCTACTCATACGTTGAGTCGGAAAGGGACGGTATCGAACTAGGAACCTTGTGGTTTCTAGCCGATCATATATATATATATATATATATATATATATATATATGGGTGTGTATGAGTGTGTGTGTGTGTGTGTGTGTGTGTGTGTGAAGAAGAAGAAGAAGAAGAAGAAGAAGAAGAAGAAGAAGCATAATAATAATAATAATAATAATAATAATAATAATAATGCTGGTTTGGTTTGTTTGTTTTATGGCATATCAACTCTTTTCGGTTTATTTAATGCCGAAACAAATCATTTTGATGAGAGTTTCTGTTTCAAGTCCTTAATTTATTCAAAGTGGTATGAATAATTTTCATTACATTAATTTGCTTTGATTTGGTTTGGATTGGTTTGTTTAATAATAATAATTTATAAAATATAAGGTTTGAATAATAATCCAGTGAGCCATTTAATACCAAAAACCTATTAGTGTGTGAGACAAATATTGATACTCAAGCTTCCTTTACTAATGTAATTTTTGTAGATGTATTTCATAGATCTATCTCATATAAGATTCACAATTTTCAACACATTCCTACATCTCTCAAGAAGAAGAAGAAAAATGTGTTAATCTGCAATTGTTGATGAACGTTAATGACAGGTAATGGTGCTGAGAAATTAAAGATAAAAAAATGAGTAAAATCTGACGCCATGTTAGAATTACATGAAGAAGAAATTCGTAAAAGTAATTATTTAGAAAGTGGGATGGAAATCTGATGAAGAAGGGAAATCTGATGAAGAAGGGAACAAAGGAAAGGAATGAAAAAGAAAGGCTAAATGATAACTGAAACACAACTCATTCCAGTTAAAAGCCACAGAAGTAACAGAGACAGCATCAGCTGTAGCAGTAGCAAAAGAAGAAGAAGAAGAAGAAGAAGAAGAAGAAGAAGAAGAAGAAGAAGAAGAAGGAGAAGAAGAAGAAGAAGAAGAAGAAGAAGGGCAACGAAGAACACGACGACGACAACGACAGCCAACGATTCAAATAAAAAGGGGAGAAAGACGAGAGGAATGGAAGAGAAAAGAAGAAGAAGAAGAAGAAGAAGAAGAAGAAGAAGAAGAACAAGAACAAGAACAAGAACGAACAAGAAACAAGAACAAGAAGGGCAACGAAGACGACGACAACGACGGCAGCCAACGATTCAAAGAAAAAGGGGGAGAAAAAACGAGAAAGGAATGGAAGAAGAAGAAGAAGAAGAAGAAGAAGAAGAAGAAGAAGAAGAAGAAGAAGAAGAAGAAGAAGAACGACGACAACACGACTACAATGGCCAACGTTTCAAAGAAAAAGGACAGAAAAACGAGAAGGATGAAGAAGAAGAAGAAGATGAAGAAGAAGAAGAAGAAGAAGAAGAAGAAGAAGAAGAAGAAGAACAACAACAACAACAACAACAAGCAACACAAAGAAAAACATGAAGAAGAAGAAGAAGAAGAAGAAGAAGAAGAAGAAGATGGCGAGTGAGAAGAAGAAGAAGAAGAAGAAGGTGGCGAGTGGAGAAGAAGAAGAAGAAGAAGAAGAAGAAGAAGAAGAAGAAGAAGAAGAAGAAGGAAGAAGTGGCGAGTGGAAAGAAGAAGAAGAAGAAGATGGCGAGTGGAGAAAAGAAGAAGAGAAGAAGAAGAGAAGAAGAGAAGATGGCGAAGAAGAAGAAGAAGAAAAGAAGAAGAAGAAGAAGAAGAAGAAGAAGAAGAAGAAGAAGAAGTAAAAGTTCTAAAAATAAAGAAGACGTAAAAGAGAAACGAGAAGAGAATGCAACACTTTTTATCATATATGTGCTAGAAGGCAGTGTCTGAGTTTTTGCTGTTCTGATTATAACGTTAAACTGCATCTAATAGTGTAGTTCCAATTCTGGAGCTCTGGGGTGTGTGGAGTACCCCTTCATACCCATTACTCCAATGTCCACCCTGATCAAAAGTGGTAGTACCTGTTATGGCTTAAATAGAACGAAAATGAGTTTGAAAAAATGTGTTTAAGAATGAGTTTAAAAAATAGAATTTTCAATACCCATCTAAAACATGAATAAAACAAAATGTCTTTCGGTATAGAATAACCCAATAAAGGTTGACATGCCGTCTAATCGAAGATTGCCTGTCGCATCATCGTAACCCTTTGTTGAGTTTATTTCGATATTCATAATAAATCTTTGTAAAGTTATTATATTACGAAGATTTATTATAAATTTAAAATTTTGATATATGTTATGTATACTAGCAAAATAAAAAAACACCCTCTGGGCGACGTAAAATAAATGTTGCCTGAGGGGATGAGAGTTGAACATTTAATATCAGAGAGTTTGTCTCATAAGTAACGTAAAATCATCAAATTTATTAAAGGAGTAAAAAATAAAATGAATTTATTAAAGGAGTAAAAAATAAAAAAATTTGAAATGGAAATTTATTTCTGATAACTTTAAATATATATTAAAATAAAAGAAACTATATATAGATAGATAATACCAGGTATGTACTTATTAAAACTTGTTTAAAAAAACAATGAGGACTGTCTAATGTTGCATGTTCAAATTTTGAGTGTATTTATTCTATGTTATGACGATTTTGGGTAATGTGACGTAAGCAGTGACGTAGTTTTTGTTACAAACAAAAACCGGAAGCTAATTTCCATTATTAATAGATATTGAAAGGGTTTGTTTTATAGAGATACAGTGGATAAAATAAGTACTACACCCACTGTTGATTTTCTGAATTTACCACCTTACAAGAATAGAATGGTGTATAATTTTCAGGACAGGTTCTTCATGAAAGTGAGAGATAGAATATAAAATTTTCTTTTAGAAAATCACAATATCAATTTTTGATCATTTATTTGTATTTCATTGAAAAAATAATTACTTCACCCCATAGAAAAAATATAACTCAGTACTTGGTGAAGAAACTCTCGTTGGTAAGCACAGCAGCCAGAGGCTTCCTGCAGTTGGTTACCAAGATTTTACAGATCCTAGAGTTTGTTTTTTTTGCACACTCATCTTTTCAGATCCTCTCCAAATCCTTAAGGTTTGTAGGTTGTCGTTCGCAAATTCAAATCTTCAGCTCCCTCCACGGATTCTCTAAAGGATTAAAGTCCGAAGACTGACTAGGCATCTCCATTACCTTAATGTACTTCTTCACGAGCCACACCTTTGTTGCCTTAGCCGTAGGCTTTGGTTCATTGTTAACATGCTAGAACACCCAACCACGGACCATCTTCAGTGTC
>CM042149.1:56163755-56190896 GCA_023376005.1 Doryteuthis pealeii | reverse complement strand
TATATATATATATATAGAGGAGAGAGAGATGAGATGAGTGAGCAAGAGAGCCGATAGACAGAACAGACAGACAGATGGACCAGGGAAAAGGGGATGAACCAACGGTTAAAGAAAAGATTTTAATTAAAAAACGTAAAACGCATCTGGTATGAATGTAGGTGTCTGTTATATAGGTTTCAAATATTAACGTAACATTCTTTTTTTTTTTTTTTTTTTTTTTAAGCAGAAGCTGCTTTTTCCGGATAAACCACTTTATGTTACACTTATATATATATAGTATTATCATATATATATCGTATATAAATATATATATATATATATATATATATATATATATAAATCTGTGTCTAAACGTCGTAGCTTTCAGCCATACGCAACCAAGACAAAGTGAAAATAATATTACTGGTTTATTGCCAATTCTATCCCACTGGGTGCCCCATGGCCTACAGTGTGGAATGAAAACGAAAATAGACGGGAAAGAAAGAGGGAATTGAATTCAAGAAGAGGGGGAGAAGGAAAGAGGAAGAGGAGGGGGAAATAGTTGAATGATTAGAAGAGAAAAAGATGAAAAATTATTTATGACGATAAAGTGAAAGATTAAGACAAGATGAATGTAGAGGGGGTAAGTAGAAGAAGGAACGGGAGGAGGAGGAAGTTCAGATGGCGAAGGAGACTAAAGAGTTTAAGGAGAAGTAGGAGTAAAAGATAAAGGTTCTTTAGAAGAAGAAAAAGATGGAGAACGAAGTGAAAAAATGATGAAGAGAAACATGAAAAAAAGATGAAAAATTTGTTATGAAGGATAGCAAAGAGAGGAAGAGAAATAAGAGAGAGAGAGAAGAAGAAGAAGAAGAAGAAGAAGAAGAAGAAGAAGAAGAAGAAGAAAGAAGAAGAAAAAGAGGAAAAGAAGAAGAAGAAAAGAGAGAGAAGAAGAAAAAAGAGAGGAACAAATCAGAAATAAGGCAGAGAAGAAGAAGAAGAAGAAGAAGAAGAAGAAGAAGAAGAAGAGAAGAAGAAGAAGAAGAAAGAAACAGTGAACTGATGAAGAAACATATGAAAAGAAGATGAAAAATTGGTTATGAGGGATAACATGAGAGAGAGAAAGAACAGAGAGGAAAAGAGAGAAAGAGAGAGAAAGAAGAAGAAGAAGAAGAAGAAGAAGAAGAAGAAGAAGAAGAAGAAGAGAAGAAGAGAAATAAGTAGATAAAAAATAGAAGGATGAAGAAGAAAGATAAAAAGTAGTAGTAGTAGAAAAAGAAGAAGAGGAGCAAATGACAGAGAAGAAAAAGAAGAAGAAAAAGAAGAAGAAGAGGAGCGAATGAGAGAGAAGAATAAGAATAAGGATAATAATAATAATAATAATAATAATAATAAGAAGAAGAAGAAGAAGGAAGAAGAAGAATGAGAGAGAGAAGAAGAAGAAGAAAGAGAAGAAGAAAGAAGAAGAAGAAGAGCGTATGAGAGAGAGAAAGAAGAAGAAGAAGAAGAAGAAGAAGAAGAAGAAGAAGAAGAAGAAAGAAAGAGAAGAAGCTTCAATTTATTTAATATTCTCGTAGGCAAAAATAATCTATTTCACGAAAAAAAAAAATTCTCTAAGGCACTTTAATTATTAAACAATACCGGTTGAAATAACTTGGCTGATTTTTTTTTCTTTTTTGTTAAACTTCACCAATATATCATTTATTAGAGTACATTAACCTGAAAAAACCCGTCCAGAGGGAAATATATCCCTGAATATTTTATAAACTTTCCTACTTAGATTTTATAAAAAACAAAACAGGCGTCATTTTATTTAGTAAATATATAGGTGTTACTGGCAATATTAAAACCACTTCACCAAATAAAGACAGGCGTCTATGTCTGCATTTCACAGAAAATTCGAGAAAGAGAAACAAAAGTAAATTACAACGTATTGATAAAAAAACAATCACTATTTTATAAAACAAAGATGTCACTTGCCCCTATCAAATACACAATCCGTGTAAGATAAACGAGATAATGCTGGAGAAGCAGGGACGAGCTCATAAGTGATGTTCTCCTGTGGACACTTGCTCATAGACATGCTAGCTTGGGTCGTTTAATAAAGACCTATATCGATCAGTGCGTTGAAGCGCGTGGTGTAATGGTTAAAAGTCATGGGAAATGGACACGTCGCCCCGAGTTCAAATCCTGGATGTGATAATTGCATTTAACTTAGCGCTAATAATCTTGGGAAAGGGTATGAATCCAATTACTCTCCCTCCAGCTATGGATAAATAAATAGGCCATACTGGGTTCTTTAACCTTGGTTAGGCAACCGGTCTAGGAGAAGGAAAACTCTGAATTCAAACCTGTTAAACTCCGCTTAAGAAATTGACCTCGTGTCACGTCCTGCTCCTGCGGAGGGGTTGGTAAATATATATATCGATCAGCTCTAAGAAGATTCTACATGCTGCACTAATGTTCTCCCGGGGGCGATGATCAATAGGGACGGTTGGTGTGTGTGTGTGTGTGTGTGTGTGTGTGTGAGAGAGAGAGAGAGAGAGAGAGAGAGAGAGAGAGAGAGAGAGTCGTGGATATCAGTGTTGCCAGGTCGACCTGATCTTGATGATGATCATTTATTATTTATTATCTACTAGAAGTGGCTACCCTTGCGTCGCCTGGGTATCCACTTCTAGTAGCAAAAAAAAGCTAGTCTCACAGATCCATTATTACTGAATCACGAGTTGGATCCTCGCAGGATGCCCCATTAAAATCCATATGTAAAAAAAAGACCTTGAGTTGAATCAGCCAATCTGAAAAGAAAGATTCTCTACTATTCAAAATCTTAAATGCAAAAGAAATTATATGCTGTTGTCATTTCAATTTTATTTTTAAATTATCTTCACAAATAAAATTCAAACCTTCATTATTTTTGCTAAAAACCAAGCCCCGGTGATATTTAATGTGTATATATATTTACTTTGTCGTTAATTGTTTTATTTTTGTAGTTCCATCCGGGTTACTTATATTATTTCTGATTACACAGTTTCAATGGTTTCCTACTAATTAAGAGCTTCCTGTTGCAATCTTGGTCGCCATATTAAGCGTTTAGTTACGCTGTTGAGAAATCCAGTCGGTACTCTGTATAGTTTCATTAGATATTCCTTGTAGCATAAAGTTTGAAGTATTCCTTAAAATTCTCGGCTGTAGTGCTCCTTCCGGTATTAAATCCAGTTAGCAACTGATTTCAAGAGAATTTTCAACGATTTTAATTTCATTCAATCTGGTTTCTCATTGGTCAGTGTCTGCTGCTGATTATAAGAAAGTCCATAAATATAAGTGGCAATTTTGCGTATGTACTCCAACACTGATTATGATTGTTTTGATTGTATAAATTAGGGATACTTATAGGCGGGTTAGCTCAGTCGGTAGAGCGTTCGGTTCCTAGTTCGATACCGGTCCTCGCCAACTCAGTGTATGAGTAGCACATGGATATGTGCGGTAAAGTAAGGAGCTGATGTTAGGTATGTTGCTCCACCTCAGACGCAAAAACAATCTCCTTGGTCTAGCACTATTGAAAAGGGGATAGACTCCCTCGCTGTCTGGCTGATACCCACATTATGCCTCCCCGACGACTTACTTACTTATAGGCGATAATGTATAGGGAGGCGCGTGGTCTAATGGTTAGAGACGTAGGAAATGGACTCGTCGACCCAAGTTCAATTCCTGGATAAAGCTAATACTCTTGGGAAAGGTATGAATCCAATTTTCCCTCCAGCTATGGGTAAAAACCAGGGTAGACTGGGCTCTTTAACCATGGCTAGGTAACCAGTCTAGGAGAAGGAGAACTCTGAATTCAAACCTGTTAAACTTCGCTTAAGAAATTGACCTTGTGTGGATGAGTTGGTAAATATATATATATTATATATATATATATATATATATATATATATAGGCGATAGCGTATCGAAAACGGATAAGATGAAAGACTGAATAAAGACAGAGAGTAAGGATGGATAGTTGGATGCGGGACACAATGAGCAAAATATTAAAATGCAGGAAAGAAACGGGAAAATTAGAAACTCAGAAGAAGAAAATGTGCATTCCTTATTTATTTTCTACACATGAGAGGAGAGATCCGTGTTTGTATAAAAGATAGATAAACGTTCATTTAGGCAAAGCAGTGAAAAATGATAAGGCTGAGAAGAGGTAGATAGAGGAATAATATGATAGAAGTGCAAACATAATGATGTAATCTTGGTTGTTGATAACGGATTTCTATGTGTTCACGTAAGCTATATATATATATTATATATATATATATATATATATATATGTTTGTTATCATATGTTTTTTCAAATGTTAAATTCATATATATATATATATATATATCAATAAAGGAAGAACACAATACAGTAATCCCATAATAAATTTATTTCGACAAAAATTGGGGCCCATATAAATCTAAGTTGATTTAAACCGGCTCCCCAAATTTTCGCCTCATCAGATGGGTCTCAATTCACTTGAATTGAGACCCATCTGATGAGGCGAAATTTGGGGAGCCGGTTTAAATCAACTTAGATTTATATGGGCCCCAATTTTTGTCGAAATAAATTATTATGGATTACTGTATTGAGTTCTTCCTTTATTGATAAATATTGCTCTGTATATAATCTAAAAGGTTATTTTACATTGAGCTCTCTTTAGTGATTTAATGATTCACTGTATTTATACATACTGGGTCATCAATATTAGTACAGTGGATCTTGAAATCACATATAGAATCATCCCTTACTACCAAGTTTTGGATAAATCTCATATATATATATATATATATATATATATATATATATATATATATATATAGTTCAATGAAGTAATAAAAAAAAGTTTTAGCTTTTATTTATTTATTTCGGAACGATATTACAACCAATGGTTTCCTTCTGAAAGCATTCATCAGGTAAAACGAAAAGGTTCCTTTGAAAATGACAGAAATGGTGTAAATGGTCAAATGTGTGCGTTTTTTTTTAACTGTATTCTCGTGTTTGCGTGTTTGCGTGATGTGGAATGTTTATTTTGCTTGTACGTGTGCGTATTTTTGTTTGTGCGCGTGCGCGTGGAAATGCGTGAAGGCTGTGATGATATGATTGTGTCCACGCGCGTGTGTGCGTATTTTTATTTGTGCGTATGTATATGATGTCGTGCGTGTGCACGTGGGAATGTATGAAGGCTGTGATGATATAATTGTCTCCATACGCGTGTGTGCGTATGAATATGCGTATTTGCGTTTGGTATTCTTGGTTACGTATGCTATGTGCAAATTAATATAATGTGTTTTTTAAATATGCTGTTAATAATAATGACTGTGTTATTTATTGCGTTGGTGATGTAATATGGACGTTATATATGTATGATATTATTGTACAATGTATATAGGTAGAGGGAAAGATACTTACAGTCGGATCTATTGTAGTGTTTACTAATTATATTACTATTTATATATATATATATATATATATATATATATATATATATATATATATATAGAATAATTGGGTAGAAGAGGTGTGTGTGGGTTATGTATATGGATCGAAGTGTGATAGCAGGTGTTTATTTTCATGTTGGCATTTCGATAGGATTTCCGATTTTTTGTTTAGTAGGGTATATTGTGATGGATAAGTGATAATATATATATATATATATATATATATATATATATATATATATTATATATATATATATATATATAACACCAAAGCATTTTCTCCATCGCGTTTGAACACTTTTTTAATGTGATTTCAAAAAAAGGTCTCTTTTCGAGCATTTCGAAAATTCTCCGCGTTCCAACGAATTTCATTAAAAAAAAAAGGATTTATTCTGAGGAAGGTGAGATATTTCTTTGTGTGCGAAACATTTCTATATTTTTTCTATCATTATTGTTTTATTTCATTTTGTTATTTAAAAATAATGATACATAGAATAATGTACGAGTCGTCAAGTCCATTTCTTATGACTCTAACCATTAGACCACGCGCCTCCACCATTTTAGTTATACGATTTTTAATAGTGGAAATTAGCTGCGATTTAGATGAGATGCCAAAGACTGACCCGTTGACTGTAGAATAGTTGAAAAGTGGCAGCACGGTGAAAAGTGAAATAGAGATAGTGAGAAGAGTGTGTCTTGCTGAAGTTTTTGGAGGAGACCGACGGGCTGAGTGTTTGAAGAGAACAGACGCAAGATGAGTGGTGTGAAAAAATTGCATAAACTAAGATAATGATAATAATCATCTAGGACTTTGAGATACAGATGAATCACCTAATCCCAGCTAGGAGACCAGACCTATTGTTAATTAGAAAGAAGAACAATAATTTCATCTCGTGGATTTTGCCGTCCCGCCTGATCACAGAATGAAAATGAAAAAAAAAAAATGAAAAGATACAAAAATACTCAGACCTGGCTAGAGAACTGAAAAAAAAGAAAGAAAAAAAGACAACTGTGGAATATAAAGGTAAAAATCGTATCAATTGTAATCGGTGCCCGTGGGGCTGTCCCCAACAATTTGGAAAATGGCCTGTGGGAATTGTAAATCAGAGGAAGAATCGAAACCATCCAAACAACAACATTGTTGAAATCGGCTAGAATACTCAGAAGAGTACTGGCAGCCCGACGAGACTTGTTGGAATATTTTCTATATATACGCGGTGCTGCAATCCACCACTTAAATTTATAGACTAAGCGATGTCATGTGTTTTAAACCAATCAACAGCCCGAGTACGTGGTTGATTGACTATTTAATCCGTGATATTGACAGTCGTACATTTGCACTCTATATGACATTGACAAATGGACCTGAAAGACTGAGGAGCACAAAGGAAAAACCAAGGATTCTTTACAAAGGATTACTCTCTGCTTAACACAAATAATGTCCGCTGGATAGTGCTCTTGCTTGAAGACTAAGGATGGTCACAAAAATCGTAACCAGACTTGCTATCACTCAGCCTCCAGGGAACCATCAGCTAAGGCAGGTGTGAAAAACTCTAATAGAGCGAAATAATAATAATAATAATAATAATAATAATAATAATAATAATAATAATAATCCCGACCAGGCGACCGGACCTAGTATTAATTGACAAGAGAAAGAGAACCTGTCATCTCGTGGATTTTGCTGTCCCAGCCGATCACCGAGTGAAAATGAAAGAAAGCTAAAAAAAATAGACAAATTCTTAGACCTTGGCTGTAATTGGTGCCCTTAGAACAATCCGCAAAGCTCTGGAAAAGATAGTGTGAACTGGAAATAAGAGGAAGAATCGAGACTATCCAAACTTAATGTTAGGAACGGCTAGAATACTCAGAAGAGTCCTGGAGACCTGAGAAGACTTGCTATCATTCAGCCTCCAGTGTACCACCAGCTACGGCAGGTGTGAAAAACAATAATAATAATCTATTAATAATGGAGATTCGGTTCCGGTTTTTGTCTGTAACAAAAATTACGTCACTGATTACGTCATATTACCCAGAATCGTCATAACAGAATAAATACACTCAAAATTTTGAACATGCAACATTAGACAGTCCTCATTTTTTAAAAACAAGTTTTAATAAATAAATGTATATAGATATATAATGGTATTATATATCTATATATAGTTCGTTTTATTTTAATATATATTTAAAGTTTACCTTTCAAATTGTTTTATTTTTTGATCCTCTAATTAATTTGATGATTTTACTTACTTAGGGTACAAACTCGCTGACATTGAATTTTTTACTTCCACCTCTCAGGTAATATGTTTCAAAATTTATTTTTTTACATCGCCCGGAGGGTGTTTTTATTTTGTACTACTACTACTACTACTAATACTACTACTACTACTACTAATAATAATAATATCTGGATCTTGCCAGAGAACTGAAAAAGTTATGGAATATGAATGTGAAAGTGATACCAATTGTGGTTGGTGCACTTGGAACAGTCCCAAAAGAATTAGAAAAGTGTTTGGAAAGTTTGGATATCAGAGGAAGGATTGAAACCATTCAGAAGCACTGCTGCATCTGCAGAAAACTCAGAAGAGTCCTGGAGACCTGAGGAGACTTGCTGTCACTCAGACTCCAGTGAAAGACCATCAGCTAATGCTGATGTGAAAACACAAAAAGAGTAATAATAATAATAATAATAATAATAATAATAATAATAATAATAATAAGGAAAAGGGTACAGCACGTTAATTAGTTTAAAAACAAATTCGTTTATAAAACAAAGAACATCTTTGTATTATCGAAAGAAAAGAATTGACTTGAACTTGAGAAATGAAAGCAAAGAAAGAGTTTTCTCATACTGCACATATTTCAGCGCCAACAGTCTGAACATTAGGCCATTATAACTCGCTTTATGCATACTAATATGGCTGACTGTTGGATGCGCAATACTTCAACGATTATGGTTTGTTTTTTGATACAAAAAAAAGAACATTTATGGGGGGGGGGTGTTTTTTACTAATATACATTTTTGCTTGCTCGTTCAAGATTTAATTTATAGTTGCGCATGCGTGTATCGTTCCATTAACACGTGACGTTTGTGTTGCGAATGTGCACGTGAAAATGCATGCATTTTTAAAAAAAGGATTTCAACAGTTGAATCATAAGCAAATGGGATGGGTTATCAAAAATAAGTAGAAGAAAAGACGACCAGTTGACAGAACCCCGGTACGGGTTGATATGCCGTTAAAATCAATAAACAAACAACAAACAGATTTGTTCGTTTTCTTTGTTTAATGGCACATAAAACTTTCAGTTATGTAATGCTATACCCACCCTTACAAAAGACAGCTAGTAACATTTATATATTGTTACACCTGTTAGCGCAGTCGGTAGTGTCCGTCTGAGAAACCTCGAGGTTCCTGGTTCGATTCCGGCCCTCGCCAACTCAGCGTATGAGTAGCACTGGGATATGTGCGGTAAAGCTGGTGGTAGGAGAGGCGCTCCGCCTCAGACGCCCAAACAATCTCTTTTGTCAAGCGCTAATGAAAAGAGGATAGACTCCCTCGCTGTCTGGCTGATACCGACTTTAGGCCACCCCGACAACTTTTACTTACACCTGTTCCGAAATCTTCGGACCATTATCATCTTTCAAAACTCTATAGTTAAAAATGAAAGCGTTCAAATCGTCTTAGATGAAATGAAAAAATGTAAATCCTGATTATCTGTTGTTGATTTCTTATTTCTTATGAATGTCGTCAGCTTAATAATGGACCATTCCGTTTTTATTATAAAGGAGGAAAGGTAAGAAAATGGACATGCTAGACGGAAAATATAAGAAAGAAAAGAAAGAAAAGAGAAATGGACAGTTAGAGAGAGGGGTGAGCGTACGGAAGCGATAACGCTATTCTGTTTCAATTAAACTTAATGAAAAGAGGAAAAGAAGGAAAGAAAGCAAAAAGAATAAGAGAGAGAGAGAGAGAGAGAGGAGAGAGAGAGAGAGAGAGAGGGGGGGGAGAGAGAGCGGTGAAAGAATGTTAAATCAAGAGTATTGTACTTTTTACATATTGAACTATTTGGCAACAGCTCTTAATTAAACATATCAAACATTGTAATGATTAAATTTTCATACGGTGGTATATATACAGTTTCCGCTAGTATATATATAATTGTGGAAAAATGATGGATCGTTCACAGTTTCGATCGATACGATCTCTTCAGAACCCTACATTATATTGGGCTAAGTTGAAATTACTACTCAGTTAAACTTAATTTAACTTAAGTAATTTCAATTAATATTGATTATAATAATAGCAAATATATGCAACCTCCGGGGAAATATATTAGAAAGACTAACAAAATTACATAAAAAATGTACAAATTATTATACTTTAAAAATACTAGCAAATATATGCACCCTCCGGGAGCAAGTATTTAAGTTTTAATATAATAAAATATTGTATTAAATTAGAAAGGCTAATGAAACTAAATAAGAATACAGATAAAAAGATTTGAAACAGAGGGAGTATAATAAAAGATTTGAAACAGAGGGAGTATGATAAAAGATGGAACAACTGAAACTTACTCTTCCATCACTCTTGTCTTTCATTGTTGTTTTTTATAATTTAAGTATTTAGTTATAAGAGGAAGTAAAGAATAAAATGACAATTATTTTATCTTGTTAATGGATTTCATTTAAGATTCATTGAAGAGATTTTTGCTTATATTCATTAAAATAAAACCAAACAGTTAGAAATCAATAATACTAAGCACATATTTATTAAATTCGATTTTTTAATATTAATATGCACATTAGCCTTCTCGTTCACACTGTAAACCGCTATTTTGTTGTATATATAAATATAATTGTATGTTGTCAGTATGTAGACATAGTTAACAGTATTAATAATGTAAGACAATTTTATTAATAATTTAGGTTTAGATAAAAATAAAATCATGGAGAATGTGATGTCAATAACTAAGAGAATTGTGACTTGAGTAGGAATATAGTTTCGGTTACAGACAGAAAAACACACAATCTCCATTATAATAAGATATCCTATTAATAATAACAATAAGATTTTCTATTTCATTTCCAGAGTTTTATTTCATGGCAATATAGTTGATTATTTTTGTGTCATATTTTCAAGGGGTGACAAGACTTTCGGACTGCCCTTTCAGTAGAATGTAGAGAGCCATTTCTTTCGGAGTTTCACTAGTATTAAAAGAATTATCTTTTCCGTTAAAGATTTAATTACTTTTTTTCCTGTTTTCGTTTTTCTTCCTTTTTAATTCCTATATTCGTTGAAACGTAAATGTCACTTGGTCAGTGATGGATGACTTCAGCCTCTTGCATTGAAATACATTTTCGAGGATATAGCCACACTTAATGGTAACACCATGATACTCAAGCGACAAGTTATTCTAACGACAAAAAAAAAAAAAAGACAAAAAAAAAGTGAGGTGATTTACTGGCTTCAAATCGAATTGTAGAGTCGGAACACGAACCAACTTGATTTGGAAGACGTACACGACAAAAATACTACATTGTCAGATTTTTTTTTCTTTTTTTTTTTTCGCTGTCACCTTTAGTAAATTTATACGGTGCGTCGTTTGAATAAAAATTACGCGAAATTTACCATAAAAACTTCAATATTTAGACTTGCAAAACACATCTCTCTCCTATGAAGAAAAAAAAGTTTGTTTTGAGTCCTTAGGACCATAGTAACTGTAAATGATTTATACGGTACTGGTGAAGATATAGAACGTGAAGGAATCAGCATATTTGGTAATATCGATAATTCTTAGGTGGGGGTAATGGCTATTGTGGGTAAGCCAATAATTAATGATATACATAAATTTCGATAGAAAGAAAACTGAAAAAAAATATGAGATAATATAAAAAGCCCCCCCCCCAAACCAAAGAAAAACAAAACTCTAATAAAAAAAAAAACAACACAAAAAAGACGAAAAAATCGGTTACATTATCCCATAATGCTATGCGGCGACCAAAACATAATGAAAATGATTATTGAAATATATAAAAAAACAAACAGAATAGGCTAATATATCAGATTTCCTCATCATAGATAAAACAATACAAGTCCAAATTAACCCTTAAAATGACAAACAGAGGTTGAATATACAAAATAATCATCATCATCATTTCGCACATGCAGCACGGATATCCATGACAATCTTTCGCTAACGTTCCCTATCATTCATTACACCTGGAAGCTCCTCTGCGGAGCAGCCAGTATCTTCACATAACTGGTCAATGTAGGTCCTTGCTGGGCGCCCCACACTTGCATGTCCATGTGTTGGCTTCCACAGGAGAACGTCGCTTATGAGCTCGTCCTTGCTTCTCCAACAGTGTCCTGCATGCCTTCTCCGTCTCACTCGGATAGTTTGTGAGATGGCAGGCAGGTGACCATACAGCTGTTTCCTTGTGGGGTGCTGTTTCCTCGACTTATTCAAGACTGCACACAGCATTCTTGTGCCGCACCAATCTAGCTTATTCTCAAGACGCTTTGTTAGAGTCCAGGTGGTGCAGCCATACAGCAGCACCGACACAACCACAGCCTGGAAGAACTGTCGCTTCAGCTTGCCAGGGAGATTGGACCTTCATATGACTGATAAATTATTTGTGGCTGACCATGCCTTTGCTATCCGTGTATTAACATCATTCTCTGTGGAGGAGATATTACCACCTAGGTACGTGAATTGTTCTACTGGCTTAAGAGGCTTGCCGTTGAGTGTGGAGATGTTTCCTTTATTTTTGAAACTCATGAACTCTGTTTTACCGGAGTTCACATAGAGGCCTATATTCTTTGCTGCCTCCTCTAAGCTATGTACCAGTGATTCAGCCTGTGCCGGTGTATCTGCAAGAAGTGCAAGGTGATCAGCATAGTCCGCATCTGTGATTGTTTGTGCGGGATATCGCCTGCTTCTTGCCCTTCTATTATAATGGGAATTAAGTGTCTGTCTGTCTCTAACCGAAAGTATGTCACTGCTTACGTCACAAATCCTCAATAGTTGCATAGGTTTATCAATGAGTATTTAACTTATAGTTAAAATCATTGATTAATACATAAGACACATTTCATTTATTAAAGATGTCCATGAAAATCTGAGTTAGATTTGTCCCCAATTTTATTAGTGCATTTAAAATCTTGCAACGTGTCTTCTATATCACTGAGAAATTAAAGTTTACATAATATATGTTGTGGTTAATTTGCATACAGCTTTTAACAAAACCGGGTTTGATAAATAATTACTCGGTGTTATTAATCGCTAATATTATTCTTTTATTATCCAACGTATTAAAATCAATCCTATGAATCATTGTATATAAGAAACCAATTAAAATATTATTTATAATAATAAGTGTTATTTTTTTATATGCGTTCTTATTTAATTTCGTTAGTCTTTATAATTTAGTATATTTCCTTACATTAAAACTTTAATACTTACACTCGGAGGTCACATATTCTTGATAGTACAAGTAACGTTAATTCTTCCAAGCGACTGCCGTGTCAGTGTCATTGTATGGTTGCACCACTTAGACTCTTAAAAACACTTCGAGAAACAAAGCTATATGGTAATATGATATTGGAGGCGCGTGGTATAATGGTTGAGTCGCAGAAAATGGACTCGTCAACCCGAGTTCAATTCCTGGACGAAGCTGTTGGCATTTCACATGGCGCTAATACTCTTGCAAAATGTATGAATTCAATTCTCCCTCCAGCTATGGGTAAATAGCAGGGCAGACTGGACAATTTAACCCTTGCTATGTAACCAGTCTAGGAGAAGAAAAACTCTGGATTCGAACATGTGAAACCCCGCTCAAGGAATTTACCTTGTGATGCATCCTGCTCGTGTGGAGGGATTGGTAAATATATATATGGTAATTGCACAAGAATTCTGCGTACTGTTTTGAACAAATCCTGGAAGCAGAAACTTACAAAACAGGAGTTGTGTGACGAATTACCTCCCATCTCACAAACCATCCAACAAAGGCGAGCAGGATATGTTGGACATTACTGGAGTAGTAGAACGAACTCATTAGTGAATGTTCTCCAATGGACTCCTACACATGGACACACCAGTGTTAGCCGATAAGAAAATAACTTATATTCATGAGCTTTGTGCGGACATTGGGTGTCGTCTAGGCAACTTACCAAGAGCGATATGAACGGATGACAATATAGATAGAGACGGCAACAGAGAGAGAAAGATATATATATATATATATATATTATATATATATATATATAGAGAGAGAGAGAGAGAGAGGAGGGGGGTAAGAACATGGAGAGAAATCTACCACTACTACTACTACTACTACTCCTAATAATAATAATAATAATAATAATAATAATAATATTCTACAGCCAAAGGGCTGTCAATTATAAGAATTCACAAAGCAATACTAAGTTGAGTCAAAGGTTTTTCAATATTTTGGCACGTGATGTTTTAGTATTATTTGTATTATTCGGACTATTGTCCCCATCTTCATTGTTATCTGTACAATGTTTCGGCTAATGTGCTCTCCAGCCTTCTTCAGGTATTTCTTGTCGGACTCGGGAACCTTCTCGGACTCGGGAAACTTCTTGTCGTAATCCCGAGTCCGACAAGAAATACCTGAATAATGCCGGAGGGTATATCGGCCAAAACGTTGTACAGATAACAATGAAGATAAGGACAATAGTCCGAATGTATTATATATGTATACATAATACTAATTATGAAGCCCCATCACAAAAATTCAGAGAAACACGTGATATTTTGTTTTGTGTTTATCTCATGACCAGAGCAATTCAATCTACACTGAGTACTGTGGGCGTTTCTGTATATAAGGCGTGTGTCAAATGACCAATTCTACTTATAGACTCGCCTATAAACATGTGACCAACCTATTGACCAACCACTGGCAGTATTCTGCTGCTGATATTATTATTTATACCGGCTGTTCTGATCATACCTACTCATAGCTACTTGAACCTTCGTGGACAACGGGACATAGGATTATATCACTGGACCTTTTGACACTACGTAGGATTCCATAACGCATTTACTTATCAAAGGATTCTAGAGTTCAGGACTTACTTACTTTAAGTCCTTTTCAACTGACCAACGATGGCGGCCAGATACTTAACAAGTACCTTCTGTGGGGATTGGTGCGCTGGCATGTTGTGCATTGCTTCACTGTATGTGCGATTTAAAAGTTTTAATAGATGAGCGTGAAACGTAGTCTAATTTGGGAACGTATGCTTTATGAGTTCAAACTAACCCCCCGAAACCAACCAAAACATTTGTTGTGAAAAATATTGTTATATACCCATATCGAACATCAGGTACATGAGAGAGAGAGAGAGAGAGAGAGAGAGAGAGAGAGAGAGAGAGAGAGAGAGAGATTGGGGAGAGGGAGGGAGAGAGACAGACAGACAGAGACAGAGAGAGACAAACTGAGACAGAGATATATATTAGAGATAGGGATGGTTGATCCAACTTGCTTATTTCATTTCTGCCTGTTGACTGATTTCTGCTATTTTGTCTGACCGACTTCGATCTGGATTGACTTTCTTCTTTGCTAATTCTCTGCTGGGCTGAACTGAATTGCTTATTGTCTTAATTATTTAACAAACCCAAGACCTTGTTTATTCTTTATCAAGTTTTATTAGAGAGAGATAGAGAGAGAGATAGAGATAGATAGATAGATAGATAGATAGAGAGAGAGAGAGAGAGAGAGAGAGAGAGAGAGAGAGAGAGAGATGTTGTTAGTGGTCTTCATTTTCCTGGTTATTTTGTGTTGATTTTTCTAACTACTTCTTCTATCAATGGGTTGGTTTTCTTCTGGGCTGATTTTGGTCATTGTAATTAAAACCAGACTTGGGTTTTTTTCTTTATTAGCCCATATTGCTTATTCACCGCGCGGGAGAGATGACCCCAGCAGAGTCAGGTCGAATCTGAATTCTAAAACTCTAACTCTCTATCATGCCACGTGAGATCTGCACATCTAGGAGTCAAGGGGTTATTAACATTCAGCGTATTTTTTCCACTGGACTCCCTTGATTCTAAATATGAGAGACCTGAATTTGATTCCTAGCTTACGGCTACGCTTCACAATTTAAATTGTAACAATATGAAGATGCAGTTGTTGCCACTACAGTTACCAAATGGCTCATGAAATTTCGATCGTGTTGCAAGAACCTCGATGATTAGGTGAAGCCTTAAATTGTGGATTTCAAAGCTCACAGTCGAACCATTTGTTCGTCACCTTCGTGACCTGATTAATTTGCCAAATTATTGCAAAACATTTGATTCTCCCATAGTTTGGTTTATCTTTTTAATAGCATATCAACCTTCGTGGGTTATTTATTACCAAAGCTGTCCTTGTTGAAGAACAGTACGGGCTCTATTTCTCTGAATGTTTGAGATGAGGCTTGAAGATTAGTATTATCTGCGTTATTCGGACTATTTTCCCCATCGTCATTGTTATTTGTGCAACGTTTCGGCCGATATACCCCCCGGCCTTCTTCAGGTATTTCTTAATTAATTAACACAACTTATACCCCAGCTATGGTTAGCGGAATGAGAACAGGATATCCCCGTGGAATAAATAAAGGTTCAAAGTTCCGTGATGGTTCCCGAATACGACAAGAAAGTTCCCGAGTTCGAAAAGAAGGTTCCTGAGTCCGAGAATGTTCCCGAGTCCGACAAGAAATACCTGAAGAAGGCCGGGGGGTATATCGGCCGAAACGTTGTACAAATAACAATGAAGATGGGGACAATAGTCCGAATAACGCAGATAATACTAGTACGGGTTCTATTTAACTCATAGCTGGGGGATATGGTAGCTCGAATAGTTCAGCATGTTAGTCCCTTCCCGTCTCATAGAATAAAAAAGCTGATTGTGTGCATGTTCAAATACTTATGGCACGTACTTTTTATAGTACTTATGAGAAATAAGTAAAATAGTCAGAATGGCCTATTGTCGGTATCAGCCGGACTGCGAGGAAGCCAATCCCTTTTTCACTTTCTCTATACTAGAGATATTGTTATTGCTTCTGAGGTGTAGTGCCACACCTAACCTCAGCTCCCCACTTTACCATACCGATCCAAGTCGTGCTACTCATGCACTGAATTGGCAAGTGACGGTATTGAAGCCGAAACCTTATGATTCTGAGGTCGATGTTCTACCGACTAAGCCGAACTGGATTGTTCATAATTATTTGAACAAGTTACGAAACAGTTCTCTTTTTATTGCTTCTGCTTTCGGGAGCAATTAGGAATTTTAAACAGGAAGGGACCCAAATTAACTTATTAATTTGCCATCTGCTCCAAATAGCAATTTCAATTTTCAAACTCCTAAATTGATTTTTAATAAAATTTTTGAAAGAAAGAAAATTCCTTTTTCATTTAATAATTTAATTTCATTAAAACTTTCGTGAAATCAGAATCTAAAAATGTGACAGTCCTGTCAACAGGACGTTCAATACGCTGACTGTATCTCTTGAAGAAGGGTAAGATACACGACCCACTAAAAAGTGAGTTTTCTGGGTATGAAAATAAACTGGAAATACTGATGGTGAGGATCTTGTTACGAAGATATGTCAGCAGTACGTAGAATATACTGACTGCATCTCTTGAAGAAGGGTAAGATACACAACCCCCCTAAAAAAGTGAGATTTCTTGGTATGACAAAAAACTGGAAATACTGATGGTGAGGCTCTTGTTACGAAGATATGTCAGCATATCTGACTGCATCTCTTGAAGAAGGGTAAGATACATAACTCCCTAAAAAAGTGAGTTTTCTGGGTATGACAAAAAAATGGAAATACTGATGGTGAGGCTCTTGTTACGAAGATATGTCAGCAGTACGTAGAATATTACTGACTGCATCTCTTGAAGAAGGGTAAGATACATAACTCCCTAAAAAAGTGAGTTTTCTGGGTATGAAAAAAAATGGAAATACTGATGGTGAGGATCTTGTTACGAAGATATGTCAGCAGTACGTAGAATATACTGACTGCATCTCTTGAAGAAGGGTAAGATACACAACTCCCTAAAAAAGTGAGTTTTCTGGTATGACAAAAAAATGGAAATACTGATGGTGAGGCTCTTGTTACGAAGATATGTCAGCAGTACGTAGAATATACTGACTGCATCTCTTGAAGAAGGGTAAGATACACAACTCCCTAAAATAGTGAGTTTTCTGGTAAGACAAAAAACTGGAAATACTGATGGTGAGGATCTTGTTACGAAGATATGTCAGCAGTAGTAGAATATACTGACTGCATCTCTTGAAGAAGGGTAAGATACACAACTCCCTAAAATAGTGAGTTTTCTGGGTAGACAAAAAACTGGAAATACTGATGGTGAGGATCTTGTTACAAGATATGTCAGCAGTACGTAGAATATACTGACTGCATCTCTTGAAGAAGGGTAAGATACACGACCCACTAAAAGTGAGTTTTCTGGGTATGACAATAAAATGGAAATACTGATGGTGAGGATCTTGTTACGAAGATATGTCAGCAGTACGTAGAATATAGTGACTGTACTCTTGAAGAGGGGTGAGATACACAACCCCCCTAGAAAAGTGAGTATTTTGAGTATGACAATAAACTGCAACTGAGGTTTTTGTTCCGAAGATCTGTCAGTAGGACTTTAGAATGCAATGACTATATCTCCTGAAAATCGCTACACCCCCTAACAATTGGGTGTCATGGCTATAACTCTGAATTGTAACTTATGGTGAGGCTCCTGTTCTTGGGATCTGGCCAGTGTCACGTACTAATTCCTTTGTATTATTCCCAAGTTCTCTTCGACCTGTTCTTTTCATCCTATGATTCAATTTGACTGGTATACTCTTTCTTTAAAGATATAAAAATTGAGGAGTAAAGTGAAAAAGAAGCACTAAGTGAATTCTAAAGATGAAATAAAGTATACTTATGAAGATCAAAGATTATATTAAACATGTAAAAAATTCTAAAGGTGAAATAAAGTATACATCTTATGAAGATCAAAGATTATATTAAACATGTTACAAAGCAAATAAAGATGAAGACAGTCGTTTGATATGTGTAGGAAAAAGTAATAATAATGGGAATACAAGGCTAGGCATGGCTGGGTTAATAAGGTGATCCACTGGGAATTGTGCACAAAACTAAATTTTGACCATACAACAAAATGGTATATGCATAAACCAGACTTTGTTCTTGAGAATGAAACTCATAAAATTCTCTGCGACTTTGAGAATCGCCTTATCCCAGCCAGAAGACCAGACCTAGTATTGATTGACAAGAAAAATAGAACCTTTCAACTAATTGATTTTGCAGTTCCAGCTGATCGCAGGGTGAAGATGAAAGAAAACAAAAAGATAGACAAATACCTGGATCTTGCCAGAGAATCGAAAAAATATTAAAATATGAGGATGAAAGTGATACCAATTGTAGTTGGTGCACTTGGAATGGTCCTTAAAAGCTTGGAAAAGAGAAAAGAGGAACTGGAAATCAAGAAGAATTGAGACCATCCAGACAACAGCATTGTTGAAATCAGCTAGAATACTCAGAAGAGTCCTGTGGAGACCTGAGGAGACTTGTTGTGACTCCAGTGAAAGACCATCAGCTTATGCTGGTGTGAAAAACTCACTAGGAATGAAATAATGATAATAACAAAACAAATGACATCAAACTAAAAGATGTGCTGGATCAGATGTTTTTTTTGTGACTTGTTTTTAATTTAATCTATGGGCAAAACATATCTATTTATTAAGAGCAGCTTTGATGCTACACACGGCCAGAAGTATGGGGCCCCCAGTGAGAATCGATATCACTAACAGTGGTCTGCTAATCTAGCTTGGTAGCAATTACCCCACATGAGGTGCCCAATGGGTTAAATACATTTGTATTCAATAGGTTTGGTTTCTTTGTTTAATGGCATATCAAGCGTTGTGGGTTATGTTGTATCGTTGAGGTGGTAAAAGATACACAGAGAAATAGTTTGCTTGAGATATATTTTATTCAGCACTTGTATCTAGTGCTAACAGATACTTTCTTTAACATCAGATAATGTTACGATTAATTTTGTAAACAAGCCATCATTTAACAGCGTTATATTACTACTTTTCAACTTAGATAAAAATTTGACCTTAAATAGTCAACTTAATTAATTCTAATTTGTTTTGAAAATGAATAGCAGACGACATTTTGTCAAAATATATCTATTCATTAAGAGCAGCTTTGATGCGACACACGGACAGAAGTATGGGGCACCCAGTGAGAATCGATATCACTAACAATGGTCTGCTAATCTAGCTTGCTAGCAATTACACCACATGAGGTGACTAATGGTTTAAATACATTTGTATTCGATAGGTTTGGTTTCTTTGTTTAATGGCATATCAAGCTTTGTGGGTTCTGTTGTATCGTTGAGGTGGTAAAAGATACACAGAAAAATAGTGTGCTAGAGATATATTTTATACAGCACTTGTATCTGGTGCTAACAGATACTTATTACATAAAACCAAGAAGTAAAACAATTCACAAAGACAAACTTAAAAGAATCAGGAGGGTCTAATGTGTGTAGTCAAACCCAGTGATTTTGTCCGAATATAATTTTTCCGTCTCTATTACTGATACGTCGACTATTATAAGGCTATGTGCCAATCCATCCTGTAGGGGTGTTACCCTCTCTACAACAGGTTTTTCAAAGCTATTATTGTAGAGGAACAGTAGTGGTACAATTTAACCCATAGTGGGTGAAGGACTAATAATTTTCCCAAGGGGTTTCGTCCGAAATTTAAAGTAATAATCTATAAATGCCAACAGCTTCGTCAAGGAATTGAACTCGTATCGACGAGTCCATTTTCCACGACTCTAACCACTAGCCCACGTACCTCCATACACATACTCGCGCCGAAATACACACACATACGTATATATATACATATGTGTACGTGTGTGTGTGTGTTCTGTGTGTCTGTGTGTGTGTGTCTGTGTGTGATACTTGTCATAAGTATTTGAATAGGCGCACAATTTGCCTCTAATCGTCTTCATTTGGTCGTTAGAAAATGGAACATTACACAATAAGAATCACATTTGATTGCAAGCAACATAACAAGCCAGATAGATAGATTGACATAGCGATATGGAGAGAGGAATAAAGAAAATACCTACAACAGACAAATAATTTCAGCGAAAGTAGAAGGAAAAGAGATAGACTGAATCAGGGAAATAAAGATGGCACATCAAAGCACAACATTTACTAAAGCAATTAACTTAAAATGCTTTAGCTCGGAGAATAAAGGAATTTCATATATATATATATATATATATATATATATATATATATATATATATTATATATATGTGTGTGTGTGTGTGTGTGTGTGTGTCTCTGTTGTGTGTTTCTGTGGTGTGTGTGTGTGTGTGTGTGTGTGAGAGAGAGAGAGAGAGAGAGAGAGAGAGAGAGAAGAGAGACGAGAGCATATATGTGTATATGTGTGTATATTCCCGTTCTTATATTGAGAGATTGATTTTAACGGCATGTTAACCCATTCAGGATTATTTTATTAGCGTATCGCGTTCATTGTATGATCATATCTACATTTTTGTATGTGTGCGTGTTTTTATTTTTTAAATTGTTTTTTTAAATGGTCCTGTTGGGGAGTGTTCAACTGGCATAGGGTCTAACGTGCTAGATTGTGGCCATTACACCACGCGACTCTACATGTTTTTATTCAAAGGATAATCAATTTTCTGGTTAGACATGTGGAAACCTACAATGATCCAATTTGTTACGATAGTGAAGGGCATATACATTTGGAAAATCTGGATTGGGTTAATCGTGAAAAAAAAAAGAATAAAAGGTGTGCAGCCTGCTTTACATTTTTCTTGTCTATAGGAAAACTTGGGAAATTAGAAAGAAAATAAGAAGGAAAACAAAGAACTGAATTAAGAGAAAGAAAAAAAAAAAAAAGTTAAAAAGTAGAAAAAAAATCAAGCAATAAGCAAAAAAATATTTTTAAAAAGGGAAGGAAGAATAGTGTGTGTGTGTGTGTGTGTGTGTGTGTGTGTGTGTGTGTGTGTGTTGTGTGTGTGTTGAAAGAAGGAGAGAGAGGAAGAACGAAAGGACAGAGTGAAAGAGAGAAGGAAAGTAAGAATGAAAGAGAAATAGGAAAGAAGGAAAAGGTGAAACAGAAAAAGGAAGATGAAAAATGGGAAAGAGAGAGAGAAAAGACAACAAAAGAAGAAATATTCAGAGAGAGAGAGAGAGAGAGAGAGAGACAGAGGATGGAGAAATAAGAAAAACATTCCTTAAAAAAATAAGAGAAAGATATAGAGAAAAAAAACCAGTGAGAACATGAATAGAAAGTAAAAAAAAAAAAAAAAGAAAGGGGAAGATTCATGTTTTTCACTTTGTAATTGAAACTACCTCACTACTTATGTCATAATACTCTCATAAATTGTGTAAGTTTATCAATGTGTATTTCATTTATATTATAGTCACATTCACAATCATTACTACAGTGAATAAAGTTTTGTTTATCAACGATGTTTATATGCAAATCTGAGTTAGATTTGCCTCAAAACAGACCATGTTATTAGTGTATTTAAAATCCTGCTATGTGTCTCATATATCACTAAGAAATAAAAGTTTACATACGATATGTGTGGTTAACTTCCTTACTGGTTTTAACAAAACCGGGCTTAATAAACAATTACTTGGTGTTATTTATCTCTAAAATTATTGGTTTATTCTCCAACGTATTAAAATCAACCCTATGGATGATTTTATATAGAAACCAATTAAAATATAATTAGAAAAAGTGCAAACTTTTATATGCTTTCTTATTTAATTTCGTTAGGGTTTCTAATTTAATATATTTCATTACATTAAAATTTAGATACTTACGTCCGGGCGACGCATATTCTTGCTATTAAAATGAAAGAGAAAAGGGGGAAAAAGACAGAAAAGTGAGAAAGATGAAAAAGAAGCAGCTAGAAGAGGGTTAAAAATGGATGAACTCTAATATTTTCATAAAAAGAAAGACGTCGAATGAAAAAAAAACAACAAAAAAAAACAAAACAAAAAAACAAAAAACAAACAAAGATATAAACATTCCAAGTGCTATAGCAGCTGCGAGGTGCCGGGCGAAGATCAAAGTGTAGTATCTATGTCCGCGTTGGGAAGCCCAAAAAATTCTCACTTGATTCCTGTGAACTATAACCCTGGTATGGATTGGTTTTATTGCCCGGTACCTGAGACGCACAAAAAAAATGACGATGAAATGTTAATCAATTTTTTAACCCCGTCAGTGGCATCCCACCTCAAACAAATTTGTGTACCATTTGGCTTGGGGGTTACCCGCCCCCACCCAAAAAAAAAGTTAAAAAAGATAAACATTCCGAGTATATTGAATTCGATCCTTACCGAGTGTTCAGCGTTTGTTTATTGGTTGGTTGGTTCGTTTCTTTTACGGTGTATCGTCCCTTTTCGAGTAATTTAATACCGAATGAAGTCGTTTGATGACCATATGACTGGAGTTGGTTACATACCTGATGTTGCTTAAGTGGTCACCCAACTATGTATTGAACAGTTCACTGCTGTTTTATTTCGGTGATGTAGTATGAACATGTATTTCCATTGTGGCTTGACAGTAATCTCGACTCATAAGAAGGAAGGCATGAACACTTAGGACAATATATTTTCAATTACATGACAATTACATTTTACACATACAATGAGATACGCGAATCAACAGTCGAACGGGAAAATACGAACAGAGGAACCTCAAAAGACTTAACTGAATCTAGTGACCACGCTTCAAATCTGAATATTTGGGACAATGTGGAATACGCTATCATTGTAATTATTCCTAAAGCCACTGACCATTTTGATAATCAATCGACTCTGATTGCTTACAGTATCTGCTGTTGCTTAAGTCTTTATCTAAGTGTTGTATAGCCGGCTACTGGACCTCAATGAAACCACAGACATATATATAACAACATGATCTGTCTTTATTTTCTTCGGTTTGTGGGTGGTGAGGGGCACAGAGCGTTCACAATGGAAAGGTCTGGAGGGTTTGTTGACGGGAAGTGACGAGGTTACGTTCACGGCTGCTCGCTGGGGACTGAGTGCTTCCCTTCGAATCCACTAGCCTTTATATACGATAAATATGCCCACGCATTTTTATCCTTTGATCGGATAATGTGCAGACTTCCTTTTTTTTTAATATATCTTTATTTTTCTCTCCGCCTCTTCACCGGAAAAGGAGTCTTCCGTTTTCCTTTTTTTCTTTTATATATTTCTTCATCGTCTTTCTGCTTCTTGACCGGAAGACTTCTCTTCCGTTCTCCTCCTTTTGTATATATACATATATATTTCTTTATCTTTCTCTTTTGTCTCTTGACCGGAAGATACCTCTTCCGTTGCACGATATGCAACATAAGTATTTAACAGGTTCATCACTGCTTAACTTCGGTGATCTAGCGAGAACCGATACTTTCAGTGTTACAGTGTTTGTATCTTTTATTTTCATGATATATAGACTGCGCCTGTCATGAAAAGATGAATAGATAATTCTTGCTCGCAGATCATTGCTAATAAAGTTAGTTCGATTTTATTGTGACCATATATTAGATTTTGTCTATAGTGAAAGAAGCTTTGTAAGTAAATAATAAAAGAGATTAAGGTTAATGAGTGCCAAAAAAGAAATAGATATACATTAATATCAATAAAAGAAGCCGACAAGAAAGAAATAATGAATCACTATTAATCAAAGTAGGAGACAAGAAAGAAAGAAAGAAAGAAAGAACGAGTATAGGCGAACGAAGAAAGAGTGAAAGAAACAGATAATGGGAAAGGAAGAAACGACTGAGATGACAGAAAGAAAGAAAGAAAGAAAGAAAGAAAGAAAGAAAGAAAGAAAAAAGAACGATATAGATGAACGAAAAAAGAATGAAAGAAACAGACAATGGGAAAGGAAGAAACGACTGAGATGACAGAAGAAACGAAAGAAAGAAAGAAAGAAAGAAAGAATGAGTATAGACGAACGAAGAAAGAGTGAAAGAAACAGACAATGGAAAGGAAGAATCGACTGAGATGACAGAAAGAACGAAAGAAAGAAAGAAAGAAAGAAAGAAAGAACGACTATAGACGAACGAAAAAAGAATGAAAGAAACAGACAATGGGAAAGGAAGAAACGACTGAGATGACAGAAAGAACGAAAGAAAGAAAGAAAGAAAGAAAGAAAGAAAACGACTATAGACGAACGAAAAAAGAATGAAAGAAACAGACAACAGAGAAGGAAGAAACGACTGAGATGACAGAAAGAAGAACGAAAGAAAGAAAGAACAAAGAACGAGTATAGACGAACGAGAAAAGAATGAAAGAAACAGACAACAGGGAAGGAAGAAACGACTGAGATGATAGAAAGAAATAACGAAAGAAAGAACGAACGAACGAACGAACGAAAGAAATAGTACAAATAATAGAAGAAATGTAGATGAGGAAAAAGAATGAGTTTTCTATAAATAAATATCATTGAAAGATATAGTATAGAAAGAAGGAAAAAAGAAACAATAAATAGTGAAAGAAAAACGGTTAAATCGAACTTAACGGACCTAAATTCCACCATCGTATGTCACCCCGCCGAAAGAAAGAAGAAAACAAAAATCAGGGAATCAACCGAATTTAATGAAATTGCCAGTGTTGATATATTAATGAATAAAATATATAATGCATCAGTTATTTTATTTCAAAATTTTACATTTTTCAGGTCAGTTAACTTTGAACTACGTATCTTGAGGCGTAACTCAGATCTCAAATAAACGTGGTTCTAGTATTTGTACTCTTTCTTTCTTTCATTCGTTCTTTCTTCCGTTCTTTCTTTCTATCATTACAGTCGTTTCTTCCCCCTATTGTCTGTTTCTTTCATTCTTTTTTCGTTCGTTTATACTCTTTCTTTGTTCTTTCTTTCTTTAGTTCATTCTTGTCTCCTACTGTTCTATTCCCAAGGAAAAAGGGAATGAGGAAAAAAATAAAAAATAAAAATGAAGGGAAAATAAGCGATTAATATGGAGAGTATAATATGGGAAGCATAATTTGGAGAGCATCATATGGAGAGTATAATGTGGAGGTCATACTTTGGAGAGCATACATAGAAATGGAGGAAAATAAAGGAAAAGAGAAAGACAAACGCCAATGAAAATCTGGAGAATATAAAACCGATTAATAAATAAACAAACAGATAAATAAACAAATAAAATAGAATCAAAACAGACTAAAGTAACAAGAAAAAAAAACATGTATACAAGCTAGGAAATGTCTTAAACATGACATGAAAAACAAATGACTAAACAAAATTTAAAAAAAAAGAAGAACTTAACGAAAATACGTTGAAAACTAAGAAAGAAACGCATCTATGTTTATTTGGCTCGAGGCCAATTCGGTTAGCCAACGGTTGATCACTGGGGAGCTTACTAGCTCAGCGGGATAAACTACTAATAAAAATTGCAATTAGTCTTATATTTGTCTTATTTTTTGTTTGTTTGTAGTTGTTGTTTTATTCTTTGCAAGGGAGTTGTCGGTTTCTTCTGGGATCGATGCGAGAGAAGCCTTCTGAAGATTCTCAAACAGACACAAAAATGCAGGACTGAAAAAGGATCAGAGACAATGAGATTGAGGCAAATTGATCAGCGCATGCGTGCCTGCTAGATGAGAGTTTCACAGCTCCTCTAGAGCAATTGAGTTATGGCGGTGCTGTTCGTAGGTTGATGTCATCTCATCACATAAAGAATGGTAACAACGGGCGCGGTAACGGGAATGGTAACAAAGAATGAGGAAGAATGAAACTAATGTGTTAATGAATGAACGACAGAGGGAAATTAGAAAGGGAAAGAGGAAAATGTAATTACGAATGAAAAAAAAAGGTGATAAAAAACGAGTGATGAAGAAAAAAAGAAATGCCAGGAGAAATTCGAAAGAGGAAGAGATTAATTAGAAAGCATTTGGTTTGTTGGATTTTACGGCATGTCAACCATTGTTGGGTTATTTAATGGCAAAGATGTTTTGTTTTATTCATTCCTGATGGTTACTCAATTAAAAAAAACACATTTTTATGACTTTTTCAATTAATTTTCGAATTAATCACTACTCAGCAAAGGGTTACGATGATGCGATAAAGAAAATCTTGTTGCTTGGTTGGTTGGATTAGATGGCAGGTCAACCTTTCTTGGGTTATTCTATGTTAAAGATATTTTGTTTTATTCATTCTTCATGGGTATTGACATTTTTTTTAAACACATTTTTTTCAACTTTATTTTTTTTTCTATTTAACCAATAGATGGGACCCTATTAGGTACTACAACCCCGGAAAGAATAGATCTGGGAATCATGGTGATGAAGAGGTACACCACATTCCCTAGAGCTCCTGAATTGGAACTTCACCATTATACCCAGGACATAAAGACCCTCAGCCACCAACTTCTAGCACATATATGATACAAAAGGTTGGGGCTTTCCATAAGCTGAAAAGGGTTAGGACAGTCATATAGACAGTCGTATAGGTTCTGAGGCTTCACATGACTTGCCGATTGATCGAAGGTAGCCTCTTTACTCAGCCACCAGTGTTTCATCTGTACGCATCACGGGTTGCCACCTACGCCCAAAAGCAGGCCCCATATGGGGGTCT
>CM042149.1:56158755-56161255 GCA_023376005.1 Doryteuthis pealeii | reverse complement strand
ATATATATATATATATATATATATATATATATATATATACACCTTGTGACTTTTCATTTACTGGAAATTTTCTTTTGATAATGATCTGGGCCCTAAAGTTATTTTGTGTGTGTGTGTGTGTGTGCTTGTGTGCGTGTCTAAGTAAGTTTGTAGAGTGAGCTATTGTCGGTATTAGCCGGAAAGCGATAGTGTCTATCACCTTTTCGCTAGGGCTAGATCAGGGATATTTTTGTGAGGTGGAGCATAATACCTTCCGTTATCGCCCTACTTTACCGCTGTGCTACTCACACATTGAGTTGGCGAAAACCAGTATCGAACCCGGAACCTAGGCGGATGCTCTACCGACTGAGCTAAACCGGCCCCCTATATATGTAAAGTATGTAAAGATCTAGTAATCCTTATTTTTACTTTTAAGTGCTATATATCAAGATATTTGTACACATATATTTTTTTTTATTCTTGATTTTCTATTCTAGCGGATTTATGGTGCTTACACTGTGTTAAAAGCATCGTAAATTTGTCGTGACGTCAAATGGAACGTTGCATTATGGGAATTCTAAATGTGATATGTTATCCTTTTCCGGTCCCATGCGTAATAGAAATATATAGAGAAAGGCACTTCTTTCATATATATATATATATATATATATATATATGAAAAGTTTATTTACAGTACAGAATTTAATAAGGACGCGTAAAAGCATATGCATTATGTAAAATAAATTGTTTTTTTTTTCTTAAAAAGAAAGGAAAGGGTACCCTAGTTTTGATTTAAAATCAGAAATGAATTTCTTTTTTTCGATCAATGCTCCTCAGAGAAAAATTTCATTGAAAGATGGTGAAATAGTGTAGTTGTAGACAACGGACAAGACAGAAAGCAGTGAGAACAAGGAAAAAAATTTTTTTTTTTTCTCAATAAGAGAATTCGTAAATTTACGAAACTTACAACTCACGTGGGGGGGGGGGTTCGGAAATTACGAGTGCCCCGTTTGATAAGTTGAGGCTTGAAGTGTCAAAAAGGAGTAGTTGTTGGGACTGTTTCTGAACGCACAGGAAGGGTTGAGTGCGGGAGATGAAAAGAGACTCGAGAATTTGCAGTTGTAGTTCGCTGTTGGAACTGATGAATTAAGGTTTTTATTAAGTTAATTTTACGTAAAATTAACTTAATAAAAACCTTAATTCATCGAGCCTTTATGATTTGTTCCAAATCTAAACTCCAGCAAGAATTTTCCTTTATTAAAAGTACGTTAATTAAGAACGGTTACCCTGAGAACTTGGTTAATGCCACTATAAGATACAAATGTGCGCAGCTTTCAACCCTTCCGAAACTTGGTCCCGAAAAATGCCCAGTCTACCTAAGACTTCCTTGGCTGGGCAAATCTTCCATTCCTTTGCTAGACAAGATCAAAAAGTCTATCCATCGTTGCTTCAATGCCATCAATCCTCGGATTGTCCTTAAATCGAATGTGCTGTTTCCTCCATAGTGTAGCCCCCCATCACAAAAGCCACCTTATCTATAAGTTTACATGCAAATGTGAGATTTGCTACATCGGCCGTACTACCTTGAGACTGGAATCTCGAATCAAGCAGCACATACCCTACAACATCCGTTCTGGCAATGTGGACTGTCCCACAGCTGCTGGCTTAAATACTCCGTCCACCATTGGACAACATCTATTAAGAAATTCTGCTTGTGCTCGTTCCTACCACCCAGCTATGTTTTCAGTCCTCTGCAGTTCCAACAGCGAACTACAACTGCAAATTCTCGAGTCTCTTTTCATCTCCCGCACTCAACCCTTCCTGTGCGTTCAGAAACAGTCCCAACAACTACTCCTTTTTGGCACTTCAAGCCTCAACTTATCAAACGGGGGCACTCGTAATTTCCGAACCCCCCCACGTGAGTTGTAAGTTTCGTAAATTTACGAATTCTGTTATTGAGAAAAAAAATTTTTTTTCCCCTTGTTCTCACTGCTTTCTGTCTTGTCCGTTGTCTACAACTACACTATTTCACCATCTTTCAACGAATTTTTTCTCTGAGGAGCATTGATCGAAGAAAAGAAATTCATTTCTGATTTTAAATCAAAACTAGGGTACCCTTTCCTTTCTTTTTAAGAAAAAAAAAACAATTTATTTTACATAATGCATATGCTTTTACGCGTCCTTATATATATATATATATATATATATATATATATATATATATATATATAATATATATACTGACAATGTGGTGTGCTATATCTATGATTAAAAAGTACTCAATATCTTGGATAGTGCATGTATATCTAAGCTATGGTAGTGGTTTGAAATTCGCATGGGCAACAATCTGTCAGTAACCAATCACCGTTGACTTCATGTCCACACTATATTATATATATATATATATATATATATATATATATATATATATATATAGTTTGGCAGCATTTCTTCTTTTAGGTATATATTATTGAACAATATAGCCATTTTTCGTCTGCAAATTTTGTTCTTTGTCCTTTCA
>CM042149.1:56138755-56156255 GCA_023376005.1 Doryteuthis pealeii | reverse complement strand
CATTTTCTTGGTAACCTTTTCCGTTTCCATGCATAAGAAGGCGTTAAAGAAAGAAAGAAAGGAAAAAAACAAGAAACCAGAAGATGACTGTGGAATGAAGAAGGCGACTTAATGGTAGGCAATAAACATCGGCTTTTAGAGGAAGCATCGATCAATTGCTTCTCGTGAACTTTGTGAAAAATACAACATGACTTGAATCCCAAAGTGATATATCTATGTAGACGTTTTAGTATAGAATAAAGTTTCATTTTATGAAAATCTAAATGGCGTACATATACAAAGTGATTGCAAAGTAATTCTTTAACTCATATAATCTTCTTATATGCAGTTAAATATTTCTCGTTTTTTAATGTATGTTTCTTGATATATAAGATTCCTAATATATACAGAGTAATTGAAAGGTAACTCCGTATTTTAGACTACATACATTTTCTTATGTGCACTTACATTTTTCTCAATTCTTTAATGTATGTTCCTTAATATACAGGGTAATTGAAAAGTAACTAACTATTTTAAACTATCTATACTTTTGATATATGTAGTTCGATTTTTCTCGATTTTTTAATGTATGTTCTTAATATACAGGGTATTTGAATGTAACTCCCAATTTTACACTATCTATAACTTTTTCATATGCAGTTAGATTTTTCTCAGTTTTTAATGTATGTTCCTTAATATACAGGGTAATTGAAAAGTAAACCCCCTTTTTTTAAACTATTTAGAATTTTTTATATACACAGATTTTTCTCAATTCTTTAATGTCCGTTCCTTAATATACAGGTTAATAGAAAAGTAACACCCTATTTTAAACTATTTAAAAATTTTATATATACAGTTAGATTTTCCTCAATTCTTCAATGTACGTTCCTTAATATACAGGTTAATTGAAAAGTAACTCCCTATTTTAAACTATTTAGAATTTTATATATATACAGTTAGATTTTCCTCAATTATTTAATGTATGTCCCTTAATATACAGGTTAATTGAAAAGTAACTCCCTATTTTAAACTATTTAGAATTTTTTATATTTCCAGTAAGATTTTCTCCATTCTGTAATGTCCGCTCCTTAATATGCAAGGTGATTGGAAAGTAACTCCTTATTTTAAACTATTTAGAATTTTTTATATATGCTGTTAGATTTTTCTCAATTCTTTAAATGTTTTTTTTTTCCTTTAATGTATGTTCCTTAATATACAGAGTGATTGAAAAGTAACTCCCTGTTCTAAACTATTTATATTTTTTTAATAATTCAGTTACATGTTCTCAATTTTTAATGTACGAGAGTGATTCAAGAAGTAATACCATTTTGTTTAGGACAGATATAATTACCAATACAGGAACATGTATCATACAACAAAATGAAGCTGGTCCTCTGTGAATCACATCCCTAGTTCTCCACATAGTCACTGTTTCTCTCAATAGTAATGTTCTACCTTCGAATGAGAGCATGAATTCCCATCTCATAAAATTCTGTTCACTATGCTTTGAGCCCCTTCTTCACTAGATTTCACTTCCTCGTCACTGGAATAATGTGTGCCTCTCTTCGGCCCCTATGAAAGAGGGTTTCAGAGGCAAATATTATTCCAGTGATGAGGAAGTAATTATACAAAATATTTATTTTATAAACAGTTAAATGTTTCTCGATTCTTTAATGTATATTCCTTAATATACAAGATGATTGAAAAGTAACTCCCTATCTTAAGATATCAATAATATTCTATATTCAGTTAAGATTATGTAATGATGATTAAAATTAACAATTATAGTGCGAAAGTTAACTACGCAAAAGTTTGTCCTTTTTTAGGGAAATAAAATTATACCATAGAATATAAACATGAACTTACTCCATACCATACAACATGATTCCCAATGATGCTAACGCGTTGTTAAAACCAGTTACTACAAAAGTATAAATATAAATAAAGTCGTCGGGGTGGCCTAAAGTTGGTATCAGCCAATCATCTAGGGAGTCTATCCTCTTTTCACTAGCTCTAGACGAAGGAGATTGCTTTTGCGTCTGAGGTGGAACGCTACACATACCATCAGCTCCTTACTTTACCGCACCGATCCCTGTGCTACTCATATGCTGAGTTGGCGAGGGCTGGTATCGACCTAGGAACCTTGTGGTTTTTAGCCGAACGCTCTACCGACTGAGATACACAACATATATTACTTCCTAACCGTTAGGCATGACATAACCCCGGGCGAATTGATGTGCCGTTAAAATCAATCAACCAACCAACAAAATTATAATTCAGTAACTAATAAAACTGGAAATTGCTTTATTCTCTAAGAGTATTTTAAGTGTATTACTCTAATGAAAATATTGGTACGATGTACCGTTTTTCTGTTTTACGGCTACATACATGTATACATACATGACAATTTCTACACCGCCCCGTCGGTTGGAGCTGTACATTACACAGACTGTTCTGCTGAGGGGTAGAATATCCCCAATGAGAACACCTCTTCACAGTGAGTGGTGACCCATAATGCTTAAGAACGGAATTCTGGTGGCTGGGCAGTCCATGTCATCCAACACTCCACTTTGGTCCTTACTTAGGCTCCCTCCGATAGTGCCTGTTAGAGTTCAATCTATGGGTTAAATAGATAAAACATGAGTGTTTTTAAAAATTGAGTTTGAAAAAAATGAATACTCACCAGGATTGAATAAAACAATGTATTCAGCATTAAATAACCCCAAAAGGGTAGACATGCCGTAAAGTCCACCCAACCAACCAGCCAACAATTTTTACACCTTCCTCAGATGAACATTGTCTTTCCATTCGTGCAATGGCTTCTGTTTATTTGTGACTTCCCTGACTTTTCTGAGATGACTCTTGAGACCAACCTTATATTTCAGATGAACTCTCTGGCATTTACTCCTCTGCTGACACGGGTTGCACTGCTTTCATCTAGTGTTGTTCCTTAATGGTGTCTGGGGATTGTGTTCTTTCTTTAACACTGACAGAGTTATGTTCAACATTAGCCTACCGAAAGAGTGATTCTAGAACAAAACACAAAGCATGTAACTGAATGATGAAGAAATAATACTGAAAAATTATAATAGTTTATTCCATTGAAATTCAATATAGTGGCTAATATATAGATATGACCAAATCGTTGCTAAGGAAAAGAGAGTATATATAGATCCGTATGAGCTTGGTATACAGATATATTAAGTTGTAAAGGAATATTCTACACTCCCACATCCATGTGGTTTGACACTATATATATATATATATATATATATATATATATATATATATATATATTATATATATATATATATATATTTATTTATTTATGTATGTATGGGTACTACTATGTGAACATAGCGTAAGTAGTTAATCCAATAGGGCTCAATATGTGAATATAGAGCATTAATAGTCGTAAAAGAAGTTATTTCCCGACCGCGGTTTCGGTGTTACTCCAACACCTTCATCGTGGGGATTGAGTGGAATTTTTTTCGGTTACTTTATATAGCTAGACTGATATCTTTTTAATTCTTCCTGAATTTAATCTTAGTAGGCTGCTAGTTTGTTGGGGTTAAATTCCTCCTATTTTGGATCTGGGGTTGATATATATGGGGTCAGCATTTGGTTTCATGTAGGGTTCAATATATATATATATATATATATATATATATTGTGAGCACGGCATTATGCTGGCTTGGCTTCGAGGATTAGTAGCATGCCTCACTATTCTTTGTCTGTCAAATTGTATCTCTCTGCAATAAAACCCTCTATCTTAAATCTACGAACGTGTTGACTGGTCCCTCCCCGTTAAGACAGTCCAATAAAGAAAAATAGAAAAATAGAAAGAAAAAACATGTCTTCCTATTTTTGCGAACTGTAAGAATCTGCATATCTTACTCTCCTTCTCAGGAAGGCTATAAATAGCGTCCAGTTACCAGACAAAACCGAGACGGGCTGTTACATTATACAGGCTTTGTACTGACTACTAGAAGATTGCCACGTGTTGGTTTGTTTTGTTTTACGGCATATCAACCTCGGTGGGTTATTTAATGCCGGCAGAGTTGTGAACTAAATTCATTCTTAATGCATAATACAATTTTGTTTATAAACTCATGTTTTTCTATTTAACCCATAGATGGGACCCTAACAGGTACTACCACTCTGGCTCAGAGTGGACCAGGGAGCAATGGTGATGAACGGGTGCTCCACATTCCCCAAACCTCCAAAACTGGAACCTCACCATCAGATAGAGTTTAACGCAATTCCCAGAACATGTAGACCCCCAGTCCCCGCCTTCTAGCACCCATATGATAAAAAGGGGCTGGGGCTTGCCATAAGGGCAATAGGGTTGGGAAAATCATATAGGTGCAAGGGCTTGACGTGGCCAGCCGATTGATCGGAGGGGCCAAGTGTTGGGTATCAATGAGTCAAGATGTATACACTGAGAGCAAGCAGCCAATCAGAGTCCAAGGAATGAGCCTGGTCAAGTTACATAGTGGAACAGCCCAAACCTCTATCTAAACCAGCTATCACCACACTGATGCTCTGTGCAGATTCAGCTTCCAACACAAGTGAATATAGATCACCACGAAATTTTACAAAGTTAAGTCACGAAAGAGACTGAATAAATTGCCAGATTGAAAGAGTGAGTATTGTATTGTATTGACTATAAATATATTATTTAAAAAGGAATATCTTATTATAATGGAGATTGTGTGTAATCGAAACTATATCTCTACTCAAGTCACAATTTACTTACTTAATTACGTCACATTATTCATGATTTTGTTTTTATTCAAACAACAATTATTAATTTTATTTTTTATATTACTAACACTGTTGGTCTTATATACATACTAATAACATGCAATAGTATTTATACATTAAAAAATTAGCGCGAGCGGGAAGGATAATTTGCATATTGATATTAAAATTTTATTTTAATAAATATGTGCTTGGTATGATTGATTTCTAATTGTTATAAATGGTTATAATAAATATTTCTAATTGTTATAAATGGTTATAATAAATATTACCAAAAATCTCGGGAATGAATCGTAAAAGAAATCCATTAACAAGAGAAAATAACTACAATTTTATTCTTTACTTCCTATTTTATTCTTGACTTCATAATTTAACTAAATAGTTAGATCATGAAAATTTAGCAATGAAAGATGGGAGTGATGGAAGAGTAAGTTTCTATTTTTCGATTATACCCCCTCTTTTTCAATTTTTTTTATCTGGATTCTTATTTAGCTTCATTAGTCTTTCTAATTTAATTATTACATTCACTGAATCACTCTTCACCTTCATAGAGAGACAGAAAGAAAGAGAAAGAGAGAAAGAAGGAACGTAAAGAAAAGGAAACGGAGAAAGAGAGGTAGGGTCTAAATTATAAAGACAGAAATTGCAACATCTTGAGTGAAAATCGGGAACTGGATAATAATGGATTTATTTAAACTTTAATTTCGAACTTCTGTTCTATTTTGCAATTCAGACTATTATTTTACAAAGTCAATATTACAAACAGAGTCTAACTGGGGGGAAGGGGTATTGATTGGCACGATGATTGATGCTAAACTTGTTTTTCAAATGCATTTGTGTCTATTATGTAATACACAACTGTAAAAAAGAAATTCAAAAAGGCAAGTGGAGACTTTCAAACAACAGCTCTGATTGGCTTAACATTATTTAAGGTTGGAGGAAGGGGGGTAAATAAAGCAGTCAAGAAAAAAGGTTTCAAGAAACAAAAAAAAAATCACTCTGTCCGGAATTATAACAGCGCCTGTTTCTTTGTAGTTTTCAGCTGTCTCCTAGATCAATATCCAGGAGGTCGTGAGATCATTTTATGAATAAGCCTTAAAGTAAAAATGACACCATTCGAGTTTCCACTAGTCATTTACCAAGCTTAGCTAAGTTTGGCACAAGGCCAGACGTATGGTGCAATCCGTGCAAAAAGTCTCTAAATCCTACGTTTTAACTGGGATTGACCATCAACAAGAGACATCAATAAAAGAGCGTTGTCGCACGCTTATTGTTATTGAGTATATACTTAAATAAAAATCAGCTTAGGTCTTTAAAATAATTTATTTAATTAAGATTTTTTAGATGAAATGAAATTTTTTTTATTTTCAAAATAAGCAAATCATTTTAAACTAATTTTGATATTCCGAACTATTGTCCTCATCTTTAAATGTGATATGTATACACACAACATTCATGTCGCTGTATTTTCGGGCCTTGTTTAGGCATTTCTTATTTATTTTAAAATAAAGTAATCATCAAACAATAAACTTGTGTTCAAGCGTAGTTTCGGAGCATTATCATCGTCCTTTTTTTTCAATAAGTCTTCTGGCCTTTTATGCTGCTCGGAGTGCCTTGAACTAGTGGTAACAATATTTAAGCTCCGAAACCACATTTGAACTCAAGTTTATCTTCTGATGATGACTTTATTTCAAGGTAAATAAGAAACACCTAAACAAGGTATATTTCCCTCGTACACCACTTGTACAAGGTCAGGCACAAAGGCACTATTTACGTGAGACCACACGCACAAGCCGAGACTCATGGATGGCAGGTGGAAAAATTGCATCGATCCCGTCGGCATTCCCCATCAAGGGGGCGCTTCAGGCGCTGAGCAATAAACCCAACCCTGCCCCTTTAAATCAAGGAGGCAGGTATTGCCTGGGGGATAGCCCCCTGGGATCGACGCTATTAATTCAACGCACCGGTCCAGTGGCCGAAGCACACCAGACCCCCGCCCCGAAGTTTAGAAACACCTAAACAAGGCCCGAGTATACTGCAAGCTGGACGTTATCTTTATACATACCACAATAAAGATGAGGACAATAGTCCTAAATATCAACATTTTTCAGACAAATATCATCTTAAACTAATTCTAAAACAACAACAAAAAAAATTTCATACAATATATTCAGATTTTTTTTAAATTTAAAAAATGAATTGTTGTTTTCAATTTTGTTGATATCTACAAAAGAATATTAGTTCTAAAATCACAACAGAGATTCTTTTTTGACAATATCTATGCGTAACAATATTTCAATTCCAGTGTTGTATACTGACACTGGACTTGACAGACTACGAGCAAGGCGTATATATAAAAATACATTATATTTTTATTCTTCGATGTGTGGAGCAGGATAGTCATCAGAGGGAGTTCGTACATACAAAGTAGCTGTCGCGAGTTTGAACTGCGAGCGATAACTGAATTTCAACCAAAATTGTAGAAGGGCCGCTTTAGCCCAGTCGGTAGAGTGTTCGGCTAGGAATCACAAGGTTCTTGGTTCGATGCCGGCCCTCGCCAACTCAGCAAATGAGTAGCACAGGGATCTGTGCGGTAAAGTGAGGAGCTGATGGTAGGTGTGGCGCTCCACCTCAGATGCTAAAATAATCACCTTGGTCTAGCGCTAGTGAAAAGGGGATAGCTGTCATTAGGCCACCCCGACGACTTTAATTTTTTTAATATAGATTTAGAACTCTCACATTGCTACACCTTGACCATGACACCCATGCAGTTTTCTTGCGGACACACCTCTTCAACCACTTCGCTTGTTTTTATTGGTTGTTGGATACACCCACGTATTTCCTGTGTTATTATTGGCCATGGAATACACTTACGCATTTCCTGTGTTCATCTTTGGCCAGGGATACACCCGTGGGATTCCTGTGTTTATCCTTGTCCATGAGAACAGCGACACATTTCCTGTGTTTTTGCGCTGGTTATCACACCTGTCTTCCAGTAGTCACTGTTGATTTTACCCACGACCGGATGTATCTTTCAGGGTCATTTTGTTCAAGGCAGTATATTACACCAGAACGGACTACAATATTAAATGAGTGCGCAAATTCAAATATTAGCCAGCTTTGAGTATCAGCATCTCATTTGATTGAATTAACTTAACATGTAAACTGGCCTACGGTTGTTTTATACCTACAGATTAGGGAAACACAACCATTCTACATTTATATTTATACCTTTTACCAATAATGAACTTTTAGAATATATATATATATATATATATATATATATATATATATAAACCTAATGAGTCAGATAAATCTACTAAAGGTTTCGCTTAGTGCTCTTCAGGGGTAAGTAACCGAAACTATTACCGCCAACGTTATAATTCTCCTAATTATTTGCGTTATATTCTCAATGGTTAATAAAATCATTATTAAATCTTAATAAGCATCTTATTAATAATGTTTCTATAAAGGTCTAGCTGAGATAGATTTGCCCCATAACAGTATGCTATTTATGTGTTTAAAATCCTGCAATGTTTGTTATATATCATTAAGAAATACATGTTTCTATTGTATACGGTGTGAATAATTTGCATACCGGTTTTAACAGACAGTACTTAATTAGTTATTACTTGGTGTTATTAATTTCTAATATTTTGTTTTATTCGCAGACGTATTAAAAGCAATCCTATGTATAATTTCATATTTAAATCAATTAGAACAAAGTAAAAATAAAAACATTTTTCTGTTCGTATTTAATTTCGTTAGTCTTTCTAGACTAACGAAATTCAGCATAATATTTAATAATATTAAGACTTAAATACTTGTTGCTAGTAATGATAATACCGATTAAAAAGGATTTTGCTTACCGATGGACCAATTTTACCATTACAGGTTTATTAAAATTTGATATAAGAAAAGTATTCGTCCGAGGAATTTTTATCTTAATGCTGGCAACAGTTCTCAACAAAACTTATTTTCAACTATGTATTTAGAGTCTTTTTTTCCTTGTTTGTTTATCGTTCAAGTTGGCAATGAACTTTATGTAAACCTAATAAAATGTCCCCTTAAAACATTATTATCGGACTTAACAAAATCAATGTATTGGGGAATAATCAAATTCAGGGAAATGAACCGTAAAATATTAGCTGAATCGCGAATGTGATTTAATATATTACTATAAAATTGATGCTTGACTTACGATTGAAAGTATAAGTATATAATAGGGTAAGTTTCGTTTCTTCTAAGAGAGTATTCTGTAAATGATTAGGTATGTATCGAAAGAATTCGATTAACTGAATTTGTATTTTGAGACCACACGTCTCTTTTTAGAGTCCATCCATTAACTTTCGCCACCACACACAAATTGTCAATTCACTATCGGGTGTGACTTGAATATAAAAGAAGAAATCAAGTGCCGATTTTCTTTGTTATCCGAACCATTTCTTCATGCGTCCGAAAAGAAACGGCAAACAACATTATTTATATTGGAAAAACTCTGAGAGAGTTCACAGATCCCCAAAGATAAACAGCTTAGAGATTTTTGCTATGAACGGTAGAGTTGAGACTATTGCATATACGTATACTTTACATCTTTAACAGGTACGTAAGGTTAGGTTGGACTTTGGGGCTCAGTCGGTAGAGCGTTCGGCTAGAAACTACAAGGTTCCTAGTTCAATACCGGTCCTCGCCAACTCAGCATATGAGTAGCACAGGGATCTGTGCGGTAAAGTAAAGAGCTGATGGTAAGTAGGGCACTCCACCCCAGATGCTAAAACAATCTCCTTGGTCTAGCACTATTGAAAAGGGGATAGACTCCCTCGCTGACTGGCTAATACCGACTTTAGGCCGCCCCGTCGACTTTACTTATTTTATAAAAGAAGTAATTACAACTTCAGATAGTGTTTTGAAGAAGGATCATGAATCCTCCAATCAGAATTATCCAACTAGGACAGACTTACATTAATCAACTATTAAATGGAAGCGCATTGTGTAATAAGTCATGGGAAATGGATATATTAAAAGTTTTATTTGGATTATTCTGACTATTGTCCTCATCTTCTTTATCTACTAGACTATGTCCAATTGGATATATATCCAAGTTGATAAAGGAGTTAGGTTAAGACAGATCTAAGTGACAGTTTTCTCTAGACTGTGGGTTCAATCCTGGTCAGGGGCAGCAGTGACAGAATAATAATTAAAATAGCTTAACACCTGTACCCCAGATATAGTTAGCGGAAATAGAACAGAATACTCCCGTGGACTGAATAAAGGATTAGGTTCAAAGTTCCGCGATGGCTCCCGAATACAACAAGAAGGTTCCTGAGTACGAGAAAGAAATACCTGAAGAAGACCGGAGGGTACATCGACCGAAACGTGGTACAGATAACAATGAAGATTAGGAAAATAGTCTGAATAATCCAAAAATACTAATTATCAAGCCTCATCTGAAAAATTCCGAGAAATAGTATTTTAAAAGTCTACATATAGACTGGTAAAAAATGCTCAAGTTTATAAAAGAGATAATTACAACATTAGATTGTCTTTTGAATAAGGATCCTGAATCCTCCAACCAAAATAAGCCGACTAGGACATACTTACATTGATTAACTATGAAATAGAAGGGCATGGTCAAATGGTTAAAGTCATGGGAAATAGACTCGTCGCCCCGAGTTCAAATCGTAGACATATAAATTGCATTTTCACTTAGTGCTAATACCCTTGGGAAAGGTATGAACTCTGCTCTCCCTGCAGTTATGGTAAATAGTAGGGCAGATTGGGCTCTTTAACCTTAGTTAGGCAATCCGTCTAGAAGGAAAACTCTGAATTCAAATCTGTTAAACTTCGCTTGATAAATTGACCTTGTGTCACATTCTGCTCGCGTGGAGAGATTGGTAAATATATTTTAAATATATGAATTTTAGAATACAGGTGAACTAAAAATTGGTCCGTATCACGCTATATTAATATGTTTAAAAGAATTTGTATTTTTTATCGTTGAATAGTAATGTTTGATTCTTAGAATATACGGAAGAGCAAAACTGAGATAATTGTTTATAGTCGCCAACAATTAGACCATGGAACAGGTAGTATTAGTTTAGATGGTACACATCACAGGTAAGACGTCTGTCTTCTGTTTGGAAAATCCGTGTTTTAACTGGGACTGAACATTAACTAGAGACGCCAATAAGATATCGTTGCAGCACACTTATTGGATCACAACCCCCAGCCAAGGAAATGCTATTTCAGAGCGATTCTTTAAAAATATAGCCAGACATTCGATGTTTGTTTAAAAGCACCGGGAAAAAATTACATTATTTAATTAATCTAATAAAATTCAGTTCAAAACTAATTTATTTTCATTTAATCAGGAGCAAACACACAAATGTCTCATCGCTGTTTGTTGTTGTTTTTTTTTTTTTTTTTTTTTTGACGGCTTTAAAATTAACAGTTATTTCTGTGAAACCATTTATTATAATTTTGATGGTTTGGTTTTGGTTTATTTGTTTTATGACACATCAAAACTCAGTGGGTCATTTAATGCCGACAATCTTTTGAAATAAAATCCATTCCTAATGGATACTCAATTTTTTCATAAACACATTTTACTATTTACCCCATAGATGGAACCTTAACAGGTACTAGCACTTCTGGTCGGAGTAGACCAGGGAGCAATTGTGATGAAGAGCTGCTCCACATTCACCAAACCTCCATAACTGAAACCTCACCATCAGTGAGTTTAACGTCATTTCCAGGACACGAAAACCCTCAGACAGCGCATTCTAGCACCCATATGGTAAAAAAGGTTGGGGTTGCCATAAGGGCAATAGGGTTTGGACAATCATATAGGTACTAGGGCTTGACATGACTAGTCGATTGCCCGCCTGTCTAACCCAAGTAAGGGCCAAAGTTGAATGTTGCATGTCATGAATGTACTTTTGAGTTCGGTATGAAAGAACGAGTTTACTGCAATTTGATTCTGTTCGTACCTATAGAGTTTTCACACAAGTGACATTGCTAGGGATTAAGTGATAGCAAGCCTTCTCAATTGTACAGTTCTCTACTTGGTAATCTTATTGATCTTTTAATACTATTGTCATCTCGATGGCTTCAGTAATTCATCAGATTACCTGTTCTTTCAATCTTTCTTCCAGACTCTTCAAGACGGTTACACGTTGCTTAGTTGGGTCTTAAGGCATGTCAACGCATTATATTCTTTTATTCATTCTTTGTAGTTATCCAATTTTTTAAACTCATTTATTTTTAAACACATATTTAAACTCATTTTCTTCTATTTAACCCATAGATGGGAGCCTTTCGTAAGCTGTTAGCAGTGAGTTCAACATTTGGAAAGTATTTGTTTTATGACACATCGTGGGCCCGCCTACCGTGTTCGCGCCTCGCCGTGTCGTTGGCCGTCTCATCGTCGAAAGTCAACCCCCACGCCGTGTCCGGGAACGCACCCATATGGCATAAGGAAAAACAACAGCAACAAACAAAGAGAGACAGGCAAGGCAGGTTAAGGTGAAGAGCCCAAGTGGTTAGGAAGAGATTATGGCACCAGGTGGTTCTATTCTGCTACTCTATCATCGTTGGGTCCAGTTGAATAGGGGGAAGAGAGCCGAAATGCTCGCCTCGGCTCTCGATCCAACTCTGCCCAACTCCCCCCTCTGCAAACTCAACTAACTTGACTGCTAACTGAACTGAACTCGACTGCCTTTCGACTTCAACTGCCCCTGAACTGAACTTGAGTATATTATATTATATATATATATATATATATTATATATAATATATATATATATATATAATTCCCCCATCATCTCATTGACCTGGCTAACCCTTGACCATTCTTTTTTGTTTGAAAATAAAAAACTAGAACAATCACAATACTAGCACAAAGTTAATTCCAGATTTATAGTCTCCGGTATAAAGATTAACCAATAACTAACTAGTACAATGTCCCTTGTACTAAAACCTTACTCTAAATAAATAATTTTATTCAGAAACAAATATCCCAGATTGTATATCATCATGCATCAGCCAGTGCACCAAACTGAAAAGACACTAAATCAGTCCTACAGTTTGCTGGTTTGTTAGATTTTACATGTAAACCCTTGTTGGTTTTTTTATGCCAAGATGTTTTTGTTTTACTAATTCTTATTGCGTATTCAATTTGCTTAAACACATTGAAGTCTTATTTGTTGATGTATTTACCGCATATATGGGAATCTAACAGGTACTACGACTCTGGGTAAGAGTGGACATGGGAATAATAGCGAGGAAATTGATCTACACACTCCCCAAAGCTCCAAAATTGGAACTTCACCATTAGATACAGTTAAGTAATACCCATAACATTCACACAAATTCCTGAGAACCTAGTACAACTTAACACAGCAGCTGATGATTTCTTCTCTCAATATCTTGTTGATTTGAATTAGCTAAATCATGACCGTCTGCTGTCATCTTCTAAATTGCTTACGAGAAATCTATCTTTTGTTTCTGTTATTGAAAATATTTTAAAACGAATGAAACTAAAGCCGTAATCTTTTGTGTTTGTTCGCTGATAAGAACAGATTGCCGAACATCTTTGATCTTCTAAAAATATTTTCTAGCATTCAATAACTGTCTTTTAAACATAATATCTTTGTCATCTTAATTTTTTGTGTGTTGGAATATTTTGGTATATAAGGTGTGCTGGAGGTCACATCTCAAATCTATAGACTCTGAGTGGCCGCGTTGATTCAGTCGGCCAATCAACACGCTCGAATACGTGGTTGGTTAACTATTTAAAGGCCTAAGAGGACAGACGTCCAGTAGCCCGTGCTTAACAGGGACGAACGGTGGCATTGCTAGTAATTAAGTCACAGCAAGCCTTCTCAAGTTACAATTTTCTCCTCGGTATTCTAATTCAATTTTTAATACTACTGTCATCTCTGACTTCAGTAAGTCTGCAGATTTACTATTTTAAATCTCTTTGCCTGACTTTTAGATAGCCCTGTCGCTTGGAGCTTTAGAATACATCGACTCCACCTCTACGAACTAGCACACTTTCGATTCTTTGCTTTGTATTGAGAGCTGAAATTTGAGGTGCGAGCCAGTTTCACTAAGAATATCTAAGTTTTCAAATTATGACGTAAATGAAAAATATTATTCATAAAAAAAAATATTGAACATATTGCAACACCAGACATACATTTTCCATTTTTAATTATGTTTTATCAGTGTTATTTTCTTCAATTTAGGAAAATCAACAAAATAATTGGTGTTTTTTGAGTGGACTGGAACACGATCCAAATTACATTCAGTTTATTTCAATGAGAAACAATTAGATTTGAATATTCACCGAGGTCCACATTGAGTTCAGGAACGGAACCAGAATCTAAACTCGTAGGTCAACGACTACATACGTCATTGTTCCCCTAACCGCTAGGATATGCTGCACTAGCACTATCTATATTCTCATTTTTTGACGTCATACAAAACGAGATTTCGGAGAATATTTTGAAAAAAGCACATTCCGTGGTTTACACCAGCTAATTAGGCGACAAGCGTACACGACCCTACTCCCGGTGCTTATAAACGTAACTACCCCTATTGATTCCCTTTTAAATTAGGCCAATGTTTTTCTTTTTATCAAGACATACAATCTTATCATCTAGGATTAAATCGACAAACGTCACACTCCACGATCTCCATGCTCTCATCGTTTCATACTCACTAGCCTTACCAAACATTCAATCTATTATTTTCCAGAACCTCTACCATTTTATTGCCATCTGTATTTTACAACGGCAGTCAATTCACTCTAGGGATTAATTTCTATTGCTAAAGCTTATGAAATCCGCGTTCTTTTGTACCTTAAGTATTCTATTTGTGTATTTATGCTTTCTTTACAGAGGTTTTCTATCTGTACATCGGTCGATATTGAATACGCAACAATCTTTTTAAAAAAATTTATTGACACAATGAGACCTGCGGGTACTAAGACGTACTATCCACTCCAGTCTAATATAGTAATCCTGAGAGTAACTACACCACAAAAAAAACACCGAATTTTTATCATTGTAGTTGTAGCAGCGGAAGCGGTGGCTATGGTTTACATTGAAGTTAATGAAAAATTTACTTCTCTTCACTGATTTTAATCAGAATACACAATACACTGCATTAACTGCGAATATATTCATCTACTGATTTATCGCTATACACTGGTAATGAAAATTGAGTAGTCTAACAAAACCAGTTTTTTAAAAACTTAACAAAGACAAAAATATCATTAGCTACAAAAATATTCACGCTACAAATAATATATAACAAAACAAACATATGAGGTGCGATAATGATTCAGAGTCATATATAATTACATATCTCCCATATACTCATACTCATACATACACCAACCTATATATAGCTATATATATATATATGATATACCAACCTAACATGATTTGAGTTATATTAATGGCGGAGAGTTCTCGAGTTATAACAGAGATAGATTAGATATGATACAGATGATAGCCCTTACTTGATTACACTTCTGCTACTACTTCGTTCGTCTAGGTCGACTAACATCTCGGCCGCCATGTTCGCATAGCTGATCTTTCTTCAGGGCTTTCAGCTGGGTGATGATTTTCATTGTTAATTATTCTTACTGGTGGTTGGGCATTGTCTTAACATTCAATTAAAAACCAATACTTGGTTTTTGTTTCTTATAATAAAGCTTTATTTCCCAGTTCCATTTGATTCCACCCGGGCGAGAGCCGACCCACCTGGCGCCAACAATCACCGTCCTGCTACTCCTTCGAATACGGAGTCGCATCTACTAACGGATAAACTAAAGCCTTATTCTCACGGTCTGTACCGAAGGCGTCCATATTCACGTCACTTTCATAATCCCAAAGGGGTTACTGGAAATTACTAATTTTATCGATAAGATACAAGTTTATAAAATATTTTGTCTAATTACATCGATACCCACACATGAGTTAATAAAGAGTTTGAGGGGCTACTATCTTATAAAACCAATGAACCAACAATATTTATCTGGCCCTGACAGAACTATTCACTTAAAAATCATATATACGAAATAAAAACAAGAATTTTGGCATTAAGCAAAACCCACAGGGTTGATGATGCCATTCAACAAATTAGATAACACTAAAAACAAGAAAGGAGAGTTCATGTATAACTTCAAAGAACAAATTAAATTCGATCATATTTCTCTGAATTTTTAGATGAGGCTTGATGATTAGTTTATCTGCGTTCATCGGACTATCTGTCCCCATTTTTATTGTTATTTGTACAACTGTTTCGGTGATATGACCTCCGGCCCTTCCTTCAGGTATTTTCTTGTCGGATGTTAGCGGAACCTTCCGGACTCGAGACCTTCTTTTCGAACTCCGCGGAACCTTCTTTCGAACTCGGGAACTTATCTTGTCGTATCGGAGCATCACGGAACTCTTGAACCCTAACCCTTTATTCAGTCCACAGGGTATCTGTTCTCAATTCAGCTAACCATAGCTGGGGTTAGGAGTTGTGTTATTATTTTTCTATGTCTGCTACCTTACCCAAGGATTGAACCTAGAAATCAGAGATAACTGTCACTTAGAACTGTGGTTAATCTAACTACCTATATCCGCTAGGCATGTGTCCAATTGTAAATTAACAAAAACTCCACTACCCAAGTATGGTTAGCGGAAATGAAACAGACGATACCCCCCAAGGATGAATTAAAGGAGTTAGGTTCGAGTTCCGGTGATGGCTCCGATTGACACCAAGAAGGTTCCCGACTACGACAAAAAGTTCCGCGGTTCGAAAAAGAGGTTCCCCGCAGTTCCGAAAAGAAGGTTCCCCAGAGTCCCGGAAAAGAAGGTTCCGAGTCCCGAGAAGTTTCCAGAGTCCGACAAGAAATACCTGAAGATGACCGGAGCGTTATATCGGCCGAAAACGTTGTTACAAATAACAATAGAGATGGCGGAACAATCTTAGTTCCGAATAAACGCTGATAAATTACTATTCTTTGGTTTTTCTTCCACAAAAATGAAAGAGGACAGTACAAATACTAGTTCGAAAATTAATACAAACAGCTCTGAATGCGTTTCAGTTTCCATTAATAAACTGAGTTTACTAATAGTCTGTGTTTTCTTTCTGGAATTAGTGGATTGAGACAAAGCGCAAAAAAAAATAAAATAAAAAAATTACCCCAAATAAAGATATGGGGATGTAAGCGTTCCAAAGTGATAGGGTCTTACCTTGAAGATAAAAACTCCGACAAAGGTTTGAATAGGACAAAAACAAAACCACTTTATAAGTTAGCAGAGGCCACAGAATTAAAATAGGGTTACCATTTTTTAAACGTACATTAAAGGAGGTGCTAAACATTTTAGAAACATACATTAAACAAAAAAAAGTAGAAGGATAAAATGGAACAAAACATTTCATTTGAATTGGAATAAAAAATTTTTTACCCAAATTTAGTTAATTTTATTGGTAATCAAAAAAGAATATAACCTGTTTGTAAAAATGTGTACATTTTATAAAAAAAACGTTAAGTTTTTCAACCCGGGATACCGTTTGGGGGGGGGGGGGGGGAGGGGGACGTTTTAAAAAGGGGGCGGGATTTTTTTTTTTTTTTTTTAAAAAGGGGGTTGCCATTTTTATTTTTTTAAATTCGCTATTTTAATTAAGCGACCTTTAACTAAGCAGTGAAGGTGGGCCAGTGTTGAGGGGGCGAAGCTCCCAACGCATCTCATCT
>CM042149.1:56116157-56138655 GCA_023376005.1 Doryteuthis pealeii | reverse complement strand
GCTGTTAGATTTCTCCAAATTCTTTAAATGTTTTTTTTTTCCTTTAGTATGTTCCTAATTAATACAGGAGTGATTGCAAAAGTAACTTCCCTGTTCTAACACTATTTAATATTTTTTAATATATTCAGTTACATTTTCTCAATTTTTAAGGTACGCAGGGTGAGTCAAAGAAGTAATACCATTTTGTTTAGGAAAGATATAATTACCAATACAGGAACATGTATCATACAACAAAATTGAAGCTGGTCCTCTGTGAATCACATCCCTAGTTCTCCACATAGTCACTGTTTCTCTCAATAGTAATGTTCTACCTTCGAATGAGAGCATGGAATTCCCATCCCATAAAACTCTGTTCACTATGCGTTGAGCCCCTTCTTCACTAGATTTCACTTCCTCGTCACTGGAATAATGTGTGCCTCTCTTCGGCCCTATGAAAGAGGGTTTCAGAGGCAAATATTTATTCCAGTGACGAGGAAGTAATTATACAAAATATTTTTTTATAAACAGTTAAATGTTTTCTCGATTCTTTAATGTATATTCCTTAATATACAAGATGATTGAAAAAGTAAACTCCCTATCTTAAGATATCAATAATATTCTATATTCAGTTTAAGATTATGTAATGATGATTAAATTAACAATTATAGTGCGAAAGTTAACTACGCAAAAGTTTGTCCTTTTTTAGGGAAATAAAATATACCATAGAATATAAACATGAACTTACTCAATACCATACAACATGATTCCCAATGATGCTAACGCGTTGTTAAAACCAGTTACTACAAAAGTATAAATAAATAAAGTCGTCGGGGTGGCCTAAAGTTGGTATCAGCCAATCATCTAGGGAGTCTATCCTCTTTTCACTAGCGCTAGACGACGGAGATTGTTTTTGCGTCTGAGGTGGAACGCTAAACATACCATCAGCTCCTTACTTTACCGCACCCGATCCCCTGTGCTACTCATATACTGAAGTTGGCGAGGGCTGTATCGACCTAGGAAACCTTGTGGTTTTTAGCCAAACGCTCTACCGACTGAGATACACAACATATATTACTCCTAACCGTTAGGCATGACATAACCTCGGGCGGATTGATGTGCCGTTAAAATCAATCAACCAACCAACAAAATTATAACTCAGTAACTAATAAAACTGAAATGCTTTATTCTCTAAGAGTATTTTAAGTGTATACTCTAAATGAAAAATATTGGTACGATGTACCGTTTTTCTGTTTACGGCTACATACATGTGTACATACATGACAATTTCTACACCGCCCCGTCGGTTGGAGCTGTACATTACACAGACTGTTCTGCTGAGGGGTAGAATATCCCCAATGAGAACACCTCTTCACAGTGAGTGGTGACCATAATAGCTTAAGAACGGAATTCTGGTGGGCTGGGCAGTCCATGTCATTCAAACACTCACACTTTGGTCCTTACTTAGGCTCCCTCCGATAGTGCCTGTTTAGAGTTCAATCTATGGGTTTAAATAGATAAACATGAGTATTTTTAAAAATTGAGTTTGAAAAAATGAATACTCACCAGGATTGAATTTAAAACAATGTTTCCAGCATTAAATAACCCCAAAAGGGGTAGACATGCCGTAAAGTCCACCCAACCAACCAGCCAACAATTTTTACACCTTCCTCAGATGAACATTGTCTTTCCATTCGTGCAATGGCTTCTGTTTATTTTGTGACTTCCCTGACTTTTCTGAGATGACTCTTGAGACCACCTTATATTTCAGATGAACTCTCTGACATTTACTCCTCTGCTGACACGGGTTGCACTGCTTTCATCTAGGTTGTTCCTTATGGTGTCTGGGATTGTGTTCTTTCTTTAACACTGACAGAGTTATGTTCAACATTTAGCCTACCGAAAGAGGGTGATTCTAGAACAAAACACAAAGCGCTGTAATTGAATGATGAAGAAATAATACTGAAAAATTATAATAGTTTATTCCATTGAAATTCAATTAGTGGTAATATATAGATATGACCAAATCGTTGCTAAGGAAAAGAGAGTATGTATGATCCCGTATGAGCTTGGTATACAGATATATTAAGTTGTAAAGGAATATTCCACACTCCACATCCATGTGTTTGACACTATATATATATATATATATATATTATATATAATATATATATATATATATATATATATATATATAAATTTATTATTTTATGTATGTAGCTACTATTGTGAACATAGCGTAAGTAGTATCCAATAGGGCTCAATATGTGAATATAGAGCATTAATAGTCGTAAAAGAAGTCCGACTTTCGGGTTACTCCAACCCTTCATCTGGGGATGAGTGGAATTTTTTTCGGTTACTTTATATAGCTAGACTGATATCTTTTTTAATTCTTCCTGAATTTTAATCTTAGTAGGCTGCTAGTTTGTTGGGTTAAAATTCCTCCTATTTTGGATCTGGGGTTGATATATATGGGGTCAGCATCATGTAGGGTTCAATATAATATATTATATATATATATATATATTGTCACGGCATTATGCTGGCTTGCTTCGAGGATTAGTAGCATGCCTCACTATTCTTTGTCTGTCAAATTGTATCTCCTGCAATAAAACCCCTCTATCTTAAATCTACGAACGTGTTGACTGGTCCCTCCCCGTTAGACAGCAATAAAGAAAAAATAGAAAATAGAAAGAAAAAACATGTCTTCCTATTTTTGCGAAATGTAAGAATCTGCATATCTTACTCTCCTTCTCAGGAAGGCTATAAATAGCGTCCAGTTACCAGACAAAAACGAGACGGGCTGTTACATTATAACAGGCTTTGTACTGACTACTAGAGATTGCCACGTGTTGGTTTGTTTGTTTTCGGCATATCAACCTCGGTGGGTTATTTAATGCCGGCCAGAGTTGTGAACTAAATTCATCTTAATGCATAATACAATTTTGTTTATAAACTCATGTTTTTCTATTTAACCCATAGATTGGGACCCTAACAGGTACTACCACTCTGGCTCAGAGTGGACCAGGGAGAATGGTGATGAACGGGTGCTCCACATTCCCCAAACCTCCAAAACTGGAACCTCACCATCAGATAGAGTTTACGCAATTCCCAGAACATGTAGACCCCCAGTCCCCGCCTTCTAGCACCCATATGATAAAAAGGGGCTGGGGCTTGCCATAAGGGCAATAGGGTTGGGAAAATCATATAGGTGCAAGGGCTGACGTGGCCAGCCGATTGATCGGAGGGGCCAAGTGTTGGGTATCAATGATCAAGATGTATACACTGAGAGCAAGCAGCCAATCAGAGTCCAAGGAATGAGCCTGGTCAAGTTACATAGTGAACAGCCCAAACCTCTATCTAAAACCAGCTATCACCACACTGATGCTCTGTGCAGATTCGGCTTCCAACACAAGTGAATATAGAGCACCACGAAAATTTTACAAAGTTAAGTCACGAAAGAGACTGAATAAATTGCCAGATTGAAAGAGTGAGTATTGTATGTATTGACTATAAATATATTATTTAAAAGGAATATCTTTATTATAATGGAGATTGTGTGTAATCGAAACTATATTCTCTACTCAAGTCACATTTACTTACTTAATTACGTCACATTATTCATGATTTTGTTTTTATTCAAACACAATTATTAATTTTATTTTTTATATTACTAACACTGTTGGTCTTATAACATTACTATAACATGCCAATAGTATTTATACATTAAAAAATTAGCGCGAGCGGAAGGATAATTTGCATATTGATATTAAATTTTATTTTAATAAATATGTGCTTGGTATGATTGATTTCTAATTGTTATAAATGGTTATAATAAATATTTCTAATGTTATAAATGGTTTATTAAATAAATATTACCAAAAATCTCGGGAATGAATCGTAAAAGAAAATCCATTAAACAAGAGAAAATAACTACAATTTTATTCTTTACTTCCTATTTTATTCTTGACTTCATAATTTAACTAAATAGTTAGATCATGAAAATTTAGCAATGAAAGATGGGAGTGATGGAAGAGTTAAGTTTTTCTATTTTTCGATTAATACCCCCTCTTTTTTCAATTTTTTTTATCTGGATTCTTATTTTAGCTTCATTAGTCTTTCTAATTTAATTATTACATTCACTGAATCACTCTTCACCTTCATAGAGAGACAGAAAGAAAAGAGAAAGAGAGAAAGAAAGGAAACGTAAAGAAAAGGAAAACGGAGAAAGAGAGGTAGGGTCTAAATTATAAAGACAGAAATTGCAACATCTTGAGTGCAATCGGGAACTGGATAATAATGGATTTATTTAAACTTTTAATTTCGAACTTCTGTTCTATTTTTGCAATTCAGACTATTTATTTACAAAAAGTCAATATTACAAAACAGAGTCTAACTGGGGGAAGGGGGTATTGATTGGCACGATGATTTGATGCTAAACTTGTTTTTTCAAATGCATTTGTGTCATATTATGTAATACACAACTGTAAAAAAAAAAATTCAAAAAGGCAAGTGGAGACTTTCAAAACAACGCTCTGATTGGCTTAACATTATTTAAGGTTGGAGGAAGGGGGTAAATAAAGCAGTCAAGAAAAAAGGTTTCAAGAAACAAAAAAAAATCACTCTGTCCGGAATTATAACAGCGACTGTTTCTTTGTAGTTTCAGCTGTCTCCTAGATCAATATCCAGGAGGTCGTGAGAGCATTTTATGAATAAGCCTTAAAGTAAAAATGACACCATTCGAGTTTCCACTAGTCATTTACCAAGCTTAGCTAAGTTTGGCACAAGGCAGACGTATGGTGCAATCCGTGCAAAAAAGTCTCTAAATCCTACGTTTTAACTGGGATTGACCATCAACAAGAGACATCAATAAAAGAGCGTTGTCGCACCGCTTATTGTTATTGAGTATATACTTAAAATAAAAATCAGCTTAGGTCTTTAAAATAATTTATTTAATTAAGATTTTTTAGATGAAATGAAAATTTTTTTTATTTTCAAAATAAGCAAATCATTTTTAAACTAATTTTGATATTCCGAACTATTGTCCTCATCTTTAAATGTGATATGTATACACACAACATTCATGTCGCTGTATTTTCGGGCCTTGTTTTAGGCATTTCTTATTTATTAAAATAATAAGTAATCATCAAACAATAAACTGTGTTTCAAGCGTAGTTTCGGAGCATTATCATCGTCCTTTTTTTCAATAAGTCTTCTGGCCTTTATGCTGCTCGAAGTGCCTTGAACTAGTGGTAACAATATTTAAAGCTCCGAAACCACATTTGAAACTCAAGTTTATCTTCTGATGATGACTTATTTCAAGGTAAATAAGAAACACCTAAACAAGGGTATATTTCCCTCGTAACCACTTGTACAAGGTCAGGCCACAAAGGCACTATTTACGTGAGACCACACGCACAAGCCGAGACTCATGGATGGCAGGTGGAAAAATTGCATCGATCCGTCGGCATTCCCCATCAAAGGGGGCGCTTCAGGCGCTGAGCAATAAACCCAACCCTGCCCCTTTAAATCAAGGAGGCAGGTATTGCCCTGGGGGATAGCCCCCTGGGATCGACGCTATTTAATTCAACGCACCGGTCCAGTGGCCGAAGCACACCAGACCCCGCCCCGAAGTTTAGAAAACACCAAACAAGGCCCGAGTATACTGCAAAGCTGGACGTTATCTTTATACATACCACAATAAAGATGAGGACAATAGTCCGAAATATCAACATTTTTCAGACAAATATCATCTTAAACTAATTCTAAAACAACAACAAAAAATTTCATACGATATATCAGATTTTTTTAAATTTAAAAAATGAATTGTTGTTTTCAATTTTGTTTGATATCTAACAAAAGAATATTAGTTCTAAAAATCACAACAGAGATTCTTTTTGACAATATCTATGCGTAACAATATTTCAATTCAGTGTTGTATACTGACACTGGACTTGACAGACTACGAGCAAGGCGTATATATAAAAATACATTATATTTTTATTCTTCGATGTGTGGAGCAGGATAGTCATCAGAGGAGTTCGTACATACAAAGTAGCTGTCGCCGAGTTTGAACTGCGAGCGATAACTGAATTTCAACCAAAATTGATAGAAGGGCCGCTTTAGCCAGTCGGTAGAGTGTTCGGCTAGGAATCACAAGTTCTTGGTTCGATGCCGGCCCTCGCCAACTCAGCAAATGAGTAGCAACAGGGATTGTGCGTAAAAGTGAGGAGCTGATGGTAGGTGTGGCGCTCCACCTCAGATGCTAAAATAATCACCTTGGTCTAGCGCTAGTTGAAAAGGGGATAGCTGTCATTAGGCACCCCGACGACTTTAATTTTTTATTATAGATTTAGAACTCTCACATTGCTACACCTTGACCATGACACCCATGCAGTTTTACTTGCGGACACACCTCTTCAAACCACTTCGCTGTTTTTATTGGTTGTTGGATACACCCACGTATTTCCTGTGTTATTATTGGCCATGGAATACACTTAGCATTTCCTTTGTTTTCATCTTTGGCCAGGGATACACACCGTGGGATTCCTGTGTTTATCCTTGCCATGAGAACAGCGACACATTTCCTGTGTTTTTGCGCTGGTTATCACACCTGTCTTCCAGTAGTCACTGTTGATTTTACCCACGACCGGATGTATCTTTCAGGGTCATTTTGTTCAAGGCCATTATATTACACCAGAACGGACTACAATATTAAATGAGTGCGCAAATTCAAAATATTAGCCAGCTTTGAGTATCAGCATCTCATTTGATTGAATTAACTTAACATGTAAACTGGCCTACGGTTGTTTTATACCTACAGATTAGGGAAACACAAACCATTCTACATTTATATTTATACCTTTTTACCAATAATGAACTTTAGAATATATTATATATATATATATATATATAATATATATAAACCTAATGAGTCAGATAAATCTACTAAAGGTTTCGCTTAGTGCTCTTCAGGGGTAAGTAACCGAAACTATTACCGCCACGTTATATTCTCCTAATTATTTGCGTTATATTCTCAATATGGTTAATAAAAATCATTATTAAATCTTTAATAAGCATCTTATTAATAAATGTTTCTATAAAGGTCTAGCTGAGATAGATGCCCCAATACAGTATGTTATTTTATGTGTTTAAAATCCTGTAATGTTTGTTATATATCATTAAGAAATACATGTTTATATTATATACGGTGTGAATAATTTGCAGACCGGTTTTAACAGACCGTCTTTAATTAGTTATTACTTGGTGTTATTAATTCCTAATATTTTGTTTTATTCGCAGACGTATTAAAAGCAATCCTATGTATAATTTCATATTTAAATCAATTAGAATAAAGTAAAAATAAAAACATTTTTCTGTTCGTATTTAATTTCGTTAGTCTTTTTAGACTAACGAAATTCAATATAATATTTAATAATATTAAGACTTAAATACTTGTTGCTAGTACTGATAATACCGATTAATAAAGATTTTGCTTACCGATGGACCAAGTATGGCATTACAGGTTTATTAAAATTTGACCAAAGAGAAATATTCGTCCGATGCATTTTTATCTTAATGCTGGCAACAGTTCTCAACAAAACTTATTTTCAACTATGTATTTAGAGTCTTTTTTTTCCTTGTTTGTTTATCGTTCAAGTTGGCAATGAACTTTATGTAAACCTAATAAAATGTCCCCTTAAAACATTATTATCGGACTTAACAAAATCAATGAATTGCGGAATAATCAAATTCAGGGAAATGAACCGTAAAATATTAGCTGAATCGCGAATGTGATTTAATATATTACTATAAAATTGATGCTTGACTTACGATTGAAAGTATAAGTATATAATAGGGTAAGTTTCGTTTCTTCTTAGAGATATTCTGTAAATGATTAGGTATGTATCGAAAGAATTCGATTAACTGAATTTGGTATTTGAGACCACACGTCTCTTTTTAGAGTCCATCCATTAACTTTTCACCACACACAAATTGTCAATTCACTATCGGGTGTGACTTGAATATAAAAGAAGAAATCAAGTGCCGATTTTCTTTGTTATCCGAACCATTTCTTCATGCGTCCGAAAAGAAACGGCAAACAACATTATTTATATTGGAAAAACTCTGAGAGAGTTCACAGACCCCAAAGATAAACAGCTTAGAGATTTTTGCTATGAACGGTAGAGTTGAGACTATTGCATATACGTATACTTTACATCTTTAACAGGTACGTAAGGTTAGGTTGGACTTTGGGGCTCAGTCGGTAGAGTGTTCGGCTAGAAACCACAAGGTTCCTAGTTCAATACCGGTCCTCGCCAACTCAGCATATGAGTAGCACAGGGATCTGTGCGGTAAAGTAAGGAGCTGATGGTAGGTATGGCACTCCACCTCAGATGCTAAAACAATCTCTTTGGTCTAGTGCTATTGAAAAGGGGATATACTCCATCGCTGACTGGCTGATACTGACTTTAGGCCGCCCCGTCGATTTTACTTACTTTATAAAAGAAGTAATTGCAACTTCAGATAGTGTTTTGAAGAAGGATCATGAATCCTCCAATCAGAATTATCCAACTAGGACAGACTTACATTAATTAACTATTAAATGGAAGCGGATGGTGTAATAAGTCATGGGAAATGGATATATTAAAAATATTATTTGGATTATTCTGACTATTGTCCTCATCTTCTTTATCCACTAGACTATGTCCAATTGGATATATATCCAAGTTGATAAAGGAGTTAGGTTAAGACAGATCTAAGTGACAGTTATCTCTAGACTGTGGGTTCAATCCTGGTCAGGGGCAGCAGTGACAGAATAATAATTAAAATAGCTTAACACCTGTACCCCAGATATAGTTAGCGGAAATAGAACAGAATACTCCCGTGGACTGAATAAAGGATTAGGTTCAAAGTTCCGCGATGGCTCCCGATTATGACAAGAAGGTTCCCGAGTACGAGAAAGAAATACCTGAAGAAGACCAGAGGGCACATCGACCGAAACGTTGTACAGATAACAATGAAGATTAGGAAAATAGTCTGAATAATCCCAAAATACTTATTATCAAGCCTCATCTGAAAAATTCCGAGAAATAGTATTTTAAAAGTCTTCATATAGATTGGTAAAAAATGCTCAAGCTTATAAAAGAGATAATTACAACATTAGATTGTCTTTTGAATATGGATCCTGAATCCTCCAACGAAAATAAGTCGATTAGGACATACTTACATTGATTAACTATGAAATAGAAGGGCATGGTCAAATGGTTAAAGTCATGGGAAATAGACTCGTCGCCCTGAGTTCAAATCGTAGACGTATAAATTGCATTTTCACTTAGTGTTAATACCCTTGGGAAAGGTATGAACCCTGCTCTCCCTGCAGTTATGGTAAATAGTAGGGCAGATTGGGCTCTTTAACCTTAGTTAGGCAATCAGTCTAGAAGGAAAACTCGGAATTTAAACCTGTTAAACCTCGCTTGATAAATTGGCCTTGCGTCACATTCTGCTCGTATGGAGGGGAGGGATTGGTAAATATATTTTAAATATATGAATTTTAGAATACAGCTGAACTAAAAATTGGTCCGATCCACGTTATATTAATATTTTTAAAAGGATTTGTAATGTTTATCGTTGAATAGTAATGTCTGATTCTTAGAATATACGGAAGAGCAAAACTGACATAATTGTTTATAGTCGCCGACAATTAAACCATGGAACAGGTGGTATTAGTTTAGATGGTACACGTCGCAGGTAAGACGTCTGTTTTCTGTTTAGAAAATGAGTGTTTTAACTGGGACTGAACATTAACTAGAGACGCCAATAAGAGATCTTTGCAGCACACTTATTGGATCACAACCCCCAACCAAGGAAATGCTATTTCAGAGCGATTCTTTAAAAATATAGCCAGACATTCGATGTTTGTTTAAAAGCGCCGGGAAAAAATTACATTATTTAATTAATCTAATAAAATTCAGTTCAAAACTAATTTATTTTCATTTAATCAGGAGCAAACACACAAATGTCTCATCGCTGTTTGTTGGTTTTTTTTTGGTTTTTTTTGACGGCTTGAAATTAACAGTTATTTCTGTGATACCATTTATATAAATTATCAAACTCAGTGGGTCATTTAATGCCGACAATCTTTTGAAATAAATCCATTCCTAATGGATACTCAATTTTTTCATAAACACATTTTACTATTTACCCCATAGATGGAACCTTAACAGGTACTAGCACTTCTGGTCGGAGTAGACCAGGGAGCAATTGTGATGAAGAGCTGCTCCACATTCACCAAACCTCCACAACTGAAACCTCACCATCAGTGATTTTAACGTCATTTCCTGGACATGAAAACCCTCAGATAGCGCATTCTAGCACCCATATGGTAAAAAAGTTTGGGGTTGCCATAAGGGCAATAGGGTTTGGACAATCATATAGGTACTAGGGCTTGACATGACTAGTCGATTGCCCGCCTGTCTAACCCAAGTAAGGGCCAAAGTTGAGTGTTGCATGTCATGAATGTACTTTTGAGTTCTGTATGAAAGAACGAGTTTACTGCAATTTGATTCTGTTCGTACCTATAGAGTTTTCACACAAGTGACATTGCTAGGGATTAAGTGATAGCAAGCCTTCTCAATTGTACAGTTCTCTACTTGGTAATCTTATTGATCTTTTAATACTACTGTCATCTCGATGGCTTCAGTAATTCATCAGATTACCTGTTCTTTCAATCTTTCTTCCAGACTCTTCAAGATGGTTACACGTTGCTTGGTTGGGTTTTAAGGCATGTCAACACATAGTATTGTTTTATTCATTCTTTGTAGTTATCCAATTATTTAAACTCATTTATTTTTAAACACATCTTTAAACTCATTTTGTTCTATTTATTCATTCTTTGTAGTTATCCAATTTTTTAAACTCATTTATTTTTAAACACATCTTTAAATTCATTTTTTTCTATTTATTCATTCTTTGTAGTTATCCAATTTTTTAAACTCATTTATTTTTAAACACATCTTTAAATTCATTTTTTTCTATTTATTCATTCTTTTAGTTACCCAATTTTTTAAACGCATTTATTTTTAAACACATCTTTAAACTCATTTTGTTCTATATATTCAGTCTTTGTAGTTATCCATTTTTTTAAACACATTTATTTTTAAACACATCTTTAAACTCATTTTGTTCTATTTATTCAGTCTTTATAGTTATCCAATTTTTTAAACTCATTTATTTTTAAACACATCTTTAAACTCATTTTGTTCTATTTATTCAGTCTTTGTAGTTATCCATTTTTTTAAACGCATTTATTTTTAAACACATCTTTAAACTCATTTTGTTCTATTTATTCAGTCTTTGTAGTTATCCATTTTTTTAAACGCATTTATTTTTAAACACATCTTTAAACTTATTTTGTTATATTTATTCACTCTTTATAGTTATCCAATTTTTTTAACTCATTTATTTTTAAACACATCTTTAAACTCATTTTGTTCTATTTAAGCCATAGATGGGAGCCTTTCGTAAGCTGTTAGTAGTGAGTTCAACATTTGGAGAGTATTTGTTAATATCTGTCTATCTATGTATTTATTTATTTTTTGGTCTGTTAATATTTATCTATATGTCTATCTATCCATCTGTCTATCTATCTATTTATATTGAATGTGTTCATGTCTGTCAATCCATCTGTCTTATCTATCTTTAATATGTTATTATCTATCTGTGTGTCTGTCTGTCTGTCTGTCTATTTTTGATCTTTCTGTCCATCTATCTACCTATTTTTATTCTGCTATTATCTATCTTTCTGTATATCTGTCTATATATCTAACTTGAATGTGTTCATATCTATCTATTTATCTGTCTGTCTTTGATGTTTTATTGTCTATCTGTCTATCTTTCAATCTATCTTTTATCTATCTATGTATCTTTTATCAATCTGTATCTATCTGTCTGTCTATAGTCTGTTATCAATCTATCTGTCTGTAGTCTGTTAGTATCTATCTATCTACCTGTCCATATATCTGTATTTAATCGGTTAATATACGTCTGTCTGTCAGTCCATCTATCTATCTTTAATCTGTTAATGTCTATCTATCTATCTGTCTTTAATCTGTTAATCTCTGTCTATCTAACTGTCCATCTGTCTGTATTTGTTCTGTTAATATCTATCTATCTATCTATCTATCTATCTATCTATCTTCAATATGTTACTATCCATCTATCTGTCCACCCATTTATCTTTAATCTGACAATATCTATCTATATTTAATCTGTTGATATCTATCTATCTATCCTAAATCTGTTAATGGCTGTCTGTCTATTTATCCGACTATCTATTTTTACTCTGTTAATATCTGTTTGTCTACCTTTGCTCAATCTGCTTAAACACATTTAAGTCTTATTTGTTGATGTATTTACCGCACATATGGGAATCTAACAGGTACTAAGAGTGGACATGGGAATAATGGCGAGGAAATTGAACTACACACTCCACAAAGTTCCAGAATTGGAACTTCACCATTAGATACAGTTAAGTCATACCCATAACATTCACACAAATTCGTGAGAACCTAGAACAACCTAATACAGCAACTGATGATTTCTTCTCTCAATATCTTGTTGATTTGAATTAGCTAAATCATGACCGTTTGCTGTTATCTTCTAAATTGCTTACGAGAAATTTGTTTTTTGTTTCTGTTATTGAAAATATTTTGAAACGAATGAAACTAAAGCCGTAATCTTTTGTGTTTGTTCGTTGATAAGAACAGATTGCCGAACATCGTTGATCTTCTAAAAATGTTTTCTAGCATTCAATAACTGTCTTTCAAACATAATAGCTCATCCATCTTTGTCATCTTGAGTTTTTGTATGTTGGAATATTTATAATATATATATTATAAGGTGTGCTGGAAGTCACAACTTAAATTTATAGACTCTGAGAGGCCGCGTGGATTCGGTCGGTCAATCAACACGCTCGAATACGTGGTTGGTTAACTACTTAAAGGCCTAAGGGGACAGACGTTCAGTAGCTCGTGCTTAACAGGGAAGAACGGTGGCATTGCTAGTAATTAAGTCACAGCAAGCCTTCTCAATTTACATTTTTCTCCTCGGTATTCTAATTCCATTTTTAATAGTACTGTTAGGAGTTGTGTTAATTATTTTTCTATGTTGCTACCTCTACTCAGGATTGAACCCAGAATCCAGAGATAACTGTCACTTAGAACTGTCTTAACTCAACTACCTTATCCACTAGGCCATGTGTCCAATTGTAATTAACACAACTCCTACCCCCACTATGGTTAGCGGAATGAAAACAGGATACCCCCGAGGACCGAATAAAGGGTTAGGTTCGAAGTTCCGTGATCGTTCCCGATTACGACAAGAAGGTTCCCGACTACGTCAAGAAAGTTCCCGAGTTAGAAAAGAAGGTTCCCGAGTCCGAAAGAGGGTTCCCGAGTCCGAGAAGTTTCCCGAGTCCGACAAGAAATAACTGAAGATGACCGGAGGGCATATCGTCCGAAACGTTGTACAAATAACAATAGAGATGGGGACAATAGTCTGAATAACGCAGATAATACTATCTGTTCTTTCTTCCACAAAATGAAAGAGGAAAGTAAATACTAGTCGAAATTAATAACAACAGCTGAATGCGGTTTTCAGTTTCCATAATAATTGATTACTAATAGTTTTTTTTCATTTCTGAATTAGTGAGACTTTCAACATAAATAAAAATTACAATAAAGATGGGGATGTAAGGTTCAAAGTGATAGTACTTGAAGATAAAACTCCGACAAAGGTTGATAGACAAAACACTTTATATACAGCACAGAATAAACAGGGTACATAATACATAGAGGTGTACATAAACATACATACAAAAGTAGAGATAATGACACATTCATGAATTGTAAAAATACAAGATATTTATGGTATCAAAGAGATACCTAAATGTACATAAAAACGTAGTTACGGATACATAACTAAAGGATAGTCATATATCGTATAATAGACTTACTAGCAGTGAGTGGCCAGTGTTAAGGGCCGAAGCCCCAACGAGAAGGGAGTAGACCTAAGTCTAACCCATAGTGTCTCGTAGGTCGAGGAACAGAAAAAGAGAGAGAGACGTTCAAATTGTTATGTTTTAGGATCGTCGCATTTATTTTGGCGCGGAAATTCGAAACCTGGACAAAGAAGAAATTGAACAAAAGAAAAATAATAGATAGCTTAGACATAAAGTCTGGGGTAACAAAAGGAAGGGTAACAAAAGACTTCCTCTGTATAAACGGGAATTTGAACAAAGAGACTGGAAGGGGAAGAAAGAACTTCCGGTCAAGGGAACAAAAGGATGTGTGGGCGGTTTGCCTTTACTTAAGGGATCAGCAGTAGCAGTTAGAGTCAGTCAGCTGAGAGACAGCCGACGAGAACGTGCGTGACCGGCCTGACCGCGGTCACGCACCATCGCTGCCAGCGGGCAGTGAGGTTCGTTCGCCCCTCTGTGCCTGAGATCCCAACAGTAGTAATAGTAGTAGTAGTTCCCATTGTCAACGCCCACACTCACACGCACCACGAGGGAATTAAATAAAAAGTCAATCTTCTACTACATATGTCTACGACCCAGCAACAGTATATAACATGTACGATTTTGTGGCCCGAGTCGAGCGCTATGCAACAAAATCAGCCGCTTAAATATCAAAGGCCCCTAGCGGGAACCAGCAAAACTAAACGGGCAGACAACTCCCCTGGCGAATACGAAAATAACGCCTACAGGGACAATAGTCCGAATAACGCATATAGTACCAAATTCGAATCGATCGTTAAAATAAATTATTTTTATCACCTAATAACATCTTCCCGAAATCGCAATAGAATAGATAAATAAAAATCTCCTTCACTTTTCATCCACATTTTTCTTAATGAAGCATACTTTTTTGAGTGGGAATTATTCTCTTGTTTATATTCAGAACTGATAAAAATATAGATCTTAATTTATTTATTTATTTATTTTTGTAAACATATCTTTACAATTTTGGAAGCTGACAAATTAGTGTAGTCTATTCGCTTTGTTAACAATGTGAAACGAAGCTAATCTAATCAGGAGATAACAACGTACAGTGAGGATTTCATCAAAATGCATTAAATAAAACTGAAGCGAAACGAAGCAGCTAAGACAATAAAGCAATGAAAAGGGCTTCAAAGGACTACCATCAGCAGCGGTATTACCCCGCATCAGACCCGTGAGTTGCAGCGCTAAAAATGGTTTGCAATAAAAAGTAAAGTCGACGGAGTGGCCTTTTGTCGGTATCAGCCAAACATCGAGGGAGTCTACACCCTTTTCACTAGCACTAGAACAGGGGGATTTTTTGCGTCTGAATTGGAGCGCCACACCTACCATCAGCTCCTCACTTTTCCGCACAGTTCCCTATGCTACTCATATGCTGAGTTGGCGAGGGTCGGTATTGAAGCCGGAACAATGTGGTTCCGAGTCGAATACTCTATCGACTGAGCTAAGCTGTTTTGATGCAAAATTACCCCCCCAACTTGACCAGATAGAACATGTTCTCTAATTGATATTGTTGTTTCCTTATCAAATATTTCTATTCCAACATGTTATTTAACCCTTCTCCTACAAGGACCGCGATAAGAAATGATAATGAGCATTAACAAGGCGTCACCATACTTTCCCTTTTGAGTAGTTGAAATGAAACGAAAAATAAATTGAATAAACTAGTACAAAATAAAAAAACACACTGTGACCACACACATGATACACACAGTTGAATTCTATCTACAACGATCCCACTGTATTCCCTGTCAGTGAGAATAAATAAAACAAATATTGTTATATGTTAAACATATTTCATTGTTTTAATTATCATTTCTTAATCCTACATCTCGGGATATAACAATTACTAAGAGTTTTTCTTTTCTTTCTGAATTAGTGAGATATGATTGAAAAATAAATGAGACAGGTACGAAGGGAAAAGGTAGATGGGTATGAGTTTTCTTTCTCTTTCTTTGTGTTGTATGTGATATCGAAATTAACAAAAGCATTGGTATTCAACTGGCCGAGATAACTGTTACCAGTCTCAGGAAAATGATATATAATCTCCTTTTACACAGAGGTTATTGATAAAGTTTTAAATGGCATTCGGATTAGAGCTTAGAAATTACGAAGAAAGCACGTTGATTTATCTACGAGGAATCATATTACAATTTCGAAAGTGAAATTATGTAACTAATAGTGGAACTTTATAACTAGACATAAATTACTAAAGCCTCTGTAAACAAAATTATTTTGGTTTGGTTTGTTTTACGGCATATCAATCTCGGTGGGTCATTTAATGCCGACAAAGTTTTGAAATAAACTCATTCAGGATAGGTACTCAATTTGTTTTATAAACACATTTTTTCTATTTAACACATAGATGCGACCCTAACAGGTACTACCAATCCGGGTCAGAGTGTACGAGGAAGTAATGGTGATGAAGGTGTGCTCCACATTCCCCAGACCTCCAGAAATAGAACCTCCCCATCAGATAGTTTAAGGTCATACCCAGGACATGAAGACCCTCAGCCACCGCCTTTTAGAACATATAAGATAAAAATGGTTGGGGCTTGCCATAAGGGCAATAGGTTCGGGATAATCATATATATATATATATATATATATATATATATATATATATATACCAACTCCTTCACACGAGCAGGATGCGACACAAGGTCAATTTCTTAAGCGGAGTTTAGCAGGTTTTGAATTCAGAGTTTTCCTTCTCCTAGACTGGTTACCTAGCCAAGGTTATAGAACCCAGTCTGCCCTGCTATTTATCCATAGCTGGAAGGAGATTTGGATTCATACATTTCCCTAGGGTATTAGCGCTATGTGAAATTCAAACAGCTTCGTCCAGGAATTGAACTCGGATCGACGAATCCATTTCCTATGACTCTAACCATTAGACAACGCGCCTCCATAAATGGGATACTCATATAGGTGCTAGGGATGGACGTGACCAGCCGATTGATCGGAGGCAGCCTCTCCGACCGACCGTCTAGCCTAAATAAGGACCTAAGAGGAGTGTTGCATAATTCCGTCCACGACCAACAGGTAGCCCCATTTGTGGGGGCGGGGGTCATACCCCTCTACAGATGTGCAGTCAGCGTATTCTACAGCCCCAGCTGACACGGCGGGTAAAGAAAATTAAAATGGTCTATATATACAGTGCCGCTTGAACGTTTGTGACCTACAGATTTCGTCATTGTATAAAATAATGAGATGTAGAAAAACCCAGAATTATAGTTATACGTTATGTAATTGTGTGAATAAACTAGAATTAAAGATGACGTGTGAATAACTGACTTGTTGTCTTCTGATTGGTCGAAGAGTATCAACAGTGACAAGACTGAGAGTGCTCAGTTTCTCCAAGGTATTTTTACTTTGGGATAAAATAGAATATTAAAGCTCTGAAAAAAACCAAGGTATTTTTACTTTGGGATAAAATAGAATATTAAAGCTCTGAAAAAATCAAGAAATTTTTTTTTTGTTTTTCATTAAGAACTATCAATGTTACAAAACAAGTATATCCGAACATCCGAACATCCCAAATAATTTACAGACTCAAAGGACAGAGAATATGCCAGCCGATTAACCGATCCAGACTACCGGACATTCTGACGCAGCTACTCCAATCTAGAATAGACCCAACCAGATCCAGTCCAGAGATAAGTAGAACAGGATAAGATCAGTATATAAATTACGTGTTCCTCTATTATGCGCTAGGTCACATATCAAAATAGAATTGCCTAACAACACACATCGTGTTTGATCCTGCGATGTTACAATTATTATTGTGAAAGTCTTTTTAAATAAGTCTATCAAATGTACAGCCAATTATTATTGAATTAGAATTCATCCTTTTTTTATTACATTTATTATTTGGAAAGTGTAATGTACAAATTGGTATTTCTCTGAATGTTTGAGATGAGGCTTGATGATTAGTATTATTAGCGTTATTCGGACTATTGTCCCCATCTTCATTGTTATTTGTACGGCCTTCTTCAGGTATTTCTTGTCGGACTCGGGAACCTTCTCGGACTCGGGAACCTTCTTTTCGAACTCGGGTACTTTCTTGTCCTATTCGGGAGCCATCACGGAACTTTGAACCTAACCCTTTATTTATTCCACGTTCTCATTCCGCTAACCATAGCTGGGGTAGGAGTTGTGTTAATTAATTATTTTTCTAACTGCTTTCACTCAGGATTGAACTTGGGAACCAGAGATAACTGTCACTTAGAACTGTCTTTTAACCTAACTGCCTAATCCACTCGGCCATGTGTCCAATTGGACATGAGTCCGACAAGAAATACCTGAAGAAGGCCGGAGGGTATATCGGCCGAAACGTTGTACAAATAACAATGAAGATGGGGACAATAGTCCGAATAACGCTAATAATACTTACAAATTGGTGTTTGAATGCACATTTAATTAGCTTATTTAAATTGTTCTCACAATAACAATGACCATGATTGGGGGGGGGTGTTCCAAACTTTCAAGTGGCACTATATATATATATATATATATATAATAATCAATAGTAATGGTATTATGAGATCTTATTATATGAGATCTTAAAAATCAGTAGTTTTTTAGGCTAAAAAACTACTGGTTTTTAAGATCTCAACTATTTGACTCAGCTGAGGATTGCCCAAGCATGAAACTTAAAGTTATTAGTTTAAATCATCCATAATACCATTACTATTGATTATAAATCTGCTCTGCTTTATTAGCATTGAGCACCTTTATATGCCAATACTTTTCTCATTTATTCTCTATTCATTCTCTCTCTCTCTCTCTCTCTCTCTCTCTCTCTCTCTCTCTATATATATATATATATATATATATATATATATATATATATATATATATATATATAGTTTGTTGCGTTTTTAAAGATTAATGTTTATCATAGACAGCTATCCAGGTTTCTTGCTAGGTCGCAATCATCAGAAGAAAAGATCTTCAATAAACACCATGGGATCTAATTTGACAACCTGATGACTGCGCCCTAGCAAGAAACCTGGGTAGTTGTCTATAATAAACATTTATCATTAAAAACTCAACAAATTAAATAAATATTAGCTCTCACAATTTGTGATTGAGCACTGTAAAAATTGCTTATATATATATATATATATATATATATATATTATATATATAATATATATATATATGGTGGAGATGTGAGGAACAAAAGAACAAAACTCGGACAAAAGTGTGTAGGATATATTACGCTAGAGCTTTGAGCTCGGCATCATCAGGCGCCACACTATGCCTTCTATAAAACATTTGTATGATAACCTGATAATTCATTAAAGCGACTGATGATGCCCACCTCAAAGCTCTAGCGAAATATATCTTACACACTTTTGTCTGAGTTCTGTTCTTTTGTTTCTCACATCTCCACTACATTCTGTCGGATTCAATGTAATTCTCTTTCCACACACACACACACACACACACGTATATATATATATATATATATATATATATATATATATATATATATATATATATATATACACGATGAAAATCGAAGGGTTTAAAAAAAGGATCGTTTAAAATAATCAAACTCCAGATTTTGCATTAGCATGAATCTTCGGGGTATATTTAACTCTTTTTATTGAGCACTTTTTACTTGATTTTAGTGAGAAAAAACCCCCCAAAGTAAATAAGATTATATACTTAGTTAGTTAGTGGGTTTATATATATATACATATATATATATACATATATATATATATATATATATATATATATATATATATATATGTGAAAATAAAATGGAAATTAATCCGACAGTATGAATAAGATATAATGAAAAAACAAACGATGTTTACAACTGAAATAGGCTCATCAGAAGAGAAAGTGTGCAAACCGTTTCGGGGCCCAATTCTCTTGACGGTTTAAAAAGCAACACTCGGCCCAATAAAATAAAATGAATTTTATTTAAAAATAAAATGAATCTAAAATGAGATTCATTTATTTTTAAATAAATTCATTTTATTTTTAAATAAATTGATATTATTTTTAATACAGACAGCACAATTTTTTTTTTTTTATTAATTGCAACGTTTGACTAGCAGCGTTCTGTTTTTACTAACGGTCTTTTTCCCGTCTTATATTTTTGTTGATGACCGACCCACGTGCGATGGATACATTATAATGCAATAGGGTCCTCATATTAGTTGAGGATGGGCCGAGTGTTGCTTTTTAAACCGTCAAGAGAATTGGGCCCCGAAACGGTTTGCACACTTTCTCTTCTGATGAGCCTATTTCAGTTGTAAACATCGTTTGTTTTTTCATTATATCTTATTCATATATATATATGTATATATATATATATATATATATATATATATATATATATATATATAGTTCAAGGCCATGCACCCTTTCTTTGTGATTATGTTTCTACTCTCGCTCGATGTTAATTGATCTTCTGACTTTCTGATCGAATCAAAAGCCACATCTTAAGGAGCCCCGATGCTATCAATCATCAATTAAACCTATGTGGCCATTTTAAACTACAGTAAACTACCTGCTAAATAATAGATTACGCCAACTCATTATTTAACACTACTTTTTGAATATAACGTCTCGTCTTTCACACTTTCAAAATCAAATCAAGATCGAAACAAGTAAGTAGTAAATTAATAATTCATTGTTAAAAGGACGACAAATCAGATTAAAAGAAACAGAATTAATTTGATAACGTTCTCTTCTTTGTTTATAATCAAATTTGTTTAAAACAATAAAACTAATATATATTTCTACAATTTTTTTTTTCCAAATAAAATCGTTTAAAATAATTATATTCATTACTGAATAGATTCTGATAAGCAAATGAACAATTGATGCAGTAATTAAGGAAATACAAACAATTCTTATAATGAAATACTCTATTAAATTTAAGCAAACTGTGCATTAAGAAAATGGAAACGATAAAAAATAATTATGTGATTGAGAAATAAAATAAAATAAAACAATTATTAAATCATAGGCATTTTCAAAATCAAACATTTAAATAGATTCCTCAAAATCCCCAGCAAATTTATTTTAGATGAAATAATAATAATCCCTCTCTCTCTCTCTCTCTCTCTCTCTCTCTCTCTCTCTCAGCGTTTCTATCTTTGTCTCTCTCATTTAATTTCTGTCTCTGTCTCATCTCTATATTCATGTCTCTCTTTCACTCTCTCTCACTTCCCCTTTCACTCTCTCTCTCTCTCTCTACCTCTTTCACTTTCTCTTTCCTCTTTCCTCTCTCTCTCTCTCTCTCTCTCTCTCCCTCTCTCTCTCTCCCTATCACTCTCTCTCCCCCTCTTCATATCAAATCAAACATTTAAATAGATTCCTCAAAATCCCCAGCAAATTTATTCTTATATGAAATATTAATAATTTCTCTCTCTCTCTCTCTCTCTCTCTCTCTCTCTCTCTCTCTCTCTCTCTCTCTCTCTCTCTCCTCTGTTTGTCTCTCTCTCTCGTCGTTTCTATCTTTTTCTCTCTTTTTTCTCATTGAATTTCTGTCTGTCTAATCTCTATATTTATGTCTTTCTTTCACTCTCTCTTCATCTTCACTCTCTCTCTCTTTCTCTTTCACTCTCTCTCCCCTCTTTCATCTGTCCCGCCTCTTTCACTCTCTTCCTCTCTTCTATCTCTCTCTCTCTTCATATCAAATCAACATTTAAATAGATTCCTCAAAATCCCCAGCAAATTTTTTTTGATGAAATATTAATAATTTCTCTCTCTCTCCTCTCTATCTCTCTCTCTTTCTCTCTCACTCTCTCTTTCTCAGCGTTTCTATCTGTCTCTCTTTTCCTCATTTGCTTCTGTCTCTCGTCTATATATTTATGTCTCTCTTCACTCTCTCTCTTTTCACTGTTTCACCTCTCTTCTCTTCCTGTTTCACTCTCTCTCTCTCTCCTTCCTCTCTCTCTCTCTCTCTCCTAATTTCACTCTCTCTCCCCCTCTCTTCATATCAAATCAAACATTTAAATAGACTCCTCAAAATCCACAGCAAATTTATTTTTAGAATGAAATATTAAAATGTTTGATTGATATGAAGAGAGGGGGAGAGGAGGTGAAATAGGAGAGAGAGAGAGAGAGAGCAAGAGGAGGAGAGAGAGTGAAACAGGAAGAGAGAGAGGGTGACAGGAAGAGAGAGAGTGAAAAGAGAGACATAATATATAGACGGAGAGAGAGAGGAAATGAGGAAAAGAGAGCAGATAAGAAACGCTGAGAAAAGAGAGTGAGAGAGAAAGAAGAGAGAGTAGAGAAGAAGAGAGAGAAATTATTAATATTTCATCAAAAAATTTGCTGGGATTTTGAGGAATCTATTTAAATGTTTGATTTGATATGAAGAGAGAGAGAGATAGAGAAGAGAGAAAGAGAGTGATAAGAGGGGGGGACAGAAGATGAAAGAGGGGGGAGAGAGAGGCTTGGGGGGGAAAGAAGAAAGAGAGAGAGAGT
>CM042149.1:56089554-56116057 GCA_023376005.1 Doryteuthis pealeii | reverse complement strand
CACGGAATTTAGAACCCCTTAACCCTTTATTTATCACGTTCTCATTCCGCTAACCATAGCTGGGGTAGGAGTTGTGTTAATTAATTATTTTCTAACTGCTTTCACTCAGGATTGAACTTGGGAACCAGAGATAACTGTCACTTAGAACTGTCTTTTAACCTAACTGCCTAATCCACTCGCCATGTGTCCAATTGGACATGAGTCCGACAAGAAATACCTGAATAAAGCCGGAGGGTATATCGGCCGAAACGTTGAGAATAACAATGAGATGGGGACAATAGTCGAATAACGCTAATAATACTTACAAATTGGTGTTTTGAATGCACATTTAATTGGCTTATTTAAATTGTTCTCACAATAACAATGACATGATGGGGGGGGGGGGTCCCAAACTTTCAAGTGGCACTAATATATATATATATATATATATATATATATATATTGATATATATATATATATTAATCAATAGTAATGGTATTATGAGATCTCATTATATGAGATCTTAAAAATCAGTAGTTTTTTTAGGCTAAAAAACTACTGGTTTTTAAGATCTCAAACTATTTGACTCAGCTGAGATTGCCCAAAGCATAGAAACTTAAAGTTATTAGTTTAAATCATCCATAATACCATTACTATTGATTATAAAACTGCTCTGCTTTATTAGCATTGAGCACCTTTATATGCCAATACTTTTCTCATTTATTCTCAAATCATTCTCTCTCTCTCTCTCCTCTCCTCTCTCTATATATATATATATATATATATATATATATATATATATATATATATATATATATATATGTGGAGATGTGAGGAACAAAAGAACGAAACTCGGACAAAAGTGTGTTGGATATATTACGCTAGAGCTTTGAGTTCGGCATCATCAGTCGCCACACTACGCCTTCTATAAAAAAAACTTGTATGATAACCTGATAATTCATTAAAGCGACTGATGATGCCGACCTCAAAGTTCTAGCGAAATATATCTTACACACTTTTGTCTGAGTTCTGTTCTTTTGTTTCTCACATCTCCACTACATTCTGTCGGATTCAATCTAATCCTCTTTCCCACACACACACACACCACACACACACCACACACATACATATATATATATATATATATATATATATATATATATATATATTAATTACACGATAAAACTCTTTTTATTGAGCACTTTTTACTTGATTTTAGTAAATTAAAATAACCCCAAGTAAATAAGGTTATATACTTAGTTAGTGTGTGGGTGTTTATATATATGTGTTCAACGCCGTGCATCCTTTCTTTGTGATCATATTTCTACTCTCGCTCGATGTTAATTGATCTTCTGACTTTCTGATCGAATCAAAAGCCACATCTTAAGGAGCCCCGATGCTATCAATCATCAATTAAACCTATGTGACCATTTTAAACTACAGTAAACTACCTGCTAAATAATAGATTACGCCAACTCATTATTTAACAATACTTTTTGAATATAACGTCTAGTCTTTCACACTTTCGAAATCAAATCAAGATCGAAACAAGTAAGTAGTAAATTAATAATTCATTGTTAAAAGGACGACAAATCAGATTAAAAGAAACAGAATTAATTTGATAACGTTCTCTTCTTTGTTTATAATCAAATTTGTTTAAAACAATAAAACTAATATATATTTCTACAATTTTCTTTTTTCCAAATAAAATCGTTTAAAATAATTATATTCATTACTGAATAGATTCTGATAAGCAAATGAACAATTGATGCAGTAATTAAGGAAATACAAACAATTCTTATTATGAAACACTCTATTAAATTTAAGCAAACTGTGCATTAAGAAAATGGAAACGATAAAAAATAATTATGTGATTGAGAAAATAAAATAAAATAAAAACAATTATTAAAATCATAGGCATTTTTCAAAAATCAAACATTTAAATAGATTCCTCAAAATCCCCAGCAAATTTATTTTTAGATGAAATATTAATAATATCTCTCTCTCTCTCTCTCTCTCTCTCTCTCTCTCTCTCTCTCTCTCTTCTTAGCGTTTCTATCTTTGTCTCTCTCATTTAATTTCTGTTTTCTGTCTCATCTCTATATTCATGTCTCTCTTTCACTCTCTCTCACTTCCCCTTCCACTCTCTCTCTCTTCCCCTTTCACTTCTCTCTCTTCCCCTTTCACTTTCTCTCTTCCTCTTTCAGTCTCTCTCTCTCTCTCCCTATTTTCACTCTCTCTCCCCCTCTCTTTCATATCAAATCAAACATTTAAATAGATTCCTCAAAATCCCCAGCAAATTTATTCTTATATGAAATATTAATAATTTCTCTCTCTCTCTCTCTCTCTCTCTCTCTCTCTCTCTCTCTCTCTCTCTCTCTCTCTCTCTCGTCGTTTTCTATCTTTTTCTCTCTTTTTTCCTCATTGAATTTCTGTCTGTCTAATCTCTATATTTATGTCTTTCTTTCACTCTCTTTTCATCTTTTCACTCTCTTTCTCTTTCTCATTTCATTCTCTCTCTCTCTCTTACTCTTTTCACTCTCTCTCCCCCTCTTTCATTCTGTCTCCCCCTCTTTCACTCTCTGTCTCTCTGTCTCTCTTCATATCAAATCAAACATTTAAATAGATTCCTCAAAATCCCCAGCAAATTTTTTTTGATGAAATATTAATAATTTCTCTCTCTCTCTCTCTCTCTTTCTCTCTCTCTCTCTCTCTCTCTCTCTCTCTCTCTCTCTCAGCGTTTCTATCTTATTCTCTCTGTTTCCTAATTTAGTTTCTGTCTGTCTAATCTCTATATTTCTCTCTTTCACTCTCTCTTCTCTTTTCACTCTCTCTCGCTTTTCTCTTTCACTATCTCCTTCTCCCTTCCTCTTTCACTCTCTCTCTCTCTCTCTTCCTCTTTCACTCTCTCTCTCTCCCTCTTTTCACTCTCTCTCTCTCTGTTCATGTCAAATCAAATATTTAAATACATTCCTCAAAATCCCCAGCAAATTTATTTTTAGATGAAATATTAATAATCTCTCCCTCTCCCCCCCTCTCTCTCTCAGCGTTTCTATCTTTTTCTCTCTTTTTCCTCATTTTCCTCATTTAGTTTCTGTCTGTCTAATCTCTATATTTATGTCTCTCTTTCACTCTCTCTTTTCCTCTCTCTCTCTCTCTCTCTCTCTCTCTTCTCTCTCTCTCTCTCTCTCTTCATATCAAATCAAACATTTTTAGTAGCCTCCTCAAATCCCAAGCAAATTTATTTTTAGATGAGATATTAATAATTTCTCTCTCTCTCTCTCTCTCTCTCTCTCTCCTCTCTCTCTCTCTCTCTCAGCGTTTCTATCTTTTTCTCTTTTTTCTCATTTAGTTTCTGTCTGTTTAATCTATATTTATGTTCTCTTTCACTCTCTCTTCCTAGTTCACTCTCTCTCTTCTCTCTTTCACTCTCTCTCCCCTCTTCTCTCTCTCTCTCTCCTCTTTCGCTCTCTCTCTCCTCCTTTCCCTCCACTCTCTTCTCTCTTTCTCTCTTCCTCTTTCACTCTCTCTGTCTCTCTGTCTCTCTTCATGTCAAATCAAACATTTAAGATTCCTCAAAATCCACAGCAAATTTTTTTTAGATGAAATATTAATAATTCTCTCTCTCTCTTCTCTCTCTCTCTATCTATCTCTCTCTCTCTCTCTCTCTCTCTCTCTCTCTCTCTCTCAGCGTTTCTATCTTTTTCTCTTTTTCCTCATTTAGTTTCTGTCTGTCTAATCTCTATATTATGTCTCTCTTTCACTCTTCTTCCTCTTTCACTCTCTCTCGCTTTCTCTTTCACTCTTCTCCTTCTCCCTTCCTCTTTCACACTTTCTCTCTCTCTTCTCTTTCACGCTCTCTCTCTTCATGTCAAATCAAATATTTAAATACATTCCTCAAAATCCCCAGCAAATTTTTTTTAGAGATGAATATTAATAATGTCTCCTCTCCACTCTCGCCCCTCTCTCTCTCTCTCTCTCTCTCTCTCTCTCTCTCTCTCTCCTCTCAACGTTTCTATCTTTTTCTCTCTTTTTTCCTCACTTAGTTTCTGTCTGTCTAATCTCTATATTTATGTCTCTCTTTCACTCTCTCTTCTCTTTCACTATCTCTTTTCCTCTTTCACTCTCTCTCTCTCTCTCTCTCTCTCTCTCTCTCTCTCTCTCTTCATATCAAATCAAACATTTAAGTAGACTCCTCAAAATCCCAAGCAAATTTATTTTTTAGATGAAATATTAATAATTTCTCTCTCTCTCTCTCTTCTCTCTTTCTCTCTCTCTCTCTCTCTCTCTCTCTCTCTCTCTGCGTTTCTATTTTTTCTCTCTTTTTTCCCCATTTAGTTTCTGTCTGTCTAATCTCTATATTTATGTCTCTCTTTCACTCTCTCTTCCTCTTTCACTCTCTCTCCCTCCCTCTTTCACTCTCTCTCTCTCTCTCTCTCTTCATCTTTCTCTCTTCCTCTTTCTCTCACTCAATTTCACACTCTTTTTCTCCCTATCTATATTTTATCTTTCTTTCTTTTTCGCTAAGTTTATTCATTTATAAACTAAAAGGAGAATTGTATTCAGTTGTGTCAGTCTTTCTTAAAAATCCAAGAAAACACTTTTTATAGAAAACTAGCCGCATAAAAGTATTTGGTACTGTGAGATACGAACAGACCACACAATCCCGGTCAGAAGATCAGATCCTAGTATCAATTAACAAGAAAAGAAACTTATCATCTAGTGGATTTTGCCGTTCCAGCACTGTAAAAATAAAAGAAAGTCAAAAGATACAAAATACCAGGATCTTGCCAGAGAACTGAAAAGGCCGGGCAACATAAAGGTGGCAGTGGTACAAATTGTAGTTGCGGCGCTTGGAACGATCTACTATGGCCCAGGGGGAAAAGATTAGAGATAAGAGGAAATATCGAGAGAACAAACAGACTCTAGCATTGTTATCAACTAGAATACATTGAAAAATACTTGAGACCTGAAGAGACTTGTTGTCACTCAACCTTCAGTAAAAAGACACCATTTAGAGCTCGTGTGGGAAAAAACTCAAAAGGAGTAAAATAATTAATGGTTAAACCTATTGTATTTATATTATTAACCTTAATATTTACTTACCTTGTAGACAACCAAACAGTTTGATATAAAGCTACCATCTTTGGTATTGAAGGAATCCCTGTTGTGTTAAGGCTAACGTACTGGATTGTGACACCGTAGTTTGATGGTTCGAGTGCCATTATATTCACTTCCATCGAGAGAGAATCTATACCTGCGAAAAACTCGCCTCAAAACGTAACTATTTTTTACGGAAATTAAATTGTACAAATTTAAATAGAAAAAAAAAGATAAATAAACTGCTCAAGTAAAGAAAAGGCGAATGGTATACTAATGATTTATATATATATATATATATATATATATATATATATATATATATTATATGTATAAATTTCTATTATAATAGAAAAGTTGCAGAAACACACGCAACCTATCAAATATCGGACATATTCTGCCAAAATAATAACTCAATGCCTGAAGAAGACAACAGATCAGAAACACGTGTCGCATATGTAAGATAAAAAGAATTAGAAAAACATTTTTTTCTGAGAACATAATACATTTTGCGGACCTTCTTTTTTATAAAATATAAAATTTTCTCCCATTGGAACCAGAACAACATTTATATATATATATACCATCTTGTTAAATTAGAAATAATCTTTTAATATATATCTTTTCTGTGTAGCATGTTCTTTTTCTTCCCTTTCTTTCTTTACAATAAAAAACAGAATGGTTCATTATTTAGCTTAAGGGCTATTTTTTTTCTTCTTCTGAATCTGTGTATTGTTGCCAGGAAGTTCAGACAAGTGTAGCAAAGAGATTAAGGGTATTAACCCTTTTCAGACTGGCAAGCCAAAATCAAACACGCCAATTCCGACTCACCAAATACCTTTGTTTGTTTACAACTGAATCCAATAATGCCAATCGTCTGTCGCAGAGAAAAACGCCATATAGATTTCTTTGAAATTTAGATTTGATTTACTTAAAATAAAGAGAAGGGGTCATGCGGCCGTAAGGCCGAGCGCGGACTTCTACGACCATGTCAAAATAATTAAAAAAAAACTCTCCTTGACTTTATAACCTGATATCCCAATGTGAAAAAAATGAATTAATATGTTAGCAAAGAATGTATATATCAATACTCGTGTTCCTTATTTTTGCGACCGTTATAATCTTGTAACAGACACCTGTTAAGATTGAGACCATTGTCCAAGATGAAGAGCAAAAATGTAATTCCCGATTACCTGGTTTTGCTTATCCACCAGGTTCTTATTTTTTATGAGTGTCGTTACTCCAGCTGGATTTAGAGAGCACTTTTTGTATGATTGGTATATTTCAGACAGTTGTTCTCATCTTTAATATTATATACACAACGTTTCGGCCGATGTGCGCTTCGGTCTTCTTTATGTACTTATTTTTGAACACGGGAAACTTCGTGTCATAATAGAATTCCTACACAGAACTTCAAACCAAACTCTTTATTTAATCCACCGGTATAGACTGTTCTAATTCAGCTAACCATGATCGGGTACAAGTATTAAACTGTTTTATAAAAACTTTCTTCAATAAATGAAATCTTTTGATAATAGATTCAGTATCAATTTGTCTGTGACTAAAACTATGTCACCGCTTACATCACAATACTGTCATTGATAAAATATTATTTAATTAATAATCAATAGATGCATGCAACATTTTGATTTGAGGGGGACAGAAGTAAGTTTCCATTTCAAATGGTTTCATTTTTTCTTTACTCCTTTAATAAATTTGATGATCTTATATGGAAATTTTAACTCAGACAATATCTTTCAAAAATTAATTTTTATAATCATTTTATAACCATATTAATTTTTATAAACTGTTAAGTATTCTATATTATTATCACCCTCAGCGAGAATTGAACCAGAGAATATATAATGTTTATTCCTTTTGAAACGTCAGGTATTTATTTCGGATTTTACATTTAAATATACTACAATTTCAAACATATGAGAGAGAGAGAGAGAGAGAGAGAGAGAGAGAGAGAGAGAGAGAGAGAGAGAGAGGAGAGAGAGAGAGAGGGGGGGTTAAATATAGAGGACACTTATTTCCTTTATGTTTAGTATTCTATCCACCCTGTCGGCTAGGGCTTTAAAATGCACTAACTCCCCAATGGGCCCAGCTGTTGGCCGTGGGTGGCGACCCGTGATGCTTAAGGATAGAGCCCAGGTGGATGAGCGGTTCATAACTTGCAATACTCCACTTTGGCCCTATCTTGGGGTAGACGGCAGTCGGAGAGGCTTCCTCCAATCAATCGGCTCGAAATGTCAAGCCCTAGCACCTATATTATTTTCCCAACCCTATTGCTCTTATGGCAAGCCCCAACCCCTTTTTATCATATGGGTGCTAGAAGGCTGTGACTGAGGGTCTACATGTCCTGTTAATGACGTTAAACTCTATATGATGGTGAGGTTCCAATTTTGGAGTTTTGGGGAATGTGGAGCACCCCTTCATCACCATTGCTCCCTGGTCCACTCTGACGTGGAGTGGTAGTACCTGTTAGGGTCCCATCTATGGGTTAAATAGAAAAACATGAGTTTATAAACAAAATTGTATTATGCATTAAGAATGAATTTATTTCACAACTTTTTCGGCATTAAATGACCCACGGAGATTGATATGCCGTAAAACAAAATAAACCAAACCAAACCAAGTATTCTATGTTATTATCGCCCTTGGCCAGATTTGAACTTGGTAGGAGGGCAAGTGAATATGTTGTTCTTTTTTTTCCCTTTTGAATCATCAGGTATTCATTTCTGATTTCATATTTAAACATACTACAATTTCAAACGCGAGAGAGAGAGAGAGAGAGAGAGAGAGAGAGAGAGAGAGAGAGAGAGAGAGAGAGAGAGAGAGAGAGAGAGAGAGTTGTAAATATAGAGGACACTTTTTCCTTTTTGAAATATACCGGACAAATGCACAAATAAAGTTGTCACCTATCCCCCCCCGACACACATACACTGTCCATTTATTGAAACAGTAGCCGGCTCCCCCCTCCTCTCTTGCCTTTTTATTTGATCGTACAATTATTCTACATTTCAGTTGCCAAATATTCAAATTCTCCTTTGATTTCTAAAATGTTTTCGCAATCAAATTCACCGAATAGGAAAAGATCGATTTCCAAAAGTTATTTTATCATCTGACAATGCACTTATTCTCCAACCATCGATCTCTTTCCTTATTGATCAGCTATTTAATAGTGTTACTGTTGCAAATGTATCGACTGGTATTGATTTTTTTTTTACAAAAATATAATAATAAAATTGGTTTTTATTATTGTCTCTAGTCTTTCAGGCTGAAAATTGATATTGCATTTCTCTTTTGTCGATGTTAAAATCTGTCCTGAAGCCATTAACTTAGTGATCGATTGAATTTTAACAAGAATAAATTTGCATTTCAAATAATATGTGTCGGATTCTGTTGAGTTTACGATGAAAACCATTTCAAACCCGATCGATATTAATTCAAGAACTAGAAAGACCTGTGGATATACAATATTATCAAAAAAGGACCGGGTTAGCTCAGTCGTTAGAGCGTTAGGCTAGAAACCACAAGGCTCATAGTTTGATACCGGTCCTCGCCAACACGGCGTATCAGTAGCACAGGGATCTGTGCGGTAAAGTATGGAGCTGATGGTAGGTGTGGCGCTTTACCTCAGACGCAAAAAACAATGTTCTTTTTCTAGCGCTAGTGAAAAGAGGATAGACTCCCTCGCTGATTGTCTGATACTGACTTTAGGCCACCACGATGATTTTACTTAATAATAATAATAATAATAATAATAATAATAATAATAATAATAATATAATAATAATACTCGTGCTCGTTAAAAGTATGACAGTTATCATCTTGCAACACTGTTATATCCCCTCTTGAGTCTGGGTGGAAGCAATCACATGGGCACGCCAGAGTGAGTCGACCAGCAAAGACGTACATAGACTAACTTTGCGCGGATACTTGACCCTGCGCAGAGGTCCTCCCAGAGGCAATGGATGATAGGGCCGGCTGGCGAGAGATTGTCATGAATATCCGTGGTGCTAGCGTGAAATAATGATGATATGTATTATTCTCATTTATTATGAGAGGCACCCATAGTTATGCCCTCATATTTAATCTTTACTTACTTTCTGCGTATCTGGCTGGTACTTAATATTATCTTCTGTTATTGTGTACCTGGGGCATTTCTTCTTATTGTATTTTGTGGTCTGCAGCTATCTTAATGGCACATTCTATTTCTTCTAACTGGTATTTTGTTAACTAGTCTGGTTCTGCAAGATTTTCGTCTAATTTTGTCAAAGTTGGCCTTGGCTCTCAGAGAAAAAGGCATTTATTTCTTTGTGATCACATTTTTATTAATCTCAGAACCAAAACTTTCTAGCCAGGATTCGCAAGCGCATGTGGGGAGCGAAACCGGTCCTTGCTTACATTAGGAGGTCTTACGGCTTAATTGACGCTCAGCTAACCAAAATCTCTTGTAGGATTCGTGTGTAGAATTCCAAACGTTATCTTCTTTCTGTTCTTCTTTCTTTTTCTTTTCTTTCTGCAGATAAGTGTATAAATCGTAAACTCGATATATTACAACGACCGCTATTTTACACTGAATTTGAACTATAAAACATACTAGCAACAGAAAACACCCTCCGGGCGTTGTAAAAATTAATTTTTGAAAGATATTGCATGAGAGGGTAGGAGTTAAAAATTCAATATCAGAGGGTTTGTATCATAAGTAAGCAAAATCCTCATATTTATTAAAGGGGTAAAAACAAAAAAACAACAAAAAAAAACAATTTGAAATGAAAACTGAGCCCCATCCCTCTCAAATAAAATGTTGTGTGCATGTAATAATCAAACAATTATTTTGAATATTTTCCACATCCATTTTCCACAAAATCGTAGGTATTTATTTATCTGTAAACTTTTTAGTTAACTTCTTGTTACTGTAAAAAGAAAAGAACGAGAGTAAAAAAAAAAAAATTAATGGCTTACTCAAATTTTGGGTGTATATAGCATAAGCATATTGTGACGTAAACTGTGACGTAGAGCTTTGACGTAGTTTTTGTTACAAACAGAAATACAGACAATTTCCATTATTAATAGATATGCTTATCAATACAAATTTTCTTTCCTGTAGTGTACGGTGTTTATTGAATACTTTGAGAATATTTGATGTCATAGAGTTCTTACCTCTGGTATCTATTGCCGGTTTTATAACACACCCTGTCTATGCATGTGCCAATAACAGGCAGCATGTCATGTCTTCATCTTCACAGAAATCCTTGAACTTCCAAATCGGCAATTTCTTTCCACTTTTAGCTTCTTCCTTCACAAAATATATCAAAATATATCTCGTTATATTTAGATCACATAAATCGGGTTCCCAAGGTGACTTGCCTGAGTTTACGCTTACAGTAGCACAGAGTATACGCAGCTCATGTCATTTCGATTCAAATCCAATATAGGACGAACGAATAAATGTAACTTTTTTCAGAATACAAGGTGTGTAAAAAAGTACCGAGTTTGAAGCTGTATTTGCCTAGATAGAAATGGACAATGAATGATACGTTCATTTTTTTCAGAATGCAAGGCGTGTCAAAAAGTACTGAGTTTGAAGCTGTATTTACCTAGATAGAAATGGATAATGAATGGAACATTAATTTTTTCAGAATGCAAGGTGTGTCAAAAAGTACCGAGTTTGAAGCTGTATTTGCCTAGATAGAAATGGACAATGAATGATACGTTCATTTTTTCAGAATGCAAGGCGTGTCAAAAAGTACCGAGTTTGAAGCTGTATTTGCCTAGATAGAAATGGATAATGAATGGAACATTAATTTTTTCAGAATGCAAGGTGTGTAAAAAAGTACCGAGTTTGAAGCTGTATTTGCCTAGATAGAAATGAACAATGAATGATACGTTCATTTTTTTCAGAATGCAAGGCGTGTCAAAAAGTACTGAGTTTGAAGCTGTATTTACCTAGATAGAAATGGACAATGAATGGGACGTTAATTTTTTCAGAATGCAAGGTGTGTCAAAAAGTACCTTCAATCTCGATACTTTTTTGACACAGCTTGTATATAAGAGACTGACATAGATATTAAGAGGTAGCTAGAAGGAACTTTGTTTCTTTAAAATAATTTCAATGAACCATACTGGTGTATTTTAAATATGAAACTAAACTACATGGTTGGTTCGGTTTATTTATTTAACGGCATATCAACCCCTTATGGGTTATTCAGTGTTAATATTTGATTAATTAAAAAAGGTATTAGTCATAAACTAGTGTAATAAATAAAGTATTTTTGAGAAAGTGTAGTTACAGGTATATGAAGTTACATATGCATCACTTAAAAGAAAATGCATGTTGAGCTTGTTTGAAAGACATCTGTTGTGCAAGTATATTAATGTCGTCATCTGAATCTCTTAATACATCTCAGGGCTTAACAAACGTCTTTACAATTCTGTGTCTTTTAATATGTCATATTTTGACATCAGTCCCATGGACTGAACAATGAATCCACGCTTATATTAGCTGTAAAAACACATTAAATAATAGAATTCCATTATATATATATATATATATATATATATATATATATATATATATATATATATATATATATATATATATATATATATATATTAATATTAATAACGTAGTTTGTTATATTATAATCATAAAGAGTGCTCGATGTCATTGATAAATCTTGTTTTATCTAAGAGCAGCGAATATATATATATATATATATATATATATATATATATATATATATATATATATATATATATATATATATATATTATTATATTATTATTATTATTATTATTATTAAATAATATATATTATTAAAGTAATATATATATATAGATTATTAAAATAATATAAATCAGCAAAATAATATATATGTCATTAAAATAATATATATCATTAAAATAATCTATATATGTATTATCAAAATAATATATACCAAAATAATATGTAAGTATATATCATTAAAATAATATACATATATCATTAAAATAATAATAATAATAATAATAATAATAATAATATACATTTATATATGATTAAAATAATATATATATATATATATATATTATTTTAATCATATATAAATGTATATTATTATTATTATTATTATTATTCTAATGATATATGTATATTATTTTAATGATATATACATACATATTATTTTGGTATATATTATTTTGATAATACATATATAGATTATTTTAATGATATATATTATTTTAACAACATATATATTATTTTGCTGATTTATATTATTTTAATAATCTCTCTCTATATATATATTACTTTAATAATATATATTATTTAATAATAATAATAATAATAATAATAATAATAATATATATATATATATATATATATATATATATAATATATATATATATATATATTACTTCAATGATATATATATGAAAATAATTGGTACACGGTTATATGCTTTTAAGCATCTAATGCTAAAAATAATTTATTATTGTTTTAACCCAACTCTGTTTTTGACATAAAAACTGACCAGTTAAGAGGATTATTTCGTAGCACAAAGTTGGGTGATCGCAAATGAATATTGGGGTAATAGTCTGTTGGTGTGATATGTGACTGTTCAAGTGTTGGAATCTCCGTAAATGTTATTTTAGAAATACCAGTTTCCTCTTGGTTTACGCAGTGCATGATGTTCACAATTTAGTCTTTGTGACATCTGCAATCTTTTCACGTTTATTTCACGGTACTGTTGGCATTTTGAATGATTTTACGACTCCTTCCACATCTTGAGATGTTGTTGCAGAGATTATTCCCATAGTGTGGAGAGACACTAAAGTTGCAGCATTTTGATCCGCGGTGTCCGACATCCACAGTCAAAATCAAGGCCAGAGAAAGAAGTCTAGAAAACCTCCGAATTAAGGAGGCATTACTAATAGCTAAATTGCACCCAGAGATCAATAGCAGAACCAAACTCAGCACAGAGTTCATAATACAATAACCCCACAACCAATGCACACATGCTCACAACATACACCCACATGCACAATGGAGAATTTGGTTTACGCAGTGGATGATGCACAGAATTTAGTCTTTGTGACATCTGCAATCTTTTCACGTTTCTTTTACGGTACTGCTGGTATTTTGAATGATGTTACGACTCCTTCCGCATCTTGAGATGTTGCAGATTTTATTCCCATAGTGTGGAGAGACACTAATGTTGCAACATTTTGATCCGCGTTGACCGACATCCACTGTGAGAGGGTAACCTGTGTTGGATTATATATTGGTTTAAGATGTACACCCAATTGCCACTCCTATTTATGGACTTTCCCAACGCACCTACAGTAAAATGGCCTAATGAGAAGCGTACACAGAACGCATTTAAGATCGTCAAAGCCAGTAAGTCTACTGTTGGTTTGATTAACAGCAGCTAAGTACAACTTAAGCATTGTTCAAGACAGTTGATATATATAAAAATCAAGAATGACCCATTCATGAATTTGGGTGATTTGGATCATTCCATTCCTTGAGTTCTGAATAGCTGCTTCACTGCTTGATTTGAATGACATTGTGGAGTCTTATAAATATCCTGTCATTCTGCAGTAGACTTTGTGACTATTCGGGTTTGTATTTAAGTTACAGCCGTTTGTTGCCTTGTCTTCCCAGTTTGACGGTAATTGGAACTTTAATTATTCTTCAGTTGTCAGATGTCCTCGAATTAATTGATAATTTAACATTCTAACATATCTACTGATCTACTTTTTTCTAGCAAGAAACATTCCGACTCGGATTACAAGAAGTATCTACTGATAAGTCGTAGGATGGACTAAAGTTGTTATTAGCCAGACAGTGAGGGAGTCTATCCATTTTCACTGGCGCTAGACAAATGAGATTGGTTTTAGCGTCTGAGGCTCTTGGACGGACCCGTTTTTTAATCAGAGGGTGTTGCAAAAGTATAACAGTATTAATATGCAGATCATCCAATAAAGCAATTATACTAGTTTCTAAGGAAGATCGACGGTACTTATCAACACAAATAGACAAATGAACATTGATGTTTATTATATATCATTATAGGAAGCGCGTGGTGTAATGGTTAAAGTCATGGGAAATGGACTCGTCACGCCGAGTTCAAATCCTGGACGTGGTAATTGCATTTCACTTAGCGCTAATATCCTTGGGAAAGGTATGAAACCTACTCTCCCTCCAGCTATGGGTAAATAGTAGGGCAGACCGAGCTCTTTCACCTTGGTTAGGCAACCGGTCTAGGAGAAGGAAAACTCTGAATTCAAACCTGTTGAACTTCACTTAAGAAATTGACCTTGTGTCACATCCTGTTCGTGGGGAGGGGCTGATAAATATATAAATAACAATGAAAAATGTATGAAATTGGAACAAAAATAATTTCTGAAAAAGTTATTATGACTTGCAATTCTGTTATCAATCGAATAAAAAATGTCTATCTTTGAAATGTTATCAGACAATTATTGAGTTTTTTTTGTATTATTGTATTTTATTGCATCGATTTTATTTCTCCTTTTAATGCAAATCAATAATAATCAAATAACAATCGGCAAAGCGATAACAGCTTACACTCATAATTTACATTTAAATGCAATCGCTAAAAATAAACAGATATATTCTCACAATTTTTTTCATGAGTGAAACTGAGGGGAATTTTTAGTTTCAACAAATAATGAACTTCATATATTCCTGTAATTATTCATACTAGCAAAGATATCCGTTCTCCGCTGGGCACATGTATTTATGTTTTAATGTAATACATTTTAATGTAATATGTTATTTTAAATTAAAAAGACTAACGAAACTAAATAAGAACGAATATAAAATATTACACTTATTTTAATGTTATTTGAATTGATTTCTATAAAAACAAATTTATATAGGATTGCTTTTAATACGATTGGAATAAAATGATAATGTTAGAAATCAGAAACAATAAATTATTAATTATTAAACCCAGTTTCCTCAAAATCATTATGCCAATTATTCCCACGATGTATTATATAAATCTTTTTAGAGATATATAACATATAAAGTAAGTAAAGTCGTCGGGGCGGTCTAAAGTCGGTATCAGCCAGTCGGCGAGGGAGTCTATCCCCTTTTCAATAGCGCTATACCAAGGAGATTGTTTTTAGCATCTGAGATGGAGCACCACACCTACCATCAGCTCCTTACTTTACTGCACAGATCCCTGTGCTACTCATACGCTGAGTTGGCGGGGACCGGTATCGAACTAGGAACCTTGTAGTTTCTAGCCGAACGCTCTACCGACTGAGCTAACCCGGCCCCTTTATATAACATATAAACCCGGTTTTTAAATGCCTTAATGATATGGGTAGTTTTGCGGCAAATCTATCCCAGCTAAACTTTAACAGAAACATCGTTAATAAATAAGATGCTAATAAAGATTAAATAATAACTTAGGAAATCGTGACGTCAGTGTTGACGTAGTTTCAGTTACATAATCTCCATTATAATAAGATAACAGGATAATTTTGTCAGAAATATTAATGTTAATAGATATCTTTTCCCTACCAAATCTATTCTTTATATCTAGCAAGGGTTTTAAAAATATGTCTATAAAATGATGTAAAAACTGAGTACCCATCAAGAATGATGATCAGTGTTGACGTAGTTTCGGTTACAGACAGAGAGTTACATAATCTCCATTATAATAATATAACCGGATAATTTGGTCACAAATATTAACGTTAATAGATATGTTTTCCCCTACCATGTCCACTCTTTATTACTTGCTAGGGTTTTAAAAATATGTCTATAAAATGATGTAAAAATTGAGTACCATCAATAATGATGATCAGTATTGACGTAGTTTCGGTTACAGGCAGACAGTTACATAATCTCCATTATAAGATAACAGGATAATTTTGGTCACAAATATTAACGTTAATAGATATGTTTTCCTTTACAAGTCCACTCTTTATTACTTGCTAGGGTTTTAAAAATATGTCTATAAAATGATGTAAAATTGAGTACCCATCAAAAATGATGATCAGTATTGACGTAGTTTCAGTTACTGACAGACAGTCACATAATCTCCAATAAAGATAACAGGATAATTTGGTCACAAATATTTACGTTAATAGATATGTTTTCCTTTACAACGTCCACTCTTTATTACTTGCTTGGGTTTTTAAAATATGTCTATAAAATGATGTAAAAATTGAGTACACGTCAAAAATGCTGATCAGTGTTGACGTAGTTTCGGTTACAGGCAGACAGTTACATAATCTCCATTATAATTAGATAACAGGATAATTTTGTCACAAATATTAACGTTGATAGATATGTTTTCCTCTACCAGGTCCGCTCTTTATTACTTTCTAGGGTTTAAAAATATGTCTATAAAATGATGTAAAAACTGAGTACATACCAAGAATGATGATCAGTGTTGACGTAGTTTCGGTTACAGCAGACAGTTACATAATCACCATTATAATAAGATAACAGGATAATTTTGTCACAAATATTAACGTTAATAGATATGTTTTCCTCTACCAGGTTCGCTCTTTATTACTAGCTAGGGTTTTAAAAATATGTCTGTATACCTGTTAAGGGTCCCGTCTATGGTTAAATAGAAAAACATGAGTTGATAAACAAAATTGTATTATGCATTAAGAATGAAATTATTTCAAAACTTTGTCGGCATTAAATGACCCAATGAGGTTGATATGTCGTAAAACAAAACAAACCAAAAACCAATATGTCTATAAAATGATGTAAAAATTCAGTACATACCAAGAATGATGATCAGTATTGACGTAGTTTCAGTTACAGGCAGACAGTCACATAATCTATATTATAATAAGATAACCGGACAATTTTGTCACAAATATTAACGTTAATACATATGTTTTCACCTTCCAGGTCCACTCTTTATTATTAGCAAGTGTTTTAAAAATATGTCAATAAAATGATGTAAAAGAGTAACACCAAGAATGAATAAAACAAAACGTCTTCGGCATAAAATAATACAACAAGGGTTAACATGCCGTAACACCTAACCAACCAACCAAACTTCTGAGTTTTGCATTAACTACTCTCGATATTAAACGTTACGAAAGGATTATTCATAGATTGATCGGAAAATGTATGAGGTTCGTTCTGAATTGGAGATTCTGTGAATCCATAAATATTCTGGACATTTCCACCGAGCAATGTGGATATGCAACAACACAATTTTTTCTTTCTTTCGATTTATCTATAAATAAAACAATAAACGGAATCTCAAATACCGTTATATTCGAATCTATTGAAATTTCACCTCTGCTATAAATGTAGTCGATTTCTGCTTGCGGGGGGGGGGGGATAATGTTGGCTCTTTATGTATGAATTGTTAGATACACAGGAAGGAAACAAAACGAAAATGCATTCGTTTTATAATGTTTGTCTTTGTATCATTTTTTTAAAGCGATGATATTCTTTTTTGTTTTTTTTCGATTCTATTTTAGTTAATGGCAAATTCCTGAAATTGCTGAAGAAACCAACTTCACATATCTAATTATGTTCCCCTGTTTTCTGGGTCCATTTGAAAACCAGCCAGATATCTATTTATTTCATCTATTTATTTTACTTGCTTTTTTTTTATACTAGAAGCGGCTACCCACCATCGCCTGGGTCGCGTGTTGTCCAAAAGCCCGTGTGTATTAATTTAAGTAATTTTGTACGTAAAAAGTATGATGGATTCGAAATCCACATTTGGGGACTTAAGGCTGAACATTCTGTAAACCTAGTTTAACAAGTTGATAATGTGATAATTAGTATTTTCCAGGTCTCTCTCTCTCTCTCTCTCTCTCTCTCTCTCTCTCTCTCACACACACACACACACACTCTCTCTCTCTCTCTCTCTCTCACACACTATATATATCTCTCTCTTTCTCTTTCTCCTTTCTTTTTTGTTATCGTAATCTACCACGCTCGCATGAACCCTTCCAACTATAAATAGCAGCAGGTACTGCTCTTAGGCGAGAGCCAATATTCCGGCAGTCTGCTCGGACAGCCGATAAGACAGCCTCGCGAGTACCTTCTCATTTGTAAATGTTTGTACTACTGTTCTATGTTAATATATTTGTTTGACTCATTTCCTCTCTCGCGTCTTTATTATGGCCCCAGCCAGGCCACAACATTCCTTCTTTTAATCTTTTCGTTATGTTCGATTGAAACATATTAGCATTATTGTTACCGTGCGCTCACCCCTTCTTTTCTCGTATTCTCTTTCTTTGTTTCTTATGTTTTTTTTCCTGTGTAGCATATCTTTTTTCTTCTCTTTCTTTATGATGAAAAGGAATGTTCCATTATTTAGCTGAGGTCACGACACTCAGAAAAATAAGAATTCGGTGGATAAGCAACACCAGATAATCAGGATTTACATTTTTTTCCATTTCCTCTTGGACGGTCCCGTTTTTTAACCAGAGGGTGTTGCAAAATTATAACAGTATTAATATGCAGATCATCCAATAAACCAATTATACTAGTTTCTAAAGGAAGCGCGTGGTGTAATGGTTAAAGTCTTGGGAAATGGACTCGTCGCCCCGAGTTCAAATCCTGGACGTGGTAATTGCATTTCACTTAGCGCTAATACCCTTGGGAAAGGTACGAATCCTACTCTTCCTCCAGCTATGGGTAAATAGTAGGGGAGACCGGGCTCTTTAACCATGGTTAGGCAACCGGTTTAGGAGAAGGAAAACTCTGAATTAAAACCTGATAATCTCCGCTTAAGAAATTGACCATGTGTCGTATCCTGCTCGTGCAGAAGGGTTGGTAAATATATATACTAGTTTCTAAAGAAACAGTAAAAACTTTTATTTTGTTCTTTTCTTTATAAGTCAAACTATCACATCTCTTTTTCTATGATGTTTGCAATTTGGTATTGTTGTATTATTTTGGTGATATAAGACACCATTTAACTTTATAGACAAAAACGAGGTCACGTGGTTTAAGCCTCCACCAATCAACAGCCCGAATACGTGTTTGGTTAACTACTTAATTGGCTTATATTGACAGACATGGATTTGCATTCATTGATGAACGACCTGCCAGACTGAGAAGCACCAAGGGGCAACCAAAGGATCATACCCAATATCAAGGAACACAAGGATTCTTCACTAAGGATTGCGCTCTGCTTAAGACCAAAGATCTTCGTTGGACAGCGCTCTTGGTTGAATCCTAAAGATGGACACAAAAATCCTAACAGGTATAATATTTCTGGTGTGGATAAGTCGTCAGCGATAATCAGGCGAGAGGCCTTAATGATGAGGGTCACTTTTTGATAAGGCGATACCTTATAAAAAGTTCAAGAGAATGTCGTAACCTGTGGGAACTTCTTTTAATAACCCAATCAGAAATGTTCATTTGGGTAGCCTTTGCTCATATAAAAAACACAAACCGAAATTACGACCGATTCCCCTCACCCACCAACCAACCAAACACTCATAATAGTTGTTAAATTTACCTTATGAAAAAACATTAGTTATTCTTAAAAGGGGATGTTGGCTTCTTTATTAAACACCCTGGGAGAGAGAGAGAGAGAGAGAGAGAGAGAGAGAGAGAGAGAGAGAGAGAGAGAGAGAGAGAGAGAGAAACATTATACTCATCGGCTGAAATGTTGTGTATATAACAATAAAGATGAGGACAATAGTCCCCAAAATTCAAATAATACAAATTATCAAGCCTCATCTAAAAAATTCAGATAAATAGAAAAATATATAACCTTTTTCCAATTTCTAAGGTTGATGCCTATGCACATCGTCTTCTGTAGTAAAAATGGTTGAGACACCTTTAATGTAAAATTATCTTCAATTTGTTTAGTTGTGCGTCCTGCCTGACGATGAGCCATGTCTCCTGCGGCACACTTCTCGAGATAGGTTGCCAATTCCCTTGAGATGAGGAATCAGTGAACCTCACTCATCTTTCACTTACGGACGCTGCTCTTTCTGTCTAAAATAAATAAATAAATAAATAATCTGCATATGCGCAAGTGACTCTGCAGGCCATATATGACTAAGAAATAAAGATTTACATGATATATAGTGTGATTAATTGGCATACTGGTTTTAACAAAATCAGGTTTAATAAATAATTACTTAGTGTTGTTGATCTCCATACTATTGTTTTTTCTTCCAACGTATTTTTGAAAATTTGGAAATATTTACATATTCCTCTCTCCTGCAGAGAAATATGTAAATCTTTCAAAATGGAGATTTTATTTTCAAATCAATTTCTCCCCCGCTTCTTAGAAACTCAGAAAACATATTTCGGTTTCTAGTTGAGCAATGAAAAGGCCAGTTACATATCAATAAAAGTTTTGATTTGATTCGGCAAACGTAATAAAACAAGAATCTATTCCTTTGTCCTCGAAATAAACTTAAGCGAATGTTCTCTTTATATGATCAACTTATTTCAAGTGCCTTCTACTTTAGCACAGTCGATTTTCCTGTGAATAATCGTTAAATTCGATTTTAGCATTTGTAACCTCGCCAGCTTCCACATACTTCCCTACAACCACTCCAATAACTGCTGCCAGTTCAATAGTTATGGGACAACTGTGACCTTGACACTTCTTCCGAGGGCATTTGGAGAGGGTCCCCTCCTGTTTCCACAAACCAAAAGAATGTAACTTCAACTAGGGACCAAGCCTCGCCCAGTGTCACTCCAACCCCTAAACCAATGCCATCAAAAATACCCCGTGCATTATCAAGAATGACCCATTCATGAATTTGGGTGATTTGGGTCATTCCATTCCTTGAGTTCTGATTGGCTGCTTGACTGCTTGATTTGAATGACATTTTGGAGTCTTATATATATCCTGTCATTCTGCAGTAGACGTTGTGACATTTGGGTTTGTATTTAAGTTACAATCGTTTGTTGCCTTTTTTTCCCAGTTCGACGGTAATTGGAACTTTAATTATTCTTCACCTCCAATCAGTCGGTTGGCCACATCAAACCCTACTACCCATATAATCGCCCCAGCCTTATTGCCCTTATGGCAAACCCAAACCCTGCAAGATAATCAATTAATGTATTTTAACATTTTTAAGTGAATCAATGCGTCTTTAACTAACTTCATAAAAAATTGTTAAATTATTTATTGGTTTTGTTTGGTTTCTTTGTTTAATGACATATAAACTTCGTGGGTTATTTACTCCTAAAACCTTACTTATAAATGAACAGCAAATCGTACTATTTAACGCATAGCCAGGAGATAAGGGTTTTCCTGCCTTCCTCACCGATATTTGTCCAAAAAATGAACGTAGTACCTTGACTGGAAATCGAACTCGCTTATTACAGCGTCGAATGTTAGAACACTACGGATACTCCTCCCCCATGTTACATTGGTTTGGTTTCTTTTTAAAGGCATACCAACCATAATTGGTCATTTAATGCCTAAGTTATCCCCGTAGAAGAACAATAGTAGTAGCTGGGCCGAGGGGGTTAATACTTTTCACAACGGTATTAGTTTGAAAGTGAACTTAATGGTACGACTAGAGTTAAAACAGCTTTGATAAATCGCAGTCCGGCACGTTAGCCACTACGCCACGGGGAATCTCCAAATTATCATTTGTATCTGACGGTTCTCACATTCTTCAAGATAAATCGACCAAGAAACATATGTAAATCAGATCAATAAACCCAGCAAGCACTATGAGAGTAAACAATATATTCAACTCCTTGGTACGACATTTCAAGCTGTGTACCATTTCGGACAGCTATTTAAATATTAAAACCCAAGCAGTTATGTTTTATTATATTTCATATAAGGCCGAAAATATGCTACACCTAATGATAAATAAATATACTTTAGATGAAAGTATAAGATCAATAAGATTGACCGTTTTATTATTATATTATTATTTATTATATTATCATATTATTATTAAAAATGCTCAATGAAAGAAAATAGCGGTAAAGAGTAATGTATTTATGTTATACATATAAACCCAATTCTGTCCGTAATGTTTCTATTATTAATTCCTGACCATTAAAAATCCCTTTTTTCTGATTTTCAATGTATATAGTTACCCGTACAAAATAAAAAAAACGCCCTCCGGTTTAGCTCAGTCGGTAGAGTGTTCGGCAAGGAATCTCAAGGTTCTTGGTTCGATACTGGCCCCCACAAACTCAGCGTATGAGTAGCACAGGGATCTGTGCGGTAAAGTAAGAAGCAGATGGTAGGCGTGGTGCTCCACCTTAGATGCTCAAATAATCTCCTTGTTAAAAGGGGATAGACTCCCTCGCTGTCTGGCTGATTAGGCCACCCCGACGACTTTACTTTAAATATAGATAGATAGATAGAGAGAGAGAGAGAGAAAGAGAAAGAGTGTGAGTAGACGGGTTGGTTTGGTTTGGTTTATGTGTTTAATGGCATATGAACCCTTTATGTATCATTGAATGCTGTAATATGATTCATTTTAAATAAAATTCACCGTGACGTCAGTACTGATCTCCATGATTCTTTCCCGGCATACGGTGCTTGCCAGTATATCTTCTTCCTGTTAGTCAAATCGCTTGTGTGATAAGAGTCAAGTGGCTCTACAGCTGCTTTTTTATGAAATACAGCTTCCAGGATTTGTTCAAATCAGCAGGCAGAATCCTTGTGTACTTTCCATCTCGTTAGTACTAGTGGTTCAGCCATACAGTAGCACTGACACAGCTAAATATTGGAAGAAATCTTGCTTTATCAAGCAAGAGGACAAGGTGAAGACAAGAAAAGGCACGGGGCAATTTTCTAACGGGGTACAGAATTTCAGTATACACCGTTTCTTTCTCGAATTCCCGGACTCGCTGGTTCAGATACTTGGATAAACGAACAATATACACTAGTTTCTCTGTCATCGATATTGTCACGCGTACCACCGCCTAGTTGGTTCTGCTTTAGTGTAAACAACTGCCTGGTTTTGTTATATACCCACATCGGGTATATAAACCAGAGTGAGTGCTCAGAGAGAGTTCAGAGAGTCAGAGAGAGAGAGAGAGAGAGAGAGAGAGAGAGAGAGAGAGAGAGAGAGAGAGAGAGGACTCTTATTTCCTTTATGTTTAGTATTCTATCCACCCTGTCGGTGGGGCGTTAGAATGCACCGACTACACCTCTGTAGAGGGGTAAGACTCCCCCAATGGGGTCACCTGTTGGCCGTGGTGGCGACCCGTGATGCTTAAGGATAGAGCCCGGGTGGATGAGCAGTTCATGACTTGCAATACTCCACTTTGGTCCTATCTTGGGCTAGACGGGCGGTCGGAGAGGCCCCCTCCGATCAATCGGCTGGTTACGTCAAGCCCTAGCACCTATGTGATTTTCCCAACCCTATTGCCCATATGGCGAGAGAGATAGAGAGAGAGAGAGAGAGAGAGAGAGAGAGAGAGAGAGAGAGAGAGAGAGAGAGAGAGAGAGAGAGAGGTGTGTGTGTGTGTGTGTGTGTGAGCGAGAATGGATGGTCTTGGTCTTCTTACTTGATTACTCTGGTTACTTGTTGCTGGTAACTACTTCTTCTCCTCTGGCCGACATCTTGTTGTTCAGTTGAGTTGACTTCTAACTAAAGGCTGATTGTCTTCTGAGCTGACTTGCGTTGGTCGTTGTCTTAACATTTATCTAATTAATTGAAACAAGACTTTATGTTGCTTGATCAAGCTTTTATTTATCAGCCCAGGATTCCATCAATTCCGCGCGGATGAGATGACCCGAGCGAGCGAGAGAGAGAGAGAGAGAGAGAGAGAGAGAGAGAGAGAGAGAGAGAGAGAGAGAGAAGAGAGAGAGAGAGAGAGAGAGAGAGATTATAACATCTTTCCCTTCCAAAGCCCGGGTCGAATCTAAACTATCTCTAAAAACTAGCACGTGTACCGGAGGTCAATTGGGGTCATCTACCTATCAATCATAACACCCAACGGTTACGGAAAAATACCCGCCTCTGTTTTTTTATTCAAACGAATTTATTTTAAACCAACTACAGTGTCTTCTATCAATTTATGATTGTCATAAATTGTAACATCGCCTAGCCGTTATGTAAATTGCACCTTTTGCCGTTCGAGTCTTTCATGCATGACACGGGCGCTTATTTGACGCCTACGTCGGGGAGGGGGATTGGCTACGCCCATTACACAAAGATAGATGCTTCCTGGAACTAGTTTTGTTATCCATGGATATTTTCTTCCGGATTTTCCAAGACGTACAACAATTGATTGATTCCCCTAGCAACAAAGTGATTACTAGTCTCCGAAAGACAATTTTAATATTGTTCAAATGACAGAATTGGGAGCTTTTGTATTACGCTAATAATTAATTTGCCGCCTCAGATGACGTTACTTTCTTAAGGAGAAGGAAAAAAAAAGATGAGAAACTGAAATTCTAATGTTGAACATCGAGTTGGAATTTTCATTATATATGCAAAATATAACTCTCTCTTTTTTTTCTTTGTATTTTTATGTATTTTTATTCAGAGATCGTCTTCCCGTTTACAAATTCCTGATTTAAAAGAGAAACTATAAATATTTATAGGATTTATCCAATATGGAATAACTTTCGATTTTGTTCTAAAAAGTGTTGTTTTTTTAAAAAACCTGACATCGCCATTTCCCGCCATTTTCTCTTTCCGATAAGACCATTTCCGTTCTTTTTCCGGAAGGTCAACTTGCGTTTTATCTATTTTTTTCTAATGTTTTTTTCTCTCGTTTTTCTATTCCTGTACACATGACAATTATTTATTTCTTGATGGCATTCACTGGTTTGTTGGATTTTACGGCATGTTAACCTATTGGATCATTTTATCCTGAAGATGTTTTGTTTTATTCATTTTTGTTTTTTTTGTTTTCTTTGTTTTTTTAAACTCATTTCTTAAATAGATTTTTTAAAATTCATTTTTTAAAAATCTGTTAAAGACATAGATAGGAACCTAACAGGTACTACCACTTTGAGTCAGTGTGGATCTAGGATTAATGGCGATGAAGGGGTACTCCATTTAATTTATGATGGTCAACATTTTATTCCGTTTATTTCACTATTTTTTCTTTCACTTTTATATTTCTGCCCACATATTGATCTAATGTGATTGAAAAACCAAGAATTGTAGATAAGAGTAGAAAGTTACTACAATTTTGGGGACGATGTTTGAAAGACTACTAGTCAGTTTCTGATTGGACATCACAAGGGGAGAGAGAGGGGGGAGAGAGAGAGAGAGAGAGAGAGAGAGAGAGAGAGAGAGAGAGAGAGTTGGCAGTATTGGTGGAAATTTGGAAGAGAACAGGAGTCTCTTCTCCAAGGCATTTTAGATGGGATAAAATAAGAGCTATAAAAAAAAAACTTCTTGTGTTTGTTATAAAAAAAAACTATCAACAGCAAGCGACAAGATACCTAAAAAAATATTCCAAAGAATGTTTTAAACTCCTTGAAGAGCTGCAGAATGTCTTCCAGCCAAAAATGTCAGCCTAACAACCAATCAAGAAATACCAGATATTCCGATCCAGAACAGAAGAGCCAACTCCGATTCAGCCAAGAGAATTGTTGAATACTAAAAACAGTATAATTACTATAACAACATCACTCCTTTTAGTCAAGGCCCGCAATGTATCATACATTACCATTATTCCTTTATTGATGGTATTCGTTGGTTGGTTGGTTGGTTGGATTTTACAGCTTATTATCCCATTGGATTATTTCATGCCGAAGATGATTTGTTTTATTTATTCTTGATGGTAATCAATTTTTTAAAGCATTTTGTCATTAAGGACAAAGTAAACAAGGTATGTTTGGAATGGCTTTTTGCCGACATATGTGCTTAATTAGAGTCGTACCTAATTTTGAAAATTAATTAATTAATAATGAATTAGGCGGGAATGCCTATTTTAAATGTATGGCTAACAAATCGAGAAAAATCAATCTCTGTATGTACATTTCGGCCTATTAGGCCTCATCAGCAGAGCTATAGATAGGAAGGCCGCCCTGTGCGTGATTTGAAACCGGACTTGACAGGCCGATCCCATAACTTCTACACCAAACGGACTTCTTAGATTTTACGATTTGTTTAGAGTAGGTTAATATTCCTCTTCTAGTGACTTTTATTACACGACGATATGATAAGTTGTAAACAAGGTATGTTTGGAATGGCTTTTTTTGCCGACAATTTTTGGGAGAATATGTGCTTAATTAGAGTCGTACCTAATTTTGAAAATTAATTAATTAATAATAATTAGGCGGGAATGCCTATTTTAAATGTATGGCTAAACAAATATCAATCTCTGTATGTACATTTCGGCCTATTAGGCTTCGTAAAATCTAAGAAGTCCGTTTGGTGTAGAGGTTATGGGATCGGCCTGTCAGCTTGGCAGTCCGGTTTCAAATCACGCACAGGGCGGCCTTCCTATCTATAGCTCTGCTGATGAGGTCTAATAGGCCGAAATGTACA
>CM042149.1:56062054-56084554 GCA_023376005.1 Doryteuthis pealeii | reverse complement strand
ATTCTCTACGTAGACAATAAATCAGTGACTATGAGAGCAATATTTATTTGTCTCCGACAATCCTTCTCTCTCTATCTGTCTGTCTGTCTGTCTGTCTGTCTCTGTGTCTGTCTCTCTCTCTCTTCTCTATATATATATATATAATTTTTCCGTCTTCTATTAGACATAACCGCAAAAAATGATTTTGCAGACGGGCCAGGGGGATTTAAAGGTATCCAAAAAGCTTGAAACCTTAGGTAGATGCCTACTAAAACCTTTGTATAAACAGTTATTTTAATAATAATAATAATAATAATAATAATATATATATATATATATTATTATATATTATATATTATATATATATATATATATATATATATATATATAAAGCTAACCACATGCATCCCAGACCGAGATTAATACGTAGTCACTGGTGCCCTCCAAGGAGATACGTTAGCACCATATATATTTATAATATAATGTAGAGGCCCATGGTCTCACGGTTAGAGTCTTAGGAAATGGACTCGTCAACGCGAATTAAATTCCGGGCGAAGCTATTGGCATTTCATATGGCGCTAATACCCTTGGGAAAGGTATGAATCCAATTCTCCATCCAGCTATGGATAAATAGCAGGGAAGATTGGACTTTTTAACAATGGCTTGGTAACCAGTCGAGGAGAAGGAAAACACTGAATTCAAACTCCGCTTAAGAAATTGACCTTGTGTCACATCCTGCTCGTGCGGAGGGGTTGTTGAATATATATATATATATATATATATATATATATATATGTGTGTGTGTGTGTGTGTGTGTGTGTGTGTGTGTGTGTTTATAATATGCCTTGACTAAGTATTTCGAACATTACTAGATCCCATTAAAGAAAATGTCTTCAAACTAAAAAAAAAAGTAAGAAGCAAGTGATACCCTTAGAGACCATTATATATATATATATATATATATATATATATATATATATATATATATATATATATATATATATGGGAGTGCTTGTATGTGTGTAAGTAACGAAAATGGAAAATAATCCGAGAAATATAAACGGAAAAAAATACATTTATGTGGATGAAATATAATTCACTGACACGTGTTTTGACGATAAAATATATATATATATATATATTATATATATTAAAATCCTTCACTCTATTCCAAATACCAACATGAATATCATCATAGAACACGCTTACAAACTGAACTCTAAAAATTTACAGATCGACTAGTATATACTATTCCTGTAATATCTTCATTTTTCGCTTATTGATTTAACCTGAATATAATTGTATAATTTTTTTCCCCGATTGACCTTGTTCAATTCGAAACAACCAAACATTTTGCTCGGAGGCACCATTGTAATTAGCCTGTGAATTTAAGCACACCGAATCGAAATTATATAGAACAGACATCTATGAATTCTTACAGGGTTTGTATTTTTGTGTTTTGCAACGGGAGAATGTTGACTTTAGCTATCTTGAAAATGTAAATTCAATTTACGTGTTTAGAACGTGGTAGATTTTTCTTTCTTTTCTTTATTCATTTTGAAAGCTAGGAAAATTATTTTCCATATTTTAACCTAAAAATATTCCACTATGGAAGTCAAAAACGAATTTTTTTTTCCAGTTTAATTTTCTTAGTCGTAAATTATTCAATGAGATGTTGTTATTTACGAAAGGAGCATCTAGGAACAGGGCCGCTGTGTAATTATTAAATAACTACTTTTTCAAACTATAAACAGTTTAACTTCGATCCACCCTGGTTACACCAAGCTTGAAAATAGACATTTTTCTATTTTTCGTATGCCATATGTTTTATCTTCCTATATTGTTAATGGTGGTGAGTATTTTTGTATTTATTGTATAACCATACGTGATATTTCGTATATTGATGATTGTGGTGAGTATTCCCATGGTGGTATACTCTTGAAAATATGTATTTTTCTATTTGTTATATATCCATATGTTATATATTCGTATATTGTTAATGGTGGTGAGTATTTTTCTATTTATTGTATAACCATACGTTATATCTTCGTATATTGATGATTGTCGTGATAATTCCATCGTGATATACTCTTGAAAATAGGTATCTTTCTATTTGTTTTATAGCCATATGATATATATTCCTTTGTTGTTGATTATGGTCAGCATTTTTCTATTTGTTGTATAGCCATTTGTTATATCTTCGTATATTGTTAATGGTGGTGAGTATTTTTCTATTTATTGTATAAGCATGCGTTATATCTTCGTATATTGATGATTGTGGTGAATATTCCCATGGTGTTATAGTCTTGGAAATATGTATTTTTATATTTGTTGTATAGCCATATGTTATATCTTCATATATTGTTAATGGTGTTGAGTATTTTTCCATTTTTGTATAACCATGCGTTATATCTTCGTATATTGATGATTGTAGTGATTATTCCCCTCGTGATATACTCTTGAAATTAGGTATTTTTATTTATTTTTATAGCTATATGATATATATTCCTATGTTGTTGATTGTGGTCAGCATTTTTCTATTTGTTATATAGCCATGTGTTATATCTTTGTATATTGTTAATGGTGGTGAGTATTTTTCTATTCATTGTATAACCATACGTAATATCTTCGTATATTGATGATTGTGGTGAGTATTCCCACGGTGGTATAGTCTTGGGAATAGGTATTTTTATATTTGTTGTATAGCCATATGTTATATCTTCCTATATTTTTAATGGTGGCGAGTATTTTTGTATTTATTGTATAACCATACGTGATATTTTCGCATATTGATGATTGTGGTGAGTATTCCATGGTGGTATAGTCTTGAAAATAGGTATTTTCTATTTGTTGTATAGCCATATGTTATATCTTCGTGTATTTTTGATTGTTGTGAGCATTTTTCTATTGTTGTAAAGCCATATGTTATATCTTGTATATTGTTAATGTGTTGAGTATTTTCTATTCATTGTATAACCATACGTTATATTTTCGTATTGATGATTGTGGTGAGTATTCCCATCGTGATATACTCTTGAAAATAGGTATTTTTCTATTGTTTTATAGCCATATGATATATTCCTATGTTGTTGATTGTGGTCAGCATTTTTCTATTTGTTATATAGCCATGTGTTATATCTTCGTATATTGTTAATGGTGGTGAGTATTTTTCTATTCATTGTATAACCATACGTAATATCTTCGTATATTGATGATTGTGGTGAGTATTCCCATGGTGGTATAGTCTTGGAAATAGGTATTTTTCTATTTGTTGTATAGCCATACGTTATATCTTTGTATATTTTTGATTCTGGTGAGCATTTTTCAATTTGTTGTATAGCCATATGTTATATATTCCTATATTGTTAATAGTGTTTAGCATTTTTTTCTTTTTGTTGTATAGCCATACGTTTTATCTTCGTATATAGTTGATTATTGTGAGTATTTTCTATTTTTGGTATAGCCATACGTTATATCTTTGTATATTGTTGATTTTGGTGAGCATACCTGTGGTTGTATACTCATCTTCTATCGTCTCTGTGTCGCTGCTATCAGACGATGCTCTGTTATCTTCTATCTTACATCTTGGCTGGTTCTAAGCTGGTTTCTTCTGGATCTGAGACTCTTACTGGCTTGATACTGGAACCTCCCGTGTTATCACTTTGTTTTCAATTAACCAACTTATTGTCATTATCCCCCGTGCATTCTAATTCTGAGTGGTAGTATATAAGATTCCTATCTATAGGACAAATAAATCTGTAAAATATTTGTATTGAATTAAGATCTTACAAAGTAATTTAAGTATTACGTCAATCGTATGTAACCTCATCTGGAGCAATGTTATGCCTAGATGTTAGAGAATCGCGTTCATTGTACATTTGTATTTATATATATATTGTGTAGTTGCTTCTTGGGGTTGTTTTGCCGAAGTCAGTTTAAGAATTAGGGTACAAAAATGATTCTTTACAATAATTCTAAAATGTTGAACACTTTATAATTCCTAACACATCAGCTTGCCACACAGATTGTACTACAGAGGTTTTTTTTAAACACCAGCATCTCACAAAAACAAGCAAAAAAACCCAGGAAAACAGCGGACGATCTCAAGGGGAGCCAACGACCACCCACATTGACAGTAGTAAGATTGGGGTACTTATTACACATATGAACCCCCAAATTGGCCCTGGTCGTCAACCCATGTGTGTTTTCAGTTATTTTATTTATTTTTTTTTTTTTACCGAGCCAACTGAAAATAGAATCGCTAGGAATTCTTTTGTTCTTTTTTTTTTTTCAAATCCGCAAAACACATTCAACTAAAAATTGTTACTTTTCACCGACAGACACAACAACAAATTAAAAACAAAAAAAAAAATCGTATTCACACTCGTAGATAAAAAAAATTCACTGTTACCCTTTGTTAAACACGCTAAACTAAGGAGACAGTTAACAGCCAACGCCAACACACGTATTCAATATGTTTATTTCAGGAAGAGACTGTTATAAAACCATCGTCGCTGAGCGGTTTAAGAATCACGAGGAAGAGCAGGAGAGTAAACCCTGATAACAAACCTAGAGCCGGGAGTCCCTAAGGTGGAGAAACACTGAATTTCAAGGCTACACAACAACCCCTGAGACACTGCTGTTGCCAAACTGCATAGTTTTTTTCCTTTCTTTTGGACCACAGTGGCAGAGTGGAGAGTGGGCATTTGCTGTTTGGACAACAGCATATCCTCCAAAACAACCCGCTCAGGCTACGTAGTTCCAAATAAAATTGGACACTACTCCATCGCCTTTCGCAGACGGAAGGGTGCCAACACCACAGAGTGGACCTAATTGTAATGGCAACGAAGGTGGGGGGAATTCCCTTTTCCCAGAGTTCCAGAAATGTAGCCTCACCATCGGATACAGTTTAATGTCGTACCCAGCAGAGAATTGTTCTTGGTTTCTTTATCTCAATGCCACCAACTTACGAAGTTACTGGCGCACTTGTCTAGGAGAAATTAATTAAACGAGCTTAGCTTCAGGCGTCCTAACCCATCCCCAATGCTGCACCCTACCATTCTTCTCTAAGAGGCGTGGGTCAGATTCATTGCCTGATGCTTGACGTGCCCTCGCAAAGTTTTACCATCGTTAACTCGGACGCGGGAAAGTCTTCACCAACAAAAACGACCTCATGTCGAATTCGGCCGATGGCGAAGTGGAGACAAGATCAATATTCTTTCAAAGTTAGTCGTCTGTATTAGTTATTAATATTAGTCATCATGTTATATCAAACTTTTTCAACCTTTTTTACGGCACAGAGAGCTAGACAATAAATTGACTGAGGTACACCATCACTATATAATGGAATAAAGGGTATAGATTTTCACAAGTAAATTACTTAAGTAAAATAGCAGTTTCTAAGACAAGGTTTTTCAACGGTGTGCAAAAACATTAGAATAATAAAACAAAAAATATATTAAAGTCAAATATTTAAAAGTAAAATTTTAAAAAAAAATATTAAATTGAGTAAAAATGTTAATTTTCACAAAAAATTAATCATTGAAAAGTAAAATATCTGTTTCTAAGACAGAGTTCTAAGAGTACAAAAAATATTTAATTAAAACAAAATATTTAATTAAAACAAAATATTTAATTAAAACAAAAATATTAAAGTAATAGAATAAAATATAAGTGAATGATCAACCGTCCTCAGCACTCACGGCACACCCACGGAAGCTTCACGGAACACTAGTGTGCCGCGGCACAAGGGTTGAAAAACTCTCTTCTAGCCTAATTAAGGGTCAAAGTAGAGTATTGCATGTCATGGACTGCCCAGTCACCAGGGTTACGCCTTTAAGCATCACGAATCGCTACCCGCGGCCAACAGGTGGACACATTAGGGGTGTCTTAACCCTCTGCAGGGTGTAATCAGTGTATAATAAAGCCCCAGCTAACAGGGATGTTCTGAGTGGTAAAAATGAGCTAAATGTTTCCAGACGTTTTCAATATCAAAATTGGTCAATCATAGTTGCTGTCCTGAAAAAAAAAGAAAAGAAAGAAAGAAAGAAAGAAAGACAAAATGAAACAGTCTAATTACTTTCTAGAGAGTTGTTCAAACCTTTTTTATCTCATGTAACAGTGAGCTGGGAAATAAATTGATCGAGGTATACCATCAGTATATAATCATAGAATTATTTTATCATTTAAATTTTAAAAGGAAAGGAATAGTGAAAACTGTAGCATAATTAAAACAAAAAAATCTAATTAAAACAAAAAATATTAAATTAAAACAAAAAAATATTAAAGTAATAGAATAAAATATAAGTGGATGATCAACCGCCCTCAACAATCACGGCACACCCACGGAAGTTTCACGGTACACTAGTGTGCCGCGGCACACCAATTGAAAAACTCTGTGTTATATTATAATGTGAATATAGTCACCACTTTCGGTGTAATGGTAAATAAGCTAATAGACCGTTGTTGTTGATACGGCATTAGCCCTGTTGAGCCGGCTACATAGAATAATTTCTCCGTATCCCGAATGAAAGAGATATTGAATTCATGAAAAGAGTATCAAGGGAATAGGAAATTCACAAGCGGTTCCCAAATCCTGCATGCCTATCTCAGTTAGGGAAAAATGATACAGCTTTTACCTGTCACAGATTTTCACAGAAGCAGTGATAAGTACGTCAAAAGCCGTTGATTACTGAGGATAATGGTGACATTTGGTTTTTAACAAAACCCCTTTAGCCGGGTTGTGGCTCTAATATCATTGTGTGACAGACCAATACGAGACCCGGTTTTTTCAATATGACATTTTTAGGTAAATTAATCTTTGATAACTTTACTATGCCAACATTTAGCCAGTCAGCCATTATAAACACATTGGTATTAATCCTACTGTCAATTTCTCTCACGAAGGTTCAATTAAAACAAATTCTATCAACTTAGATTATTTTCGTCCCATTATACACGCACCTCCACTAAGCATGCACATTCTTTCATGAATCTTTTCACGCGTCACGGAACTAACGCTAGACTGACACTGGTTACTCCCCCTTTCTTCATATACAACGAACGATCCTTCCATTTTTAGGAAATTATCCAAAATCAACTCACAACATTTCACCAACCTCAAGTCAGGGTAAAGGTTGCAAAAACCGAAACATCATAGCGCCAACTTCACGATCAAGAGTAAACGTCATCTTTTGGAATATGTTGTGTCTTTCTATTTTCTACATACTTTCAGATTTAATACCGTATTTACTCCCATATATATATAATTCTCCGCTTTTTCCAACGAATTTCATTTCAAATAAGGATTTACTCTGATGAAGGTCGAATTTTCTTTGTGTGTGGAACATTTCTACATTTTTCTACTATTATTATTATTTCATTTAATTTGGTTATTCAAAAAAAATAATAGTTTGAATAATGTACACATGGATAACCTCCTGACCGAAACACGTGTAAGTAAAATTGATTAAAATATCCTATATTATCGATTCTATACTTTCTTTCCTTTATTCATCTTTTCAACATGATATATATATATATATATATATATATATATATATATTATATATGTATATTGTTCTTAAGCTAAGAATGACAATTCTTCTTTAGAATTTCAATATATGCCCTAGAAGACATGTTTCATGTAGTGTAAGAATTAAATGATGTATGATTTTGGCTTTAGTGGCTAAAAGGCTTCCTAGAAATCTTCCAACGTAAATGAAAATATACATAATAAAATCTGTATTGTTATTGTATTCTAACTTTTTGTTTGGATTTTATTGCCTGAGCACATGGAACATGAAATATATGACAAGATACAGTTAGGATTAAAGTTTGGGGAAGTAAGAAAGAGTGCTTAATGAATATAAGGGTCACTTACAATGCATGAGCCACACGGTAGGGTCTAAACAGGGCAAAATACATGCATGGGTACGATCCCATAGTTGAGAGGCAAAGCCCCCAAACCCACCTCAATGAACAGAGACATCACTTGCCTAGTGCATCATTGTAGATGCCAAATCAAAAACAGAGTGACAACTTCCTGGTCTGAGTTTAAATACTCGAGTAGTAGTGCCACCTAGTGGCGAAATCCTGGAAGCAAGGGGAAATAACCTTTTCGTACACAAGTACACCCCGGAAGGGCAGATAATTAATACAGTAGTATGCGATAAAGTCCAACCAACTTCTCTACTATAATTTCAGCCCAACACATAAATATTTCGTTGCTTTTTTTGACATATTAGTATTCCTATCAATTACAATTAATTGTAAAACATATATATTTTAATTATTCCAGAATATTGTCCTTATCTTCCTTGTTGTCTGTGTTGAGAATACCCGATATAAGGTGTGTGATGGATGCCCGCTCCTACTTATAGACTAGACCGGAACCATATGATCTAACTCTTGGCCAATCACTGGCAGTACTCTGAGGCTGATAGAATACTTAAAGCGACCTTACTGGTCATAATTACTGTGACATTCATGGACGACGGACATAGGATTAAAACACTAGACCTTTACCAATACACAGGATAGGACTTATACGCTTACCAAAGGATTCCATAACACAGGACTTTCTTTAAGCCCTTTTCAACTGGCCAAGGATGGCACTTAAAAACTTTACAATCTGTACAACGTTTCGGCCGATGTGCCCTCCGACCTTCTTCAGGAATTTCTTTTCGGACTTGGAAATCTTCTTTTCGGACTTGGGAACCTTCTTGTCGTAATCGGGAGCAATTGGACACATAGCCCAGTAGATAAAGGAGTTAGCTTAAGACAGTTCTATTCTTGTCATACAATAAAAATTAACATAGAATAATAATTAACACAGCTTAACACCTATGCCCCAGCTATGGTTAGCGGAATGAGAACGGGATACTCCCGTGGACTGAATAAAGGGTTAGGTTCAAAGATCCGTGAATGGCTCCCAATTACGACAAGAAGGTTCCCGAGTTCGAGAAAGTACCTGAGTCCGACAAGAAATACCAGAAGAAGGCCGGAGGATACATCGACCGAAACGATGTACAGATAACAATAAAGATGAGGGCAATAGTCCGAATAATCTAAATAATACTAATTATCAAGCCTCATCTAAAAAAAATTCCGAGAAATAGGTATATTTGACCCATAGATGTTACTCTAGCAGGTAATACCACCCCAGACCTTAATGAACATCGAATACATTAGCTTACTGACCACTGCTCATCAGCAGGGCATTCTTAAACGTATTGTCTATTGATGCCAGTTGCAGAAGCTTTTAGAACATGCCAGCCTAATGGAACCGGTGTGACCTGTTCCATTATTTATGGTCATTTATGTAGAAACGATGCCAAAACCTAAAGAGCTCTAGTTTAGGAATAATAAAACTTTTGATGTTAGAACTTTCTGTCTCATGGTGGCCTTTGTGGGAGTAATAATTCGCTGATATATAATATCAGTTCATTTAGATCAGAGGTTCCAAAACTTTGTGTGTTTTCTGTCTCTTTGTTTTCCAGACCATATCCCTGCTCGACATATAAAACACTGTCGCGGGTATTATATTAAAATGCATCTGGTTTTGAAGCTTTGTGTAATGGAGAGTAACTCCACTTCATCGTCATTATTCCCAATTCCAATTAAACCCGGAGTGGTAGTACCTGTTTGGGTCTCATCTCTTTTTCAAATTGTTGTGGACTAGTCTAGTTTACCTTACGTAGAGATAAGTGAGCTGGTCCAAGACTATTTATACACTGCTTTTTAGAAGATCTTGGTAATTGCATTCGCCTGCTCCATAGTGCTTCGGCCTCTGGAGTGGTTTGGCAATAATATTAATATCGTCGATCCCAGGGGGGCTATCCCCCCAGGCAATACCTGTCCCCTCGGTTTAAAGGAGCAGAGCTGGGTTTATTGCCCAGTGCCTGAGGCTCCCCCTTGAAGGGGGAATGCCGACGGGATCGACGCATTTTTGTGCTTACCACCCATGAGCTTCGGTTTGTGAGTGGGTCCACATAAAAATGTCCTTGTGTCACGCCCTCATGAGTGGAATGAGAGGCAAATACCTTGTCGTCGCCTGCTCCATAGTGCTTCGGCCTACGGAGTGGCTTGGCAATAATATTAACTGCGTCGATCCCAGCGGGCTATCCCCCCAGGCAATACCTGTCCCCTTGATTTAAAGGGGCAGGGCTGGGTTTATTGCCCAGCGCCTGAGGCGCCCCCTCGAGGGGAAATGCAGAAATGTAAATCCTGATTACCAGGTGTTGCATATCTGACAAATTCTTATTTCTTATGAGTGTCATCACCTCAGCTAAATAATGGACCATTCCATTTTTATTATAAAGAAAGAAGGGAAGCAAAAAAACATGCTACATAGAAAAAATATAACAAGAAAGAGAGTAGGAAAATATTGAGAGAGGAGTGAGTGCACTGATATGATAACGCTAATCTGCTTCAATCGAACATAATGAAAAATGAAAAGATGAAATGAAGGAAAGAAAGGAAAAAAAGATCGACCTCATCCTTGCATAATATTGTTTTTACTCTCCTCTTATTAATATGAAATAACAAATTGGTTTATGTTGCTTTAACATATTTAAATACTCATTTTGATTTGCCTAAAAAAACAATTTTATTTAGAAAATCACTATAATGACTTTATTTACAAATCAATAAATTAACCACCAACAAATCATACATACGTATAATTTCTATTTAAAAAAATGAATAAATAAATATATATATATGTATATAAATAAATAAATATATATATAAATATATATATATAAATACATATGAATGAATATATAAATAGATGAATAATAAAATCCCTCATGCTTTGACGATTTAGAATTCCACAAAACTTCTCTCGGCGTCAAAATCTGTTCGCATGCGATGTGATGTCTTAACCGTTTTTCTCGGTCGCGTCTGAACGTGAATTTAAAAAAAAAAAGTTCTCTTTCGAACATTTCAAAAATTCTCCGCTTTTTCCAACGAATTTCATTTCAAATAAGGATTTACTCTGATGAAGGTCGAATTTTCTTTTTGTGAGGAACATTTCTACATTTTTTCTATTATTATTATTATTTCATTTCATTTGGTTATTGTTGTGAGGTTTTAAGGGGTCAAATAAAAACAAAACGACGGGTATCAAATGTAGGAAAATGTATGAACAGAAAGTAGACAAATACAATACAGAAAAGTGGGAATTACGTCCGACAAATAGAATTGTGAGCTGACTCGCATTGGCTTACTCTCAAGCCACAATTGTCTCTGTTACTTATAGTAACCCGTTGGCGCATTCCATTAGTCTTATAGTGTGTATCACCTATAACAGTTATTTAATAATAATAATAGTTTGAATAATGTAAACAGGGATAAACTCCTGACCGAAACACGTGTAAGTAAAATTGATTAAAATATCCTATATTATCCATTCTATACTTCCTTTCCTTTATTCATTTTTTCAACAAATCAAGATTACTATACTTTTTTCATCTTGATGTACTTGATCTATAAACATATCAAACGTTGTAATAATTAAATTATAATACTGTGGTATATCCACAGGTCCTGCTAGTTATTATCTATTATTACTCGCTGTTTGAATTGTCGACATTTTGAATAACCAAAAAACAAATATCATTTGCAAGATTAGAATAATTTTTGCTAATAAATACAGAATTTACATTGATGAAAAGAAATTCTGAAAAATATGTATTTTGCTTTTTGTTTTAATCCCCTTTATTGAATGAACCTAGAATTATGGTAAATATCCCCCTCAGAAATGTATTGGCTATATAGCTGTGTCAAAAACACAAGTAAGAAACATTTGTGTAATGATTACAAATTCTCTACAATTTCTCTTAAAACACGTTTCAATGCCAAAGTACAGTATACACCAATCGTATTTTAAATTTTTAAAAAAAATTAAATAGTGGAATTTTTCGAATTATCCCAGTCGAATGGAGTATTTTTTCAAACTGAGCTTTTTGAGTGTTAAGCGAGAAGAATGTTGATAGGGGAAAGTGAGAAGAGAAATTGGCTGCACTTTCCGGAGAACGGTTAGGGGGAAAAAAAGAAGAAAAAAAACAAAAAAACAAAATGGCTGGGTCGAACAAAGAATAAGGTCGAGTAAAAAGTTTGACAAACTTTTTTTTAATATTTGAATAATAATAATAATAATAATAATAATAATAATAATAATAATAATAATTGCTTTCACTCAGCCTCTAGTGAACCACCGGCTACGGCTGGTGTGAAAACACATTTCTAAGTACACATCACACATTCTTCTATAAATTTTAGTTGGTTTGAACTTCTTAGTAACCAAAGACTTTGACAAACCTTCGTTCAAGCCGAGAACTCACTGTTTGATTTGTCGCCATTTTAAAGAACCTCAAAACAAATATTCTTTGCTAGATTAAAAATGATTTTTGCTACTAGCGAGACCTGTAGATATACCACAGTATCATAATTCAATTATTGCAACATTTAATTTTTACGCAAGAGCTATTACTAAATAGTTCAATATGTCAAAAAAGTACAATAATTTTTATTTAAATCTCTTTACACTTTTTCCTTTCTTTCTTTCCTTCTTTTCATTATGTTCGGTTGAAACAGATTAGCGTTGTCGCTTCTGTGCACTCACTTCCTTTCTCTCTTTCCCCTGCTCGCTTTCTTTCTTTCTTTTTTATATTTTTTCTGTGTAGCTTATTATTTTTCTTCCCTTTCATTATTTCTAACAAAAACGGAATGGTTCATTATTTAGCTGAGGCGACGACATTCATAAATGTTTTTTTTTAAATCGGTGGATAAGCAACACCAGATAATCAGGATTTATATTTTTGCATTTCATTTTGAACGATGTGGACGGTCTAATCTTTTAACCAAGGGGAGTTTCAAGATTATAACGGTCGTACAAATAAGGAAGGCGAGTATTTATATATATATAATAAGTGATATCGTCGGGGCGGCCTAAAGTCGGTATCAGCCAATCAGCGAGGGAGTCTATCCCCTTTTCACTTGCGCTAGACCAAGGAGATTATTTTAGCGTCTGAGCTGGAGTGCCACACCTATCATCAGCTCCTTATATTACCGCACAGACCCCTGTGCTACTGATACGCTGAGTTGGCGAGGACCGGTATCGAACTAGGAACCTTGTGGTTTCTAGCCGAACGCTCTACCGACTGTGCTAACCCGGCCCATAAACCAATTCTAAACAATGCAGAGCTTACATTTTTTTTCGGAATTTTTTTTTTCATAAATGTATTTTGCTTCCCCCCCCCCAAAAAAAAATCCCTTTATTTATTGAATGAACCTCAGATTTTATGAATTCCGAATGCGTAAACTTCCTCCTCGGAATTTTCTTGGCTGACCTGTATTTGGACAGATCAAAAAAATCCTGCTTAAGGGGCTTCGGTCAGAGAAATCAAAATTTGTCCAACACCTCTTCACTGTTTATTTAGAAAATATTGGATTATGTGCCAACCCCTCGCCCATCAATACCCCCTTCCTTATTCCTTATGAATGCAATTGCCTCGAGGAATCCAGAATGATCTTCAGTATTAATTAATTCAATAGGCGGAATGTGTCGCTTGGGGAAAACGAAGTGACCTTTAAGGATAGGAAGCATACGAATAAGGGAAGATATATTTAACAGAAGAAACCTAGACCAAAAGAATCAGAAGGAAAATGATGAAAATTTAGGAGGCAGAAAAGGATGCTGGAAAAGCCAGAAAGAACCGAAAATAGAGGATATGTAGAACATTCTGGACAGACTTACACAATTTTTTTTTTATTTCTCAAAGATCGACTCATACTCGAGCGTGAAAGCTCGAGTATGAGTCGATCTTTGAGAAATGAAAAAAAAAAAGAAAAAAAAAAGAAAAAAACATTGTATAAGTCTGTCCAGAATGTTGTGATTTAATTAATCTATTAAGAACATTGAAAATCTGGAAAAAGGTTTTTTGTGCAGGAATATAAATAAAAGGGCCGGGTTAGCTCAGTCGGTAGAGCGTTCGGCTAGAAATCACAAGGTTCCCAGTTCGATACCGGTCCTCGCCAACTCAGCGTATGAGTAGCACAGGAATCTGTGCTGTAAAGTAAGGAGCTGATGGTAGGTGTGACGCTCCACCTCTGATGCTAAAAACAATCTCCTTGGTCTAGCGCTATTGAAAAGGGGATAGACTCCCTCGCTGACTGGCCGATACCGACTTTAGGCCGCCCCGATGACTTTACTATAAATAAAAGTTCTCCAAACAGCATGACTAGCTACTCGATTAGTATTGACTTGACTACGAATACTATTACCTAACTCAATGAGGAATAACCTCGCGTATTCGTGTCTGTATGTGTGTTCCGTTGGACGAGCCGAACTACCTTGTTGGGAAAACATATCGCCTTACAATATCTGATTTTACAGTCTGCTAGAAGCGACTCTGATTTGGTATCTGGTTCAACTTATCTGAAAAATAAAGGACATAAACTAAATTAACAACTAAAGGTGGGGGGGTCTTATTGAGTGAAATCTACTATATGTATTTACCAACCCCTCCGGACGAGCAGGATGTGACACAAGGACAATTTCTTAAGCGGTGTTCAACAGGTTTGAATTCAGGGTTTTCCTTCTCCTAGACCAGTTGCCTAACCAAGATTAAATAGCCTAGTCTGCCCTCCTATTTATCCATAACTGGAGGGAGAGTAGGATTCATACCTTTCCCAATGGTATTAGCGCTAAGTGAAATGCAATTACCACATTCAGGATTTGAACTCGGGGCGACGAGTCCATTTCCCATGACTTTAACCGTTACACCACGCGCTTCCTTCTGAAATCTACTATAAGAATATGAATTTCTGACCGTTCATGGAAAACCAGTTGGTACCAACACCACTGATCCGATCATCATGAAACCTTAGTCATGTTAAACTAATATTCTGAAACAGGACTGGCTAATTGTTCTTTAATAACAATCAATAATTGAAATCCTTGATACATCTTTACAAGGGAGGAGGAAAGAGATGTTTGAGAGAGAGAGAGAGAGAGGGGGGGAAAGTAGTAGTGGTAAAAATTGTAGTAACACATCTTTAACTTTTCTCACTATTTACACTAATTCTTTAATGTGTTGATTAATACTACTACTCTTATTACTATTATAACAGTGTAATCTAATTGTTTCTGTTATTTTTTAATACACTTCCGATAAAGAATAAAATGATCTATATACAAATATAGATAAAAGATTTATTTCTAAATCTTTAAATTCCAGACAACGCCAGGAGGCTGTTCTGTATACAATATATATATTTACCAACCTCTCCGCACGAGCAGGATGCGACACAAGGTCAACTTCTTAAACAAAGTTTAACAGGTTTGAATTCAGAGTTTTCCTTCTCCTAGACTGGTTACCTAGCCATGATTAAAAAGCTCAGTCTTCCCTGCTATTTATCCATAGCTGGCGGGAGATTTGGATTCATACCTTTCCCTAGGGTATTAGCACTATGTGAAATAACAACAGTTTCGTCCAGGAATTGAACTCGGGTCGACGAGTCCATTTCCTATCACTCTAACCTGTATACAACATATGTACGCACCTATGTGTCTGAAAGACAGCAATCGACTGACATAAATGCAAAAAGTATATATATATATATATATATATATATATATATATATATGTATATATATATTATATATATATATATATATATATGTATATGTGATAAAATAAATATATATAGGTTTTACATATCTATTTATTTGGTAACAAAGGAACATGTAACATCTTCACCTGACGATTGTTGTCGCATGAAACGAAAATGGTCGTGAATGTTCCTTTGTCACCAAATAAATAGATATGTAAAACCTTTATATATTTATTTTATTATATTATATAACAGCTCTATTTTATATTGAGCACTCTCCCAATAATACTGCGTTTGACACACTGTTCCAGTAAAAGATGAAACAGTGACAATCCCACACTATATATATATATATGTATATATATACATACATTATATATGAGAGAGAGAGAGAGAGAGAGAGAGAGAGAGAGAGAGAGAGAGAGGAGTAGACAAACACGGGATGTTTGTACGGATGGAAGTTTATTACTGGTGGTGATATCTACAATATAACGTTTCGGTCTGAGTTTTTTTATTGAAGGACCACAAAAAAAAAACAAGTACTACGTTTCCAAACATTCATACCATATCATTATCAGCTGACCCCCTCCAAATCACGACCGCAAGACTCTCGTTAGTAAGTGAAATGAAGCCTTCAATACTCAGTTCGGGTCCTGAAGAAGGTCTGATAGACCGAAACTTTATAACGTTGACATCATCACCAGTAATAAACTTCCATCTAATACAACATTCCGTATTTGCCTACTTTTCTCCAGATACTGTCGGATTAATTTCCTCTTTAGTCCCATATATATATATATATATATATATATATTATATATATATATATATATATATATATAATCTTCATACAATGACTGCTATCTACACAGTAGCATTGCAACCAACAGAGCCTTCATCAGATAATGACTCTGGGTTCAAGCATGGTTTTGGGGCCGAAGCCATAATACCACTAACCCAGAGCGCCCCAGCAGTATCTCACGATACTACCAGACTTTGTCGGTTTGATGTCACAATATAGGACTGCCATATCCATGCTGATGCGGTTAAAGCTTTCCCCTGGATCTTTTTTATGTATTTCCTCTTGTCTGGTGGAGAAAGTCCAAATTTAGACAAAAATGCCAAGGTTGAGTTGGTAATAAATCCCCGGCATCCAACTTCGATGGGAAATACATTTGTTATCCATCCGTTTCTGACGCATTGTTCACGTATATATATATATATATATATATATATATATATGAAAATGGAAAAGGAATTGAATCCGACAGTATGAGAAAAATCGATAATGTGATTATCGATTAAATTCATTTTATCCACCTACATTTCTTTTCTTTACTCATTTTTCCATATATATTTCATATATATATATATATATATATATATATATTATATATATATATATATTATTATTATTTAATTTTCATTATTTCATTATGATAAAAACGGAATGGTCATTGTTCACGTATATATATATTATATATATATATATATATATATATATTATTAGTATTCATTTCATATATATATATATTATTAGTATTTCATTTCATTTGTTTATTTGATGATAATAATATTCTGAATCGTGTACACAAAGATAAACTGACCGAAACACATGTGTAAGTTCATCTTTTATTATCCATTCTGTACTTTCTTTTCTTTATTCATTCTTCCTCATATCGTCGGATTCAGTTCCAATTCCATTTTTACACACACCCATCACACACACGCACACGCATACACACACACACACACACACACACACACACATATATATATATATACATAATATATATATATATATATATATATATATATATATATATATATATAGCCAGTTTCATTTTCTTCGAAGATCAACTAAGTCCACACAATGTGTAAATGGGAGGATATAAAGATAAGAGGATTGTGTTACAACAATCATTTAAGTGGGGAAAATCTGCTATCAAATGTTGCATTAAAATATTCTCTCATACTACAGATCTAACAGAGAAAAACATGTTCACTCCAACACAGAAATATAATTGTTTATGCAGATACTAGCAGGGTCGGTAGATATACTACAGTCTGAGGATTTAATAATTACAATGCTCGATATGTTTACTTAAGAGCTACTGCGAAATAGTTCATTACGTAAAAGTATGATAATCTTGACTTAACTCTCTCTCTCTCTCTCTCTCTCTCTCTTGCTTTCTTTCTTATCTTCTTTTATGTTCAATAGAAATATATAAGCGTTATCGTTTCCGTTTGCTCTCTCCCTCTCTCTACATTACCCCATACTCTCTTTCTTTCTTTCTTTATTATATTCTTTCTGTGTAATCTGTTCTTTTTATTCCCTTTCTTTCTTTATGATCAAAACGGAATGGTCCATTATTTAGCTGAGGTGACGGCATTCATAAAAAATAAGAATGAACAGATAAGCAACACCAGATAATCAGGATTTACATTTTGCCATTTAATCCTAGGGGTTTCGGACGGTCTTATTTTTGGCCAAAGGAAGTCGCATGATGATAACCATCGTACTTTTTAGGAACATGTGTATCAATATATACAATGGTGAGTAAAAAAGTAATGCCATTTTGGACGGTCTCATTTTTAATCAGAGAGCATTGTAAAATCGCCGAGTACGCGATTTGAACCTGGCGAGCCCGCTTCGTTTTCTTAGAAAAATAAGAGGATTATGTTAAAACAACCTTTTAAGTGTCGTGGGGGGTATCTGCAGTCAAGTTTTGCATTAAAATCCTCTCTCTTACTACAGATCGAACATAGAGAAAAAAACATGCTCATTCCAACACAGAAATATATATGTATATATTTATTTCTATTAGCAAGGATTTGCATGTAAAACGAAGTAACTGCTTATAGAATTGAAGAATTTATTCTTCGAGACACTTCACTAAAGTGGAATCGACTTAAATGGTAATAAGATTTTCTTCCCAGTCGAAGAAACCTGGCATTAGTCTTGCTAGACACCACGAAGTAGAGAAAGTTATATTTCAAATAGATCTTTATTCAAAGCACATGTAGTTTTATTTAATTAGATACTTTTCTTGCAACGGTTAAAAGGCGTGAGACACGCACATTCAAAGTAGCCAGGAAATGTCGACGCTGAACATAGAGTTGGGGTTATTTAACAGTTGAAGTCAAACAGCTGCTCTTGAACCACATGCCACCCTATGACATTTAATGTGCAGTTTTTGAGAAATATATTGGTCAAGATTCTTTTCAGGTTAGATTTAATAGAAGAGAAAAAAATCCATAGTTCATAGTTTACCGGACAGTACTGATTATCGACAGAGGAAGTTCAATCGGCTACCCCAGGAGTGGTGAAGAAAAAAAAAGCAGTGGAGGAGGGTGGATGAATAGAATCGGCTGTGGAATTATTTTTCTATTCTATATTTTTATAGTGAGATAATTTCCAATGTTACATATATATATATATATATATATATATATATATATATATATATATATATATATGTGTGTGTGTGTGTGTGTGTGTGTGTGTATTTGGGCAGCATTCTTTCATTTATACATGTAGAATTAAACAAAAGACACATCTCCTGTTTAACAATTTTATTTTTGATCTTTTCGAGTTTTCTGGTCAACTTTTTAATATTTGGGTGGAATTCGTGCATAAGTCCACCAAAGTCCAGGTCCCCAGTACTTTCGGCACTTCGAAGTGCCATCATCTGGGGTGATGTGTTCCAGTTTTTTAAACATTAAATTAATGTGGAGGCTGGAAGGAGAAGAATTGATGAGAAAGGTGTTATAGGCATTTTAAAATGTGTGTACTGCACTGGAAATTAATTTTGTTTAAGGATGGTTTGTATTGTGTTATGTATAAAGCTTCTAGTATTTGGAGTTTTTGTTTATTTTTTTTCTTTGTGTAGAATGTGTGTATTTTCCGTTAGAATATTTCGGTAATTAGAGTGGGGGCATGAATATAATTTTAGGTGTTGTGAAATGGAGCTATTATCTGTTAAATAGAGGGTTAGACGACGTGACAATGTAGTTGAATCCAATGTATGTATTTTCATTTTCTGGGAGACTGCAATCTCCTAGGGGACATTTAAATCTGTATACTACATTGGTCTTATTAAGCCGACTTGTCTAGGGAGAGAAATTGTTGCGAATAATGTTATTGCACCACGCCTGATAATAAGGTAAAATTTATTATTTATTATACAAAATTCAAAACAACTAACCTCGTTGTTCGCAGAATAAAACAATATTAGAAATAGATAATACCAAGTAATTATTTATTAAACCCAGTTTATTAAAATCTGTATGCAAATTATCTAGACCATATACATTGTAAACCTTTATTTCTTAGTGATATATAACTCAGATTACTAGATTTTAAAGGCATTGATAAAAGTGATTGTTCTGTGGCAAATGTAATATACATATCGTTAATTAATAAGATGTTAATTAAAAACTAAATAATGCCTATTTAATAAAGTAAGTACAATTAAAGTCGACGGGGCGGCCTAAAGTCGGTATCAGCCAGTCAGCGAAGGAGTCTATCCCCTTTTCAATAGCGCTAGACCAAGTAGATTGTTTTAGCATCTGGGGTGGAGCGCCACACCTACCATCAGCTCCTTACTTTACCGCACAGATCCCTGTTCTACTCATACACTGAGTTGGCGGGGACCGGTATCGAACTAGGAACCTTGTGGTTTCTAGCCGAACGCTCTACCGACTGAGCTAACCCGGCCCCTTAAAGGGCCTATTTAATAATCATTGAAAATATAACGTAAATAACAAAGGGAATCGTGATGTCGGTGGTGTCATAGTTTGGTTATAGACAGGCAGACATGTAGTATCCATTGTAATAAGATAACTCATGAGAAAAATGAAACCATTTTTAATGGGCGATAGAAAATAATCATAAACTAAACAGACTAATTCATTAAAGTAATTCAAAGCAGACCAAATCCGGGCGATTAAAATTTGTATCCGGTGTTGTTCACGAAGACACTTTGTTTAGTAAGGAAAAAGCCTACAGTGTTGATGTCTGAATTATTTCGATTATACCCTTGTGGACATTCATTTGACCCAGGATTTGAACTCAACATTTCCACCTACAGTGAATACTATTAGGAAACCTTGATGTCCTTGAGGTTATTGTCCATCTTCCGTTGGTCAGTGGAATGGGCAGAAGCGACAGAATTAACTAAAGAGAATTAAATCATCAAAAATATCTCCCAGCATGCACAGCGGAATGAGAACAATCCAGACGGTATAGATTGAATGAAAGATTCAAAAGGAAAATTCCCAGCAGGTGATCGAAAACAACACGCATAGGAAGAAGAAGGCCGGAGGAAAAAAAACCGGCCGAAATTGTATGAATACAAAAGATCAAATATGAATGAATGAATTTATTCATTGCATTGGTGAGACCTCATTTGGAATTTGCCAGTGTGGTTTGGAATCCATGATTAATTAATGGTTTGGTTTGTTTTGTTTTACGGCATATCAACCTCAATGGGTCATTTAATGCCGATAAAGTTTTGAAATAAATCAATTCTTAATGGATAATACAATTTTTTTTATTAACACATTTTTCTATTTAACCCATAGATGGGACCCTAACAGGTACTACCACTCCGGGTCAGAGTGGACCAGGGAGCAATGCTGATGAAGGGGTGCTCCACATTCCCCAAACCTCCAAAACTGGAACCTCACCATCAGATAGAGTTTAACGTCATTCCCAGGACATGTAGATCCGCAGGCACCGCCTTCTAGCACCCATATGATAAAGAGGGGTTGGGCTTGCCATAAGGGCAATAGGGTTGAGGAAATCATATAGGTGCTAGGGCTTATGATTAATTAAGGAACTAAAACTCACCGAAGAGTTACAAAGGAGAGCTACAAAACTAATGAACGATTTAAAAAAACAAAAATCTTTCGCATGAAGAAATACTTAGGAATATTGACTTACCAGGTTTGATTTATCGACGAACCAGCGCAGATATGATTGAAGTTAATAGATATATATTCACGGATTTTATTCAACAAATCTATTAATAATGGAGATTCGTTTCCGGTCTTTGTCTGTAACAAAAACTACGTCACTGCTTACGTCATAATACCTAAAATCGTCATAACATAGAATATTAAAAATACACTCAAAATTTGAGCATGCAATGTTAGACAGTCCACATTGTTTTTTAAACAAATTTTAATAAATACATACCTGGTATTATCTATCTATATATATTGTTTTATTTTAATATATATTTAAAGTTATCAGAACTAAGTTTCCATTAAAAAATTTTAATTTTTACTCCTTTGATAAATTCATTTTATTTTTTACTCTAATAAATTTGATGATTTTACTTTACTTATGATACAAACTCTCTGATATTAAATTTTCAACTGCCATTCCTTCAGGCAATATTGCTTTTACGTCGCTCAGAGGGCATTTTTATTTTTCTAGTTAAATTCATTATCAGTATTGATTGCCCCCATCTCTGAACTCTTTTAAGACAGAGTTCGATTATTTTTGGAAAGAATATAAAAGAAAAGAATATTTTTCAGTGAAAATCTTTTGAATATAAGGAACAGCTGACAGGTCTCAGACCTAATATACCTAGCTGAAAAGATACCATATATTATACACAATTTCGAATAAATCGGTGGACAATGAAGACAAATTAAATGAAGAAAATATTATTTCTCCGAAGCTTTCGAGTTATGATAATGTGTATTTTGGTGATGTTCAGGCAATATTCCGTCTAATTAGGTTTTGGCTGGGTTTAAATTTCGTTGATATCACGAGTAATTCACAATTAATGCGTCATTACGAAACGATACAATCGAATGCGATTTTTCTGGCGGCTATACAAGATTAATTTGTCATCTTCAGACATGGAGAAAATTGTGATCTCTCTC
>CM042149.1:56040663-56061954 GCA_023376005.1 Doryteuthis pealeii | reverse complement strand
ATTGTGAACTACACAATCCTCTATAAATTATATCTCCATTTTGACATGTGTGGACTTAGTTGATCTTCGAAGAAATGAAACGGCTATATATATATAATATATAATAAAATAATAATATGATATTATATCATGGTGTGTGTGTGTGTGTGTGTGTGTGTGTTAAAAATGGAATTGGAATTGAATCCCGACAATATCAGGAGAATGACTAAAGAAAAGAAGTCACTAATTGATAATAAAGATGGATTTAATCAATATCATACTCGGTCAGTTTATCTTGTTGTACACGATTCAAACTATTATATATCCTTAATAAAAAATGAAATGAATATATATATATATATATATACGTGCAATAATGACCATTCCTTTATCATAATGATATAATGAAAATGAAATTAATATAATATATATATAGGAACAATGGCGTTCATAACGCGATGGATAACAATGATTCCCATCGAGTGGATGGCAGGGGCATTTATTACAACTCAACCTTGGTATTTTGGTCTAAACTTGAGGACTTTCTCCACGACAAGAGGAAAATACATAAAAAAGATCCAGGAGAAAGCTCTAACCCGCATCATCGATGACTATGCAGTCCTATATTGCTGACATCAACCGACAAAGTCTGTAGTATCGTGAGATAACTGCTGGGGCGCTCTGGGTTAGTGTAATATGGCTCGGCCCAACCATGCTTGAACCAGAGTCATATTCTGGATGAAGGCTCTGTTGCGTTGCAATGTACTGTTGTAGATAGCAAGTCATGATGAAGATATTATATAATAATATATATATAAATATTATATATATATATATATATATATATAATGGAACTAAAGAGAAATTAAGTTCCGGACAGTATCTGGAGAAAAGTTAACAGGTTGAATTCAGAGTGTTTCCTTCTCTAGAACTGGTACCTAGCCATGATTAAAAAGCTCAGTCTCCCTGCTATTTACCCATAGTGGCGGGAGATTTGGATTACATACCTTCCAAGGTATTAGCGCTATGTGAATAACAACAGCTTCGTCAGGATGAACTCGGGCCGACGAGTCCATTAACAGAAACAATCTAGATTACACTGTTATAGTAGCTAATTAAGAGTAGCAGTATTAATTCAACCACATTTAAGATTAGTGTAACAGTGGAAAAGTTAAAATGTTGTTACTACAATTTTTTACTACGGGATGTTGACTGGATGGAGTTATTACTGGTGATGATCTCAACGTTTATAATGTTTCTGTCTATCAGACCTTCTTCAGGATATGAGCTGAGTTCTTGTATTGAAGATTCAGTTCTCTACAACGAGAGTCTTTGGCCCGGGTCCGTGATTGGAGGTGTCAGCGATAATGATCATGGTATGAATGTTTGAACGTAGCACTTGTTTTTTTGTGTGGTCCTTCAATACAAGAACTCAGACCAAACGTTATATGTAGACATTCCACCACCAGTAATAAACTATCCATCCGGCACAACACTCCCGTGTTTGTCTATTCCCCCCCCTACTCCTCTCTCTCTCTCCTCTCTCTCTTCTCTCTCTCCTTTTTTCTTCCTTTCTCTTATATATGACTTATATATATGTATATAATATATATATATACTAGTGTGGGATTATCACTGTTATCACACTTTTACAAACTGGAACAGTCCGTGTCAAACGCAGTATTATTGGAGAGGGGCGCCAACAAAATAAGGTTATTTTAATATAATAATAAATATATAAAGGTATGACAATCTAGGTGGGTGTGTGGTAGTGTGTGTGTGCGTGACAAAGGAACATTCATGTTACATCTTCACCTGACGATTGTTGTCGCAGGAAACCAAAAAGGTCGCTGAATGTTCCTTTGTCACAAATAATAGATATGTAAAACCTTATATATATTATTTTTTAATATATATATATAATATAATATATTGGCTTTTAATTTGGGACATCTTTACAAGTGAGGAGGAAATATATATATATATATATATACTTTTTCCATTTATGTCAGTCGATTGCTGTCTTTCAGACACATAGGTGCGTACATATATTCTATATAGGTTAGAGTCATAGGAAATGGACTCGTCGACCCGAGTTCAATTTCTGGACGAAGCTGTTGTTATTTCACATAGCGAAAGGTATGAATCCAATTCTCCCTCCAGCTATCGGTAAATAGCAGGGTAGACTGGACTCTTTAACCAAGGCTAAGTAACCAGTCTATGAGAAGGAAAACTCTGAATTCAAACCTGTTAAACTTCGCTTAAGAAGTTGACCTTGTGTCGCATCCTGCTCGTGCGGAGGGGTTGGTAAATATATATATTGTATGCAGAAGAGCTACCTGGTGTTGGCCGGAATTTAAAAATTTTGAAATAAATCTTTTATCTATATTTGTATATAGATCATTTTATTCTTTATCGGAAGTGTATTAAAAACAACAGAAACAATTAGATTACACTGTTATAGTAGTAATAAGAGTAGTAGTATTAATCAACACATTAAAGAATTAGTGTAAACAGTGAGAAAAGTTAAAGATGTGTTACTACAATTTTTACTACTACTACTTTTCCCTCTCTCTCTCTCTCTCAAACATCTCTTTCCTCTACCTTTGTAAAGATGTCCCAAGGGTTTCAATTATTGATTGTTATTAAAGAACAATTAGCCAGTCCTGTTTCAGAATATTAGTTTCAGATGACTGTAACGTTTCATGATGATCGGATCAGTGGTGTTGGTACCAACTGGTTTTACATGAACAGTCAGAAATTTATATTCTTATATTAGATTTCAGACGGAAGCGCGTGGTGTAATGGCTAAAGTCATGGGAAATGGACTCGTCACCCCGAGTTCAAATCCTGGATATGGTAATTGCATTTCACTTAGCGATAACACCATTGGGAAAGGTATGAATCATACTCTCCCTCCAGCTATGGATAAATAGTAGGGCAGACTAGGCTCTTTAACCTTGGTTAGGCAACTGGTCTAGGAGAAGGAAAACTCTGAATTCAAACCTGTTAAACTCCGTTTAAGAAGTTGACCTTGTGTCACATCCTGCTCGTCCGGAGGGGTTGGTAAATATATATAGTAGATTTCACTCAATAAGACTCCCCCCTTTAGTTGTTAATTTAGTTTATGTCCTTTATTTTTCAGATAAGTTGAACCAGAGACCAAATCAGAGTCGCTTCTAGCAGACTGTAAAATCAGATATTGTAAGGGGATATATTTTTCCTAACAAGGTAGTTGGGCTCGTCGAACGGAACACACATACAGACACGAATACGCGAGGTTATTCGTCATTGAGTTACGTTATAGTATTCGTAGTCAAGTCACTACTAATCGAGTAGCTAGTCATACTGTTTGGAGAACTTTTATTTATATTAAAGTAAGAAAAGTCGACGGGGCGGCCTAAAGTCGGTATCAGCCAGTCAGCGAGGGAGTCTATCCCCTTTTCAATAACGCTAGACCAAGGAGATTATTTTTAGCATCTGAGGTGGAGCACCCACCTTACCATCAGCTCCTACTTTACCGCAACTCAGATTCCTGTGCTACTCATACGCTGAGTTGGCGAGGACCGGTATCGAACTGGAACCTTGTGATTTCCAGCCGAACGCTCTACCGACTGAGCTAACCCGGCCCTTTTATCTATATTCCTGCACAAAAACCTTTTTCCAGATTTTCAATGTTCTTAATAGATTAATTAAATCACAACATTCTGGACAGACTTATACATTTTTTTTTCTCAAAGATCGACTCATACTCGAGCGTGAAAGCTTCAAGTATGAGTCGATCTTTGAGAAATAAAAAAAAATAACAGAAAAAAAATGTATAAGTCTGTCCAGAATGTTCTACATATCAACTCTATTTTCGGTTCTTTTCTGGCTTTTCAGCATCCTTTTGCCTCCTAAGTTCCTTCATTTCCTTCTGATTCTTTTGGTCTAGGTTTTCTTCTGGCAAATATATCTTCCCTTATTCGTATGCTTCCTATCCTTAAAGGTCACTTCGTTTTCCCCAAGCGACACATTCCGCCTATTGAATTAATTAATACTGAAGATCATTTGGATTCCTCGAGGCAAATTGCATTCATAAGGAATAGGGAAGGGTATTGATGGGGGAGGGTTGGCACATAATCCAATATTTTCTAAAATAAACAGTGAAGAGGTGTTGGACAAATTTGATTTCTCTGACCGAAGCCCTTAAGCAGGATTTTTTTTGATCTGTCCAAATACAGGTCAGCCAAGAAAATTCCGAGGAGAAGTTTACGCATTCGGAATTCATAAAATCTGAGGTTCATTCAATAAATAAAGGGATTTTTAAAAAAAAAAAAAAGCAAATACATTTATGAAAAAAAAGATTCCGAAAAAATGTAAGCTCTGCATTGTTTAGAATTGGTTTATCTATCTATCTATCTATCTATCTCTCTCTCTCTCTCTCTATATATATATATATATATATATATATATATATATATATATATATATATATATAAATACTCGCGTTCCTTATTTGTACGCCCGTTATAATCTTGCAGCTTTCCTTGGTTAAAAGATTAGACCGTCTAAATCGTTAAAAATTAAATGCAAAAATGTAAATCCTAATTATCTGGTGTTGCTTATCCACCGATGTTTAAAAACGTTTATGAGTGTCGTCGCCTCAACTAAATAATGGACCATTCCGTTTTTGTTAGAAATAATGAAAGGGAAGAAAAATTATAAGCTACACAGAAAAAATATTTAAAAAAAAGAAAGAAAGCGAGCCGGGGAAAGAGAGAAAGGAAGTGAGTGCACAGAAGCGACAACGCTAATCTGTTTCAACCGAACATAATGAAAAGAAAGAAAGAAAGAAAGGAAAAAGTGTAAAGAAATTTTTAAAAAGATTATTATACTTTTGACATATTGAACTATTTAGCAATAGCTCTTGCGTAAAAATTAAATGTTGCAATAGTTAAATTATCATACTGTGGTATATCTACAGGTCCCGCTAATAGCAAAAATCATTTTAATCTAGCAAAGAATATTGGTTTTGAGGTTCTTTAAAATGGCGACGAATCAAACAGTGAGTTCTCGGCTTGAACGAAGGTCTGTCAAAGTTTTTGGTGACTAAGAAGCTCAAACCAACTAAAATTTATAGAAGAATGTGTGATGTGTACTTAGAAATGTGTTTTCACACCAGCCGTAGCCGGTGGTTCACTAGAGGCTGAGTGAGAGCAATTATTATTATTATTATTATTATTATTATTATTATTATTATTATTATTATTATTCAAATTAAAAAAAAACTTTTGTCAAACTTTTTACTCGACCTTATTCTTTGTTCGACCCAGCCATTTTGTTTTTTTGTTTTTTTTTCTCCTTTTTTCCCCCGAACCGTCTCCCGGAAAGTGCAGCCAATTTCTCTTCTCACTTTCCCCTATCAACATTCTTCTCGCTTAACACTCAAAAAGCTCAGTTTGAAAAAATACTCCATTCGACTGGGATAATTCGAAAAATTCCACTATTTAATTTTTTAAAAAAATTAAAAATACGATTGGTGTATACTGTACTTTGGCATTGAAACGTGTTTTAAGAGAAATTGTAGAGAATTTGTAATCATTACACACATTTTTCTTACTTGTGTTTTTGACACAGCTATATAGCCAATAAATTTCTGAGGGGGATTTTTACCATAATTCTAGGTTCATTCAATAAAGGGGATTAAAACAAAAAGCAAATACATATTTTTCAGAATTTCTTTTCATCAATGTAAATTCTGTATTTTTTATTCTAATCTTGCAAATAATATTTGTTTTTAGGTTATTGAAAATGACGACAAATCAGACAGCGAGTAATAATAGATAATAACTAGCAGGACCTGTGGATATACCACAGTATTATAATTTAATTATTACAACGTTTGATATGTTTATAGATCAAGTACAACAAGATGAAAAATGTATAGTAATCTTGATTTGTTGAAAAAATGAATAAAGGAAAGAAAATATAGAATGGATAATATAGGATATTTTAATCAATTTTACTTACACCTGTTTCGGTCAGGAGTTTATCCCTGTTTACATTATTCAAACTATTATTATTTTTAAATAACTGTTATAGGTGATACACACTATAAGACTAATGGAATGCACCAACGGGTTACTATAAGTAATAGGGGCAATTGTGGCTTGAGAGTAAGCCAATACGAGTCAGCTCACAATTCTATTTGTCGGACGTAATTCCCACTTTTCTGTATTGTATTTGTCTACTTTCTGTTAATACATTTTCCTACATTTGATACCCGTCGTTTTATTTTTATTTGACCCCTTAAAACCTCATAACAATAACCAAATGAAATGAAATAATAATAATAATAGAAAAAATGTAGAAATGTTCTGCACACAAAGAAAATTCGACCTTCATCAGAGTAAATCCTTATTTGAAATGAAATTCGTTGGAAAAAGCGGAGAATTTTTTAAATGTTCGAAAAAGAACTTTTTTTTTAAAAATTCACGTTCAGACGCGACCGAGAAAGACGGTTAATGACGTCATATCGCATGCGAACAGATTTTGACGCAGAGAGAAGTTTTGTGGAATTCTAAATTGTCAAAGCATGAGGCATTTTATTTATTCATTTATTTATATATTTATTCATTTATATATTATATATATATATATATATATATATATATATATATATATTTATTCATTTTTTAATAGAAATTATACGTATGTATGATTTGTTGGGGGTTAATTTATTGATTTGTTAATAAAGTCATTATAGTGATTTTCTAAATAAAATTGTTTTTTTTAGGCAAATCAAAATGAGTATTTAAATATGTTAGAGAAACATAAACCAATTTGCTATTTCATATTAATAGGAGGAGAGTAAAAACAATATTATGCAAGGATGAGGTCGATCTTTTTTTCCTTTTTTTCCTTTCACTTCAACTTTTCATTTTCATTATGTTCGATTGAAACACATTAGCGTTATCATATCAGTGCACTCACTCCTCTTTCAATATTTTCCTACTCTCTTTCTTGTTATATTTTTCTATGTAGCATGTCCTTTTTCTTCCCTTCTTTCTTTATAATAAAAATGGAATGGTCCACTATTTAACTGAGGTGATGACACTCATAAGAAATAAGAATTCGGCAGATATGCAACACCTGGTAATCAGGATTTACATTTCTGCATTTCCCCTCGAGGGGGCACCTTAGGCGCTGGGCAATAAACCCAGCCCTGCCCCTTTAAATCAAGGGGACAGGTATTGCCTGGGGGGATAGCCCCCTGAGATCGACGCAGTTAATATTATTGCCAAGCCACTCCAGAGGCCGAAGCACTCTGAAGCAGGCGACGGCAAGGTATTTGCCTCTCATTCCACTTATGAGGGCGTGACACAAGGACATTTTTATGTGGCCACCCACAAACCGAAGCTCATGGGTGGTAAGCACAAAAATGCGTCGATCCCGTCGGCATTCCCCCTTCAAGGGGGAGCCTCAGGCGCTGGGCAATAAACCCACCTCTGCTCCTTTAAACCGAGGGGACAGGTAGTGCCTGGGGGGATAGCCCCCCTGGGATCGACGCTGTTAATATTATTGCCAAGCCACTCCAAAGACCGAAGCGCTCTGGAGCAGGCACAGGCAATCACCCAGATGTTCTAAATAAGCAGTGTATAAATAGTCTTGGACCAGCTCATTTACTCTCAACGTAAGGTAAACTAGACTAGTCCACAACAATTTGAAACAGAGGTGAACCCAAACAGGTAACCACTCCGGGTTTAATTGGAATTGGGAATAATGACGATGAAGTGGAGTTACTCTCCATTACAAAGCTTCAAACCAGATGCATTTTAATATAATACCCGCGACAGTGTTTTATGTGTCGAGCAGGGATATGGTCTGGAAAACAAAGAGACAGAAACACACAAAGTTTTGGAACTCTGATAAATGAACTGATATTATATATCAGGAATTATTACTCCCTACAAAGGCCACCATGAGACAGAAAGTTCTAACATCAAAGTTTTATTATTCCTAAACTAGAGCTCTTTAGGTTTTGGCATCGTTTCTACATAAATGACCATAAATAATGGAAAGGTCACACCGGTTCCATTAGGCTGGCATGTTCTAAAAGCTTCTGCGAATGGCATCAATAGAATAACAGTTTAAGAATGCCCCTGAGGACAGTGGTCAGTAAGCTAATGTATTCGATGTTCATTAAGGTCTGAGTTGGTATTAACCTGCTAGAGTAACATTTATGGGTCAAATATACCTATTTCTCGGAATTTTTTTAGATGAGGCTTGATAATTAGTATTATTTGGATTATTCGGAATATTGCCTCATCTTTATTGGTATCTGTAATCGTTTCGGCCGATGTGTCCTCCTGCCTTCTTCAGGTATTTCTTGTCGGACTCGGGAACTTTCTCGAACTCGGGAATCTTCTTGTAATTGGAAGCCATTCACAGATCTTTGAACCTAACCTTTTATTCAGTTCACGGGGGTATCCCGTTCTCATTCCGCTAACCATATTTGGGGTATAGGTGTTAAGCTGTGTTAATTATTATTCTATGTTAATTTTTATTCTATGTTACAGCTGACCAGGATAGAACTGTCTTAACCTAACTCCTTTATCTACTAGGCTACGTGTCCAATTGCTCCCGATTACGACAAGAAGGTTCCCGTGTCCGAAAAGAAGGTTTTCAAGTCCGAAAAGAAATTCATGAAGAAGGTCGGAGGGCACCTCGGCCAAAACGTTGTACAGATTGTAAAGTTTTTAAATGCCATCCTTGGCCAGTTGAAAAGGGCTTAAAGAATGTCCTGTGTTATGGAATCCTTTGGTAAGTCCTATCCTGCGTATTGGTAAAGGTCTAGTGTTTTAATCCTATGTCCGTCGTCCATGAATGTCACAGTAATTATGACCAGTAAGGTCGCTTTAAGTATTCTATCAGCCTCAGAGTACTGCCAGTGATTGGCCAAGAGTTAGATCATATGGTTCCGGTCTACTCTATAAGTAGGAGCGGGCATCCATCACACACCTTATATCGGGTATTCTCAACAAATTATTGTCCTCATCTTCCTTGTTGTCTGAACAAGGAAGACGAGGACAATATTCTGGAATAATTAAAATATATATGTTTTACAATTAATTGTAATTGATAGGAATACTAATATGTAAAAAAAAAGCAACGAAATATTTATGTGTTGGGCTGAAATTATTCTAGAGAAGTTGGTTGGACTTTATCGCATACTACTGTATTAATTATCTGCCCTTCCGGGGTGTACTTGTGTACGAAAAGGTTATTTCCCCTTGCTCCAGGATTTCGCCACTAGGTGGCACTACTACTCGAGTATTTAAACTCAGCCGGGAAGTTATCATCTCTGTTTTTGATTTGGCATCTACAATGATGCACTAGGCAAGTGAGGTCTCAGTTATTGAAGTGGGTTTGGGGGCTTGCCTCTCAACTATGGGATCGTCCATGCATGTATTTTGCCCTGTTTAGACCTACCGTGTGGCTCATGCATTGTAAGTGACCCTTATTCATTAAGCATCTTTCTTACTTCCCAAATTTTAATCCTAACTGTATTTGTCATATATTCATGTTCCATGTGCTCAGGCAATAAAATCCAAAAAAAAGGTAGAATACATAACAATAGTTTATTATGTATATTTTCATTTACGTTGGAAGATTTTAGGAACCTTTTAGCCACTAAAGCCAAACTCATACATCATTTAATTCTTACACTACATGAAAATGTCTTCTAGGGCATATATTGAAATTCTAAAGAAGAATTGTCATTCCTAGCTTTAGAAAATCTTAATATATATATATATATATATATATATATATATATATATAATATACATGTTGAAAAGATGAATAAAGGAAAGAAAGTATAGAATGATAATAAGATATTTTAATCAATTTTACTTACACGTGTTTCGGTCAGGAGGTTATCCATGTGTAATTATCAAACTATTATTTTTTTTTGATAACCAAATTAAATGAATAATATAATAGTAGAAAAATGTAGAAATGTTCCACACACAAAGAAATTCGACCTTCATCAGAGTAAATCTTATTTGAAATGAAATTCGTTGGAAAAGCGGAGAATTATATATATATGGGAGTAAATACGGTATTAAAATTGAAAGTATGTAGAAAATAGAAAGACACAACATATTCCAAAAGATGACGTTACTTTGAATTGATGTGAAGTTGGCGCTATGATGTTTCGGTTTTGCAACCTTTACCTGACTTGAGGTTGGTGAAATGTTGTGAGTTGATTTTGGATAATTTCTAAAATGGAAAGGATCGTTCGTTGTAATATGAAGAAAGGGGGAGTAACGCAGTGTCAGTCTAGCGTTAGTTCGTGACGCGTGAAAAGATTCATGAAAGAATGTGCATGCTAAGTGGAGGTGCGTGTTATATGGGACGAAAATAATCTAAGGTGATAGAATTTTTTAATTGAACCTTCGTGAGAGAAATTGACAGTAGGATTAATAACCAATGTGTTTATAATGGCTGACTGGCTAAATGTTGGCATAGTAAAGTTATCAAAGATTAATTTACTAGAAAATGTCATATTGAAAAACCGGGTCTCGTATTGGTCTGTCACACAATGATTAGAGCCACAACCCGGCTAAAGGGTTCTGTTAAAAAAATGTCACATTATCTCAGTAATCAACGGCTTTTGACATACTTATCACTGCTTCTGTGAAAAATCTGTGACAGGTAAAGGCAGTATCATCTTTCCTAACTGAGATAGTCATGCGGGATTTTGGGAACGGTTGTGAATTTCCTATTCCTTGATACTCTTTTCATGAATTCAATATCTCTTTCATTCGGGATACGGAGAAATTATTCTATGTAGCCGGCTCAACAGGGCTAATGCGTATCAAAACAACGGTCTATTAGCTTATTTACCATTACAAACCGAAAGTGGTGACTATATTCACATTATAATATACACAGAGTTTTTTCAATTGGTGTGCCGCGGCACACTAGTGCACGTGAAACTTCCGTGGGTGTGCCGTGATTGTTGAGGACGGTTGATCATCCATTATATTTATTATCTATTAATTTAATATTTTTTGTTTTAATTTAATATTTTTTGTTTTATTAGATTTTTTTGTTTTAATTATGCTACACTTGTAGGCAATTTCACAATTACTTTTCTTTTAATTTAATGATAATAATTATATGATTATATACTGATGGTATACCTCGATCAATTTATTCCCAGATCATGTTTACATGAGATAAAAAAAGGTTTGAACTAACTCGTCTAGAAAGTAATTAGACTGTTTCATTTTGTTTCTTTCTTCTTTCTTTCTTTCTTTTTTTTCAGGAAGTAACTATGATTGACAATTTTGATATTGAAACGTCTGGAAACATTTAGCTCATTTTTACTCAGAACATCCCTGTTTAAGCTGGGTTTATTATACACTGATTGCACCTCTGCAGATGGTTAAGACCCTAATGTGTCACACTGTTGCCGCGGGTAGCGATTCGTGATGCTTAAAGGCGTAACTGGTGACTGAGCAGTTCATGACATGCAATACTCTACTTTGACCTTATTAGGTAGAACAGAGTTTTTCAACCTTGTGCGCGGCACACTTAGTGTTCGTGAAGCTTCCGTGGGTGTGCCGTGAGTGCTGAGACGGTTGATCATTCACTTATATTTTATTCTATTACTTAATATTTTTGTTTTAATTAATATTTTGTTTTAATTAAATATTTTGTTTTAATTAATATTTTTTGTACTCTTAGAACTTGTCTTAGAACAGATATTTTACTTTTCAATGATTAAATTTTTTGTGAAAATTTACATTTTTACTCAATTTAATATTTTTTAAAATTTTAACTTTTAAATATTTGACTTAATATATTTTGTTTTATTATCTAATGTTTTTTGCACACCGGTCGAAAACTTGTCTTAGAAACTGCTATTTTTACTTAAGTAATTTACTTGTGAAATCTATACCTTATATTCCATTTAATAGTGATGGTGTAACTAGTAATTTATTGTCCAGCTCTCTGTGCAAAAAATTTGATATAAATGATGACTAATATTAATAACTAATACAGACGACTAACTTGAAAGAATATTGATCTTGTCTCCACTTGCATGGCCGAATTCGACATGAGGTGTTTTTGTTGGGAAGACTTTCCCCGTCCGCGTTAACGATGGTAAAAACTTTGCGAGGGCACGTCAGCATCAGGCAATGAATCTGACCAGCTCTTAGAGAAGAATGGTAGGGTGCAGCATTGGGGATGGGTTAGGACGCCTGAAGCTAAGCTCGTTTAATTATTCTCTCCTAGACAGTAGCCAGGTAACTTGTAAGTGGTGGATTGAGATAAAGAACCAAGAACAATTCCTGCTGGGTAGACATTAAACTGTATCGATGGTGAGGCTACATTTCTGGACCTGGGAAAGGGAATTCCCCCACCTTAGTTGAGCATTACAATTAGGTCATTGTGGTGTTTGGCAGCTTCCGTCTGCGAAAGGCGATGGAGTGTGTGCAATTTTATTTGGAACTACGTAGCTGAGCGGGTTGTTTTGGGATATGCTGTTGCAATCAGCAAATACCCACATTCCACTCTGCCACTGTGGTCAAAGAAAGGCAAAATCTATGCAGTTTGGCAAAGCAGTGTCTCAGGGGTTGTTGTGTAGCCTTGAAATTCAGTGTTTTCACCTTAGGGATCCGGCTCTAGTTTTTTATCAGGTTTCTCTCTGCTCTTTCTCGTGATTCTTAAACCGCTCAGCGACGATGGGTTTTATAACAGTCCTTCCTGATAACATATTGAATACGTGTGTTGGCGTTGCTGTTAACTGTCTCCTTAGTTTAGCGTGTTTAACAAAGGGTAACAGTGAATTTTTTTTTTCTACGAGTGTGAATTCTTTGTTTTTTTTTTTTTCAAATCGCAAAACACATTCACTCAAAATTGTACTTTTAACCGAGACAACATTAATTAAAAAAAAAAAAAAATTCGTATTCACACTCGTAGTAAAAATTCACTGTTCCTTTGTTAAACCGCTAAACTAAGGAGAAGTTAGGCAGCCAACAACGTATTAATATGGTTTATTTCAGGAAGAGTAACTGTTATAACGCAGTGCTGAGCGGTTTAAAGAATCACGAGGAAGAGCAGGAGAGTAACCCTGATACAAACCTAGAGCGGAGTCCTAAGGTGGAGAAACAGCTGATTTCAAGCTACACAACAACCCCTGAGACATGCTGGTTGCCAAACTGCATAGATTTGTGCTTTTTTTGGACACAGTGGCAGAGTGGAGAGTGGGTATTTGCTGATTGGGCAACAGCATATCCTCCAAAACAACCCGTCAGGTACGTAGTTCCAATAAACTTGACATACACCATCGCCTTCGCAGAGGAAGGTGCCACAACAAAGTGGATCCTATGTAATGGCAACTAAGGGTGGGGGGAATTCCCCTTTTCCGCAGAGTTCAGAATGTAGCTCACCATCGGATATCAGTTTATGTCGTACCCAGCAGGGATTGTTCTTGTTTCTTTATCTATGCACCACTTACGTAAGTTCTGGGGCACTTGTCTAGGAGAAATTAATTAACGAGCTTAGCTCAGGCGTCCTAACCCTCCCAATGCTGCACCCCCCCCCTACCATTCTTTCTTAAGAGAGCGTGGGTCAGATGTCATTGGCCTGATGCTTGACGTGGCCTCGCAAAGTTTTACATCGTTCACAGCGAGACGCGGAAAGTCTCACCACAAACGACATTGATGTAATTCGGCCGAATAGAGACGAAGTGGAGACAAAAGATCAAACTATATCTTATACAAAAAAGATTAGTGCCTATGTATAGATCTATTAATATTAGTCATCATGTTTATCAAAGTTTTTTTGCACAGAGAGCACTGGCAATAAATTGACTGAGGTACACATCCAATATATTAATGGATATAAGGGTTAGATTTTCACAAGTAATTACTTAAGTAAAAAATAGAGTATTCTAGACAAGGTTCTTATCGGACGGTGTGCCAAAAAATTAGCCGCGATAAAACAAAAAATATATTAAAGTAAATTTTCAAAGTAAAGATTTTAAAAATATTAAATTGAGTAACAATGTAAAATTTTCACAAAAAATATAAATCATTGAAAAGTAAACTATCTGTTTCTAAGACAGAGTCTAAGAGTACAGAAAATATTTAATTAAAACAAAATTAATTAAAAAAATATTTATTAAAACAAAAATAATTAAAAGTATAGAATAAAATATAAGTGAATGATCAACGTCCCTCAGCATCACGGCAACACCACGGAAGCTACTCGGAACATAGTGATGCCGCGGCACAAGAGTCTGAAAACTCTGTTATAAGCTAATTAAGGGTCAAGTAGAAGTATTTGCATGTAAATGGACTGCTCAGATCACAGGGTACGCCCTTTAAGCATCACGAATCGTACGGGCCAACAGGTGACACATTAGGGGTGTTTTAACATCTGAGAGGTGCAATCAGTGTATAATATAAGCCCAGCTAACAGGGATGTTCTGAGTGGTAAAAATGAGCTAAATGTTTCCAGAGTTTTCAAATAAATTGGTCATCTAGTTACTGTCCTGGAAAGGAAAGAAAGAAGAAGGAAGCAAAATGAAACAGTCTAAATTACTTTCTAGACGAGAGTTGTTAACCTTTTTTATCTCATGTAACAGTGATCTGGAAATAAATTGATCGAGGTAACATCGATATAATAATATAATTATTTTATCATTTAATTTAAAAGAAAAGTAATTGTGAAAATAGATGATATGTAGCATAATTATAAACAAAAATCTAATTAAAACAACCAATATTTAAATATAAAAAAAAAAATTTAAGTTAAAGAATAAAAATAAAGTGGATGATCATCGTCCTCCAATCACGGAACCAGAAGGTTTTTCACGTGACTAGTGTGCGCGCACACAATTGAAAACTTGTGTTATATATAAGTGATAAGAGTCACCATTTCGTGTAATCGGTAAATTAAGCTATAAGAGTTTTGTTTGTTGATACGGCATTAAGCTGTTTAGAGCCGGTACATAGATATAATTTCTCCGTATCCCGAATGAAAGATGATATTGAAATTCATGAAAGAGATATCAGGGAATAGGAATTCACAAGCGGTTCCGCAAATCCTGCATGATTCTTAGGGTAAGATGAATTACTGCCTTTACTGTCAACAGATTTTCACAGAGCAGTTGATAAGTATGTCAAAAGCCGTTGATTATGAGGATAATGTGACATTTGGTTTTTTTATCACCGAACCATTTAGCCGGGTGTGGGCTCTAATATATTGGTGTGACAGACCAATCGAGACCGGTTTTTCAATATGACATTTTTCATAAGGTAACATTATCTTTGAATACATTACGTATGACCACATTTAGGCCAGTCGCACATTATACCACATTGGTATTATCTACTGTCATTTCTCTACGAGGTTCAATTCAACAAATTCTATCCAATCTAGATATTTTCGTCCCATTATACAACGCACCTCCACTTAGAAAATCACATTTATATGAATCTTATTCAGCGCGTCACGGACCAACGCTAGACTGACACTGGGTTACTCCCTTTTCATATACAACGAATCTTCCATTTTTAGGAAATTATTCCAAATCAACTCACAAATTTCACACAACCTCAGTCAGGGTAAAGGTGCAAAAAACGAAACATCATAGCGCCAACTTCACGATCAAGATGTAAAGCGTCATCTATATATAGAGATATAATGTTGTGTTTTATTTTTCTAACATACTGATTAGAATTTAATACCTGTATTTCCCATATATATAGTAATTCTCGCTTTTTTCCAGAAGTTCTTTCAAATAAGGATTTTAACTCTGATGAACGTTCGATTATTCCTTTGTGTGTGGAACTTTTACATTTTTATAAACTATTATTATATTTATTTATTTGGTTATTCAAAAAATAAAAATAATAGTTTGAATAATGTACATGATAACCTCCTGACAGAAAACGTGTACAGACCTAACATTTGATATAATATCCTTATTATCTGATTCTATACCTTTTTCATTTATTAATCTTTTCAACTGTTTTATATAAATATATCACTATAACATATATATAAATATATACCTAATAATATAAGATTCGTCTTAAGCTTAGGAATGAAATTCCTTCTTTAGAATTTCAATATATGCCTAGAAGACAGTTTAATGTAAGTGTAGAAACTTAAAATGATGTAATGAGTTCGGCTTTAGTGGGCTAAAGGTTTCATAAAATCCTTCAACGTAAATCGAAAATTATATACATCTTGTATATGTTATTGTATTCTCACCCCTTTTGTTTGGATTTTTATCGCGAGCACATGGACACTAATGAAATCATCACTGAAGATCAGATCTAGAATTAAAGTTGGGGAAAGTAAAGAAGAGTCGCTTAAATGAATATAAGGGTTCTACATGCATGAAGCACGTAGGGCCTAACAGGGCAAAATACACTCCATGGGTACGATCCAATAGTATGAGAGGCAGAAGCCAAACCCATATCAATGAACCTTGAGACCTCACTTCGACATAAGCTCCATAACACTTGTCGATGCACAAGTCAAAAACAGAGTGATAACTTCCCGGGCAGAGTTTAAATCTACGAAGTAGTCAAGTGGACACCTAGTAGGCGAATCCTGGAGGCAAGGGGAAATCAACCTTTTCCGTAACAAGTACACCCCGCGAAGGGAGATAATTATACGTAGTATAGCCGATACCCCCCAGTCAACGAACCTCTACCTCTAGAATACCCATTTCAGCCCCCACAACACATAAACTACCTTATGTTTGCTTTTTTTTACAATATTCCAGTATTCCCTATCATTACAATTAATCTAGTAAAACAATCCAAATATATTCTCTAATTACTTCAGAATTGTCTCCAGTCTTCTGATATCAGACCACACACCGGAGATGAGAGACCACTAACTTATGTGAGAATAAAACCCGAATATAAGGTGTGTGACATGGAACTGCCGCTCCATATCTATACGACGATAAGACGAGCAATATGATTAACTTTGCATCAGCTGGCAGTCATCTGAGGCTGATAGAATGACTTAAGCGTTACTGGTCATAATTATGTACATCAATGGACGACGACATAGGATTATAAAACTGACTTTACAATCGCAGGATAGGCTTACCAAGGATCCATAACAGGAATTCTTTAAGCCTTTTCAACTGGCAAAGGATGGCATTATAAAAACTTACAATCTGTACACGTTTTGGCCGAGGTGCCTCGCTTCTTCATGAATTTTTTTCGGATTGAAAACCTTCTTTTCGGACGGACGGGAACTTCTTGTCGTAATCGGGAGCAATTGGAACAGTAGCTAGTAGATAAGGAGTTAAGGTTAGACAGTTCTATCCTGGTCAGTTGTAACAAGAATAAAATTAACATAGAATAATAATTATACAACTTAACCTATAACCGCCATATGGTTAGGGAATGAGAACGGGAATACCCGTGAACTGATAAAAGGTTAGGTTCAAAGAATATGTGATGGACTTCCAATTACAAGAAGATTCCGAGTTCGAAAAGTCCGAGTCGACAAGAAATCTGAAGAAGGGGAGGAACATCGGCGAAACGATGTAAGATCAATAAGAATGAGGGCAATATTCCGAATAATCATAATATAATTATGAGCCTCATTCTACAAAAATTGCGAGAAATGTGTATTTTTGACCATAAATAGTTATCTCTAGCAGGTATATACACTCAAGACCTTAATGATACATCGATACATTAGCTTCTGACAACTGCTCCTGCAGGGATTTCTTAATACGTATTGTCTATTGATGCATTCGCAGAAGCTTTTTTAGACGATGCAGTTAATGGAATCGGGTGTGACCTGTTTTTCATTATTTATGGTCATTTTATGTTGAAACGATGGCATATAACCTAAAGAGCTTCTGTTTAGGAATTAATAAAACTTTTGATGTTAGAACTTTCTGTATCCTGGTGGCCTTTGTAGGGAGTAATAATTCGACTGATATATAATTCAGTTAATTTAGATCAGAGGTTCAACTTGTGTTTTTTGTCTCTTTGGTTTTCCAGACATATCCCTGCTCGACACATAAAACTGTGCGCGGGTTATTATATTTAAAATGCATGCTGGTTTTGAAGCTTTGTGTAATGTGAGAGTAATCCATTCATGTCATTATTCCCAATTCCAATAAATCCCGGAGTGGTAGTACTTGTTTGGGTTTCCATTGTTTCAATTGTTGTGGACTATGTTAGTTTTCGCTTAACGTTGAGAGGTTAATGAGCTGGTCCAGATATTTATACACTGCTTATTTAGAAACATCTGGGTGATTGCTGTGTGCTCAGAGGCTTCGGTTTTGAGTGGCTTGGCAATAATTATTAACAGCGGATCCCAGGGGGGCTAATCCCCAGGCACTACTGTCCCCGGTTTAAAGGAGCAGGAGGGTGGGTTTATTGCAGCGCTGATGCTCCTTGAAGGGGAATGCGATGGGATGATCGCATTTTTGTGCTTTACCACTAATTGAGCTTCGGTCTTGGTGGGTGGGTCCCATTAATAAGATCCTTGGTCACGCCTCATAAGTGGAATCGATGAGGTCATACTGCCGTCGCCTGCTCAGAGTGGCTTCGGCTCTGGTAGTGGCTTGGCAATATATTAAGCTGGAGTTCGTCTCAGGGGTATCCCCAGGCATACTGTCCCTTGATTTAAAGGGGCAGGCTGGGTTTATGCACAGCCTAGGTGCCCCCTCGAGGGAAATGCAGAATGTAAATCCTGATTACAGGTGTTGCACTGCGTAATTTCTATTTTATGAGTTGTCATACTCAGTTAATTTAAGTGGGGGACCCCCATTTTATTTTTTTTATTTATAAAGAAAAGATGGGAAGAAAGGGGACATGCTACATATGAATAAATATACAAGAAAGAGAGTGGAAAATGATTGAGGGAGTGAGTGCACTGATATGATAACGTCTAATGTGTTTCAATGAACATAATGAAATGAAAAGTTGAAGGAAAGGAATAAAGGAAAAAAAGATGACTCATCTTGATAATTATTTGTTTTTACTTCCTCCTATTAATAGCAATATAGAAATTGGTTTTGTTCTCTAACATATTTAAATACTCATTGTTGATTTGCTAAAAAAAAATTTATTTTAGAAATATAATAATGGAACTTTATAACAATCAATAAATTAACCCCCACAAATCATACATACGTATAATTTATTTAAAAAAATGATAATATATATATATATAATAATAATATATTATATATTTATATATATATATATATACAATGAATAACTATATAAATAAATGAATACATAAAATGCTCATGCTTTGACAATTTAGAATACCCCTACAAATTCTCTCTGCGTCAAAATATGATTGCAGCGATATAGTCATTACCGTCTTTTCGTCGCGGTCTGAAAGTGATTTTTAAAAAAGTTTTTTTCGAACATTTAAAAATTACTCGCTTTTTCGCACGAATTTCATTTAATAAGGATTACTCGATGAAGGTCCGAATTTTTTGTGTGCAGAAATTCTCATTTTTTTCTATTATTATTATTATTCATTTATTTGGTTAATTGTATGAGGTTTTAGGGTCAAATAAAAATAAAACGACGGTATCAAATGTAAGGCAAATGTATTAAACTAGAAAGTAGACAAATAACAAGTACAGAAAAGTGGGAATTACGTCGACAAATAGAATATTGTGAGCTGACTCGTATTGGTTACTCTAAGCCACAATGCCTCTTACTTATAGTAACCCGTTGGTGCATTCTTAGTCTTATAGTGTGTATAGCTATAAAGTTATTAAAAATAACTAATAGTTTGAATAATGTAAAAGGGGATAAACTCTGATGAAAAGGTGGTAGAAATTGATTAAAATAATCCTATATTATCCATTCTAATTTTCTTCGCTTCTTCCTTTTTTCAACAAATCAGATTACTATACATTTTTCATTTGTGTACTTGATCTATGAAACATGATCAAACGTTGTAAGTAATTATAATTTAATAGTGGTATATCCAAGGTTCTAGTTATTATCATTAATTACTCGCTGTCTGATTTGTCGTCATTTTCAATACTACACAATATTATTTGCAAGATTAGAATAAAAAATACAGAATTTACATTGATGAAAAGAATTCTGAAAAATATGTTTTTGCTTTTTGTTTTAATCCTTTATTGAATGAACCTAGAATTATGGTAAAATCCCTCAAGAATTTATTGGCTTATAGCTTGTCAAAAACACAATAAGAAAAAGTGTTAATGATTACAAATTCTTACAATTTCTCTTAAAACAGTTTTAATGCCAAAGAAGTATTACCAACGTATTTTTAATTTTTTTTAAAAATTAATAGTGGAATTTTCGAATTATCCAGTCGAATGGAGTATTTTTTCAAACTGAGCTTTTTGAGTGTTAAGGCGAGAAGAAATGTTGAATAGGGGACAGTGAGAAGAGAATTGCTGACTTTCCGGAGAACGGTTGGGGGAAAAAAGCGAAAAAAAACTAAAACAATGGCTGGGTCGTAACAAAGGATAAAGGTCGAGATAAAAAGTTTGACAAAGGTTTTTTAATTTGAATAATAATAATAATAATATAATAATATAATAATCATAATATAATAATAATTGTCTCACTAGCATCTAGTGAACCACCGGCTCGCTGGTGTGAATACACATTTAAGTAACATATACATTTTCTATGAAATTTAAGTTGGTTTGAGCTTCTAGTCACCAAAAACTTGAAGACCTTCGTTCAAGCGAGAACTCACTGTTTGATTCGTGCCATTTTAAAGATCAAAACAATATTCTTTGTAGATTTAAAATGATTTTTGTATTAGCGGGACTGTAGATATCCCAGTATGATAATTAACTATTGAACATTTATTTTTTACGCAAGAGTATTGCTAATAGTTATATGTCAAAGTAAATAAATCTTTTTAAAATTTCTTTAGATTTTCCTTTCTTTCTTTCTTTCTTTCATTATGTTCGGTTTGAAACATTAGACGTTGTCGCTTCTGTGCACTCTTCCTCTCTCTTTCCCCGGTGTTCTTTCTTTTTTAAATATTTTTTTCTGTTACTTATAATTTTTCTTCCTTTCATTTCTTCTAACAAAAACGGCAATGGTCCATTATTTAGTTGAGGCGACGACATCTAACGTTTTTTAAAATCGGTGGATAAGCACACCAGAAATTAGGATTTACATTTTGCATTTCTATTTTTAACGATTTTAGACGTTAATTTTTAACAAGGAAAGCTGCAGAATATAAGGCGGTATAGGAACGCGAGTATTTATATATATATTTATATATATATATATATATATATTA
>CM042149.1:56030197-56040563 GCA_023376005.1 Doryteuthis pealeii | reverse complement strand
GAACCAACAAATATCTCTTAAGTAAACATTTCAAAATGCTGTAATAGTTAAATTATCATACTGTGACATACCCACAGGTACTGCTAGTTACTGTTACTGCCAAAACTCTTTTCGATGGAGCCTAGTTATGCAACAGTGGGAACCGGTGCTTTCAACGGGATTTGATCGTAAGTGACTTGAAACGAAAAGTAAAAAAAATAATGAAAGAAAGAAAAAAATGAGTCTCTATATTTGACAAATGAGTTAGCCATAAAGTGTTCAACAGAAATCGTAAGATGTCAATAAAATGATAAGATATGAATGTTAAGCACATATAGCTTGGCGTTCAAGATCAATGGTCACATTTCTTGAAAAAAGAGCTAAAAAGAAAATAGTAGAAGTGGTTGCTCTGATTTCCGAGATCAGTTCAAAGAAGTGGATCTAATGGGTAACTACTTTTTTTTAAAAAACGAGTAAATGATGAGTGGAGGTATTTTTAAATGTTCAGGAAGTTCATCTATAACTATATTATGCTTTATTTTTTCCTATTGCATATGTCTGGTAAAAAAAATCATTATATTGGTAGGCTAATTCCTCTCTCTCTCTCTACATCTCTCTCTTCTCTTTCTTTCTTTCTCTCTCGCTCTCTCTCTCTCTCTCTCTCTCTCTTCTCTATATATATATATATATATATATATATATAATAATATATATATATCTTATTATAATGGATATTGTGTGTCTTTCTGTCTGTAACCGAAACTATATCACTACTTTAAGTCACAACTCCCTTAGTTATTTACGTCACATTCTACAGGATTTTATTTTTATTTAAACCTCAATTATTAATAAAATTGTTTTACATAATTAATACTGTTGACAATATCTACTTATTAATAACATGCAATTGTATTTATATATTCTACAAAATAGCAGTTTACAGTGTGAATGGGAAGGCTAATTTGCATATTGATATAAAAAATCTGATTTTATAAAATAACTGCTTAGTATATTGATTTCTAATTATTTGATTTTATCTTAATAAATATAAGCAAAAATATCGGGAATGAATCTTAAAAGAAATCTATTAACATAAAGAAATAACTGTAATTTTATTCTTTACTTCCTATTTTAACTAAATAGTAAAATTAGGAAAATTTAGCAATGAAAGACGGAGTGGGGGAAGAGTAAGTTTCAGTTGTTCTATTTTTTTTATTATACACCCTCAGTTTCAAATCTTTTTATCTGCATTCTTATTTAGTTTCCTTAGCCTTTCTAAAATAATATATTTTATTACATTAAAACTTAAATACTTGCACCAGGAGGGTGCATACATTTGCTAGTATATATTAAAATAAGTGTATTTTGATAGCATTTTTTCTTTTAAATATGTGTTAAACTGTACAGACAATTCTTGTCGGACGAGTTTTTATTCGATCCTTTCTAATTTTCTGGCCATCTTTTTGGTGTCTGGTTGTAACTGGTGTAGCAGTCCACTAAAGGTTTCGTTACGAGCGCTTTCGGCAATATTCCTACGCTACTACTCGTTCTCCTTAAAAACGAGACACGGAACATACCATCAGTTTCCTACCTGATGATGACAAACTGTTATTTGAATAGGTATGCCCGCCTAATTCATTAATTATGAATTAATTAATTTTCAAAATTAGGTACGACTTCAATTAAGCACATATTTTCCCCAAAATTGTCTGCTAAAAAAGCCATAACAAAACACATTGTTTGTTTGTTTTCTTTCACACACACACACATATATATACATACACATATATATATATATATATTATATATAGATAGATAGATAGATAGATAGATAGATTGTGTGTGTGTCCTCAGGAGCCATGTGTTAAAATATGTCTTTTAGTGTTTTTCCAATATTTGGTGTCAAGTTTAGCTGATTTTAAAAGAATTTCTTTCATAGAATTCTACTTTCATGTGAGTTTCTCATTTCAGTTGCACTGATTACATTGGATAGTTGAATTACTACTGTCACAAAAGCGAAGCGTTTCGAAGTGTCGTTTCAAGTTGCACCCGGCCTCTTATGCGTCTGACGTGAAAGTATTACAGAAGCGGGAAGTTAATGAGAACTGATCAACAAGAGATAAGAGAACTAATATATATATATATATATATATATATATATATATATATATATATATATATGTGTATGTGTGTGTGTGTGTGTGTGTGTGTGTGTGCGTGTGTGGATAAAGTCATAACGTCACAGCCCACACGCATTTTCATGCAGACGCTCATGACAACATACGCACACGTACAAAAAAACGCATTCACGTAAACATGCAACACGAGAATACAGTTAAAAAAAAATACCATCATTTTCAACAAAAAAAAAATTCCATTTAACTAGAAATGCTATAGCAAGACGATTTCAGTTCCAGTGATCTTTTGAAAAAGAGATTTTATCTCGAAAATTCAAGAAATAAAATACAGGTTAACACACAACACCTTTGTTACCTTATTATTATTATTACTTTACAAATGCATTGTGATAGCCTTCAAAATCAACCTCCAAACAGATATATATATATACATATAAGTGTGTGTGTGTGTATGTGTGTGTGTGTGTGTACAAGTGAACATAAAGACAATGTGCTTTTTAAACTTATACATTATTTAAAGTGCACATTGACTTTATGAAATCATGTATATACACCTACATGTGCGTTTAGATAGAAGAGAGCTCAGTCGATATATATATATATATATATATATATATATGTGTTGTGTGTGTGTGTGTGTGTGTGTGTGGTGAGAGTGTGTTGTGTGTACAAAATGTCCACAAAGGGAATGTGCACTTAAAACTTAAAAAATAATTTAAAGTGCACATAGACTTTATGGACATCATGTATATACACATATATGCGTTCAGATAGATGAGAGCTCAGTCAATATATATATATATATATATATATATATATATATATATATATATACATGTGTGTGTGTATACAATGTGTCCACAAAGACAATGTGCACCTTAAACTCATACATAATTTAAAGTGCACACGGACTTTATGGACAGGATGTATGTGCGTTTAGATAGAAGAGAGTTCAGTCGAAATATATATATATATATATATATATATATATATATATATATATATATATATGTATATATATATATATATATATATATATTATATATATTGAATGTTTACTCCTCTGAAGATATTTATCCATAAACACCACGGATTTACTTATAAAAGTGGGCTACTTATTTTACAGTTGGATTGTATTACGAACAATTTTGATATTTTATATACATTTTTTATATATTTTTTTAAATAATTCTACATCAGGCTCTTTTGAGTCTTATAATAAACTATAATGCTTCTGATTATTTTTAAAAATTAAAAATAAAATTCATTTTATTTTTAAATAAAATTCATTTTATTTTTAATACAGAGAGCGCATTTTTTTGATTAATTCCAAGTTTTTGACTAGCAGCGTTCTGTTTTGCTAACGGTCATTTCTTCCCGTCTTATTTTTGTTGAAGACCGATCTACGTGCGGTCGATGCAGATATTGCAAGGGTCCTCACATCAGTGAGGTAGGGCCGGTGTTGCTTTTTAAAACCGTAGAGAGGAAGGCCCCGAAACGGTTTGCACATTCTCTCTTGATGAGCCCATGCATTTGTAAACATCCTTTGTTTTTTCAATATATCATATTCACACTGTCGGATTAATTTCCATTTTATTTTACATATGTGTGTGTGTGTGTGTGTGTGTGTGTGTGTGTACAAAGTATCCACAAAGACAATTTGCACTTTAAACTCATGCATTATTTAAAGTGCACATTGACTTTGTGTACACCATGTATATACACATATATGTGCATTTAGTTGGATGAGAGCTCAGTTGAAATATGTGTGTATACAAAGCATCCACAAAATCTATGTGCACTTTAAACTCACATATTATTGAAACTGCACATTGACTTTATGGACATCATGTATATACACCTACATTTGTGTTTTGATGGAAAAGATCTCAGTAGAGATCGCGTGATAAACTGTTTCCTCGATGTACTTTTGATCCCAACGTTGATAGCAACATCGTAATGATTCTGATCACACGCAAATACACACACAAATAATTACAAAGGATACAGAAACTTACCAACATTTCTCACTCAAGCTTGTCATATAGAATTACACAGGAGAGGAATCCCTCGGTAATCCAATGTTTAGAAAGACAGACGTGCAAATCATTCATAGTGGGTTCGAATCTCACTAGTACTCCATACGTTTGGCCTTATATCTTATTATATTGATAATAGTGTTTTTCTGTCCGTAACCGAAACTAGATTACTAATAAAGTCACAATTCCCTTAGTTATTTACGTCATATTCTCAATGATTTTATCTTTATTCAAACCTCGATTATTAATAAAATTGTGTTACATTATCAATACTGTTGACCATATCTACATCTATTATTATAAGGGAGATTGTGTGTTGGTCTGTAACCTAAATTATATCACTACTCAAGTTACAATTCCCTTAGTTATTTACGTCATATTCTCCATGATTTTATCTTTATTTAAACCTCGATTATTAATAAAATTGTTTTTTATTATCAATACTGTTGACCATATCTACATCTCTTATTATAATGATGGTTGTGTATTTGTCTGTAACCTCAATTATATCACTACTCAAGTTACAAGTCCCTTCTTATTCTCAATGATTTTTATTCTCATTTAAACTTCAATTATTACTATAATTGCTTCACATTATTAATACTGTTGACCATATATACATACTAATAACAAGCGATTGTTTTTATAAATACAACGAAATAGAGGTTTACAGTGTCAACGAGAAGACTAATTTTCATATTGATATTAACAATTTTATCTTAAATAATAATTAGTATTATTGATTTCTAATTGTTTGGTTATATCTTAATAGATATGAGCAAAAATCTCGGGGATGAATCTTAAAAGAAATCCAAAATCTAGTGGCTGAGCAGTCCATGACACGCACCACTCCAATTTGGCCCTCAGTTAGGCTAGACGGGCGGTCACGTCAAGCTCTGGTGTCTATAGGATTGTCCCAACCCTATTGCTCTTATGGCAAGCCCCAATCCTTATTATCATATATGTGCTAGAAGGAGTTGGCCGAGGGTCTTAATGTTCTGGGTATGATGGCGAAATTTCAATTCTGAAGCTCTGGGGTATTTGAAGTACCATCTATGGGTTAAATAGTTTTTAAAATGTTTTTAAAATTGAGGGCCCATCAAGAATGAAAAGACAAAAACTTCTTCGGCTTAAAATACCCCAATATGTTGACATGCCGTAAAACCAAAATAACCAACTGTTCTTCAATAAAGATAGTTTTGGTATTAAATAACCCATGAAGGTTGATATACCATTAAACAAAAAAACCCTACCAACTTAACCAAACACATATACAAAGTTATTCATCAGTATTATCTGCGTTATTCGGACTATTTTCCCCATCTTTATTGTTATTTGTACAACGTTTCGGCTGATATGCCCTCCGGCCTTCTTCAGGTATTTCTTGTTGGACTCGGGAACCTTCTCGGATTCGGGAGCCTTCTTTTCGAACTTGGGAACTTTCTTGTCGTGATCGGGAGCCATCACGGAACTTTGAACCTAACCCTTTATTCAGTCCACGGGGGTAGTCTGTTCTCATTCCGCTAACCATAGCTGGGGTAGGAGTTGTATTAATTATTTTTTAACTGCCTTCAATCAGGATTGAACTCGGGTTCCAGAGATAACTGACACTTAGAACTGTCTTAACCTAACTACCTTATCCACTAGGCCAATTGGACAATTGAGTGTGAATTTTGGGAACTTATAAACCTAATGTCTTGATTTGGCTAGAATATCTACCTATTTACTTATGTATGATTTTTTACCTAGACTCATATTGTGTTTTTTTGTTTTTGTTTTATTCATCAGTAGGCACACTTTAATAGAAACAAGCAACAAATGTAAAAAAAATATATAAAGTTTCCCAACCCAAAAATTTTCAGTAGTTTTGCTTCATAGGACATTAATTTGTAATTTTGATGCCAATGTTTGAATCTATAATTTCAAAAGTTAGAATGTAGAAAATAAACATTACAAACAGATATGACCAAGTGCGTTATTAGAGCATTTTGTGTGATTTATCATCATCATTGTTTATTCTCAAGGTGTTCTTTTTTCTTTTTCAAAGAGAAGCAAAAATAAGTTTAAAAAGAGTCCAATCTGGCAAAATGTCTTGTCAAAAAATGTTCCTATTAGAATTTTCAAAAGTTTCCAAGTTTTCAAATAAATTGCAATCAAGTTGCCAACCTGAAACTTAAAATATATCTCATTATTTACTAGACCGACTTCATATCACAGGGAAATTTTTGGTCTGAAACAGATATAACCTATTCGGAAAACATCCAAAAGTTCAAACATAATTTGTCTACAAGAAAATTAAATTTTCCCTCCCAAAGGTACGACGGATGCTCGCCATAAAAGCGGAATTTAAATATGGTTCACCAAGTAGACCGAGTTGCACATTCTGCCGCTAGGTGTCACTCTTCTGGGCGTGTCTGCTACGTGACATAGTTTTGGATCGATTAATTTGTTTCCTGTGAAATTTCTTAGGGCAATTTTGGCAATGTGTATTAAAAAGAACTGTCTTTTTGGGGTGAAGTTTCACCTTCGTTTTGGGTAGACCTGCTAATGGAAATTTATGAAGGAAAAACATTTTTTAACTAAAACTTTTTTTAACTAAAGACAAGTAGTCTTCGCATTTAAAAAACAGAGCTGTGTAATTTAATTAATTGTTATTGGAATTTCTATGAAGATACGCAAAATGAATATTCATATTAATGAACTTTCCTAACATCAGCAGCATGCATTACCAGTAAAATTTCAAACGTTGGGCTATGCCACTTGATTGATTTTAACGGCAGGCCAACACGTTAAGAATTAGTGTATGCCTGGGTCGTAAGGAATTGCATTCATGGTACGCTCATCTTTATATTTTTCTGTCGTTGTTTCTTACGAGCTTTTTGCATATGGTCTTTATTGAATACTAGTAAGTACATATATATATATATATATATATATATATATATGTAATACGCATATGTATATGTAATACGCATATATATATATGTATATATATAGCATGCATATATATATGTATATATCTATATATAGCATGCATATATATATATATATATGTGTTGTGTGTGTGTGTATATATATATATATATATATATATATATATATATATATATATATATACCAACTCCACCACCCGAGTATAATTATACAAGGTCAGTTTAATAGTTTTAAGTTTAGATTTTTCTTTCTCCTAGACTGGTTACCTAAACAACATTAAATAACCCAGTCTACCACATAATTTCCCTTATCTAAAGGGGGAATAGTAAGATGCATACCTTTTCCAAGAGTACAAGTACTATCAGTAATACAAGGAGACTCATCCAAAATTTGAACTCGTGTCGCCGAATCCATTTCTAACGATTATACCTAATACACCACGCACCTCCTTGGATCCTAGATATGGGTCAAATAGATTTGACCCGGAACTTTTTCAACGATTTCTAAAATCGCTTAAATATTGACCTTGTGCTGCATCTTACATGAGATAGTTTGGTAAATACACAGAAATTTAAAATTGACTTCTACATGGTTGGTTGGTTGGCTTTTTACGGCATGTCAACCCTTGTTGTGTTTTGTTATGCCGACGAAGTTTTGTTTTATTAATTCTTGACATTAGACCACAACATTAGCAACAACATTAGAATATTTCTCGGCCAGAAAAATCAAATCTCAAACATCAGCTGAGTAGAATTCACAGGTTGTTTGTGAACTTGAAGACTAGAAAAAAAACAAAATGAAGGACATCTTTTAAAGTACCGTTTAATGAATTGAAAAACAAAAGGATTTTTGCTGAAAAATACGGCAGTGGGAGATATAGAAAACTGTAATCTTATGGTTTATAACGTTACATAATTCGTGGGTAGCCTATGAATTATGTCTCTAAGTGTAATAAAATTCAAATTACGGTATGGTAAATGGAAATTTGCCAATAACCGTTACAGGAAAATTGACAACAGTTTACCTTTCTCTGGCCAGGACGCTGATGGTTGGTTGGCTGAAGGCGAGCGAGGGAAGGGAACTGATTTAATTACTTAAATTTTACTCAAACGGACTAGACGTAATGTTCGTCTGTCCTAAGATGCCAACTTCTTAACGCGGTTGAAAATTCTTTTGGGCTTCAGGTTTTAATAAAGAATAGACGTCTTGAAAACTAATAAAGTCTTGCTTAATTATTCCAACCAAGAAATGAGGATAGGCAACCAACCGGAAGAAGGAAGAATTCAACCCAGAAGAAGAGGATGGCCACCGACGAAACAGAACCAGCAAGAACACCTCACTTCTCCAATTTGTATACCCGAGTCAAAGGAGTATATAACAATAATTGATTCATTTATTCTATTGGTTTGTAAACACGTCTATGGTTATTTTATGCCTACAGGTTAGGGAATCGCGTTCATTCACATTTTTAAGTAGTTGGTTCTTAAGAGTTTATGTTTGACGTCCAATCGAATACGAATAATTTTTGAACATATCTATGTGATCTCAACACGAGGCAATATCAGTTGGTTGGAATATTTTTTAAACTGTAAAGTGCTCTCACCTGCAGCCTAAAATAGCCACAAGAATCTTAACACTGGTAATATTACTCAGGTTCAATGAAACTGGTGTGGCGTTAGTTTCGTATTTGCCTGGAGAGTTGTCTGTCCGTTTAGTTTCGCTGGTTCCCGCTAGGGGCCTTTTTGATATTTAAGCGGCTGGTTTGAACGTCTCTCTCTCTTTTTACCTGCCGACCTACAAGACACCACTATGGGTTAGACTCTGTCTACTCCCTTCTCGTTGGGGCTTCGGCCCTTAACACTGGCCACTCACTGCTAGTAAGTCTTGTATATCCTTTAGTCATGTACCCGTAACTATGTTTTTATGTATATTTAGGTATCTCTTTGATACCTAAATATCTTGTATTTTACCATTCATAAATGTGTCATTATCTCTACTTTTGTATGTATGTTTATGTACACCTCTATGTATTATGTACCCTCGCTATTCTTGTGCTTTATATAAAATGTTTTGTCTATCAACCGTTTTCGGAGTTTTATATTCAAGTATATATCACTTTGAACACTGGTAATTAATATGAGTAAATTCTTGACTAAGGTTTAGTATTTGATTGAAAAAAAAATCCAGTCTCATATTCCGAGTATCTGTCTAAAATCAGTATTAACTGGAGATTTAAAATCATGACTTACAATTAGTGTCACAGATATTTTTACTGTGTGTTCCCGAACTAAATCAAACTAGAGAGAACCTTGCTTGTACAGATTATTTGACATTTTTTTTCTTCTTTGGTAGTCTATGATTGTAATAACAAGCACTTGCCAAAATGATTCATGATAGACTCGAGTGAAAATATAATTAGCTATCTGCCTATCTCAGGAGGCGTTTCAGTGAGAATGTCATTACTAGACGTGAGAAGAATTCAAGTTATCTCCATCGATCACAATATCCGATTCCGCAATTAGACAATCAATATCTGGGACACACACACACACACACACACACACACACACATATATATATATATATATATATATATATATATATATATATATATATATACTGTCTCTGTCTTCATACAAATATTGTAGATAAAGTGGGTGCTATATTTGTAGGTATAGCATCCACTTTATCTACAATATATTTGTATAAAGACAATATATAATATATATATGATATATATGAAGACAATATATGATATATATATGATATACATATATATTTGTATATATTTGTATGATATATATATATATATTTGTAGGTATATGATATATATGTATATATATATGTATATATGATATATATATATGATATATATATGATATATATATATATATATATATATATATATATATATGCTCCCAAATTTGGTTGAGCACTTTAATTAGAAGGGATTTAATTGAAAAAATTCACCGTATTCGGCGTACAGCTAAACCTCGCTCTGTTTACATAAACAAAGTTTGAGGCCTCTAGTGAATTTCATTTCCGCTTAGAAATGTAGCGATTAAATAGTCTCCTATATTTGACAGCTGCTTGTGGCCGCACGGGTAAGAGGTTTGGCGAACGAAAGTTCATTCGGGTCTCGAACCGGGCCAGAGGTAGCTGTTAAACGGTATAACCACACTGATGAGAGGTGATACCTGGAAACACGTGTCTGTGGATTATTTTATTACACACACACACACACACATACACACACACACACACACACATATATAT
>CM042149.1:56012697-56025197 GCA_023376005.1 Doryteuthis pealeii | reverse complement strand
AAGTCTTTTATCAAAACGCAGATGTTAATTTAGATACGTCTTACAAAAGGAGAAAAAAATCTTCTAACCGCAGAAAATGAGCTCATGATAGAATTTCAAAAGCAAGGAACACCAAGTCTCTGCCCTACTTGCAGAAAATTAAAGGCATTTAAATTTACTCTTAAAAATATAGCTGAATTAGATTTATCGATTGGTTTTAACAGCATGTGTTACGATACTTGTGGACATTTTTAGGCTGCAGGTGAGAGCACTTTACAGTGGAGATCCCTTGTGGCATTAAGTTTGAACAGTTTTGAGTGGAATCCTTGCGTTTCTCAGTGTTAAATAGAATCCTTGTTTGTTGATCCGGTCGTCTGTGTTAAGCACGAGCAACTGAGCACCTTTCACTGAAGGCCATTAAATAGTTAACCAACCACGTATTCGAGCGTGTTTCATTGGCCGATTGAATCCACGCGGCCACTAAGTGTCTATAGATTTAAGTTATGGCCTCCAGCACACCTTATATATTCAAAATATTCCAACAGCATGTCAACTTATCTTGGGTTATTTTATGTCTATAAATTAGGAAATCCTGTCCATTATAGATTTATATTTACATTTTGTGTGTGGTTATTTCATAACTGTTTTTTTTTACACGGTCCTATCGAACAGAAATACTTTTCAAACATTCATATCATTGTGAACAGACCTTTTTTTTTTAGGTTTCATAATTTCAAGATGTTGATATTCTATAAAAGACTATAAGCGACATTAAATATGAACGCATATAAAAAGATTACAATTATTTTCATTATATTTTAATTGGTTTCAATATAAAATCATATGATTTTAATACATTGGAGAATAAAACAAGATTATTAGAGATCTATAACGCCAAATGATTATTTATTAAACCCGGTTTTATTAAAACCAGTATGCAAATTAACCACACTATATATTATATAAACCTTTATTTCTCAGTGATATATAAGATGTATTGCAGGTTTTTATACGCACTAACAACATGGTCTGTTTTTAGGCAAATCTAATTCAGATTTTCACAGAGACATCGTAAATAAAAGATTTATTCTATGTATTTATTCATTACTGATTTTGACTATCAGTTAAATACTCATTGATAAACTTACACAATTCCTGGGGGTATTGTGACATCAGCAGATGTAGTTTCGGTTACAGACAGACACTGAATGGAAATTCACCATCTGGTATCCAATTGGACACATGGCCTAGTGGATAAGGTAGTTAGGTTAAGACAGTTCTAAGTGACAGTTATCTCTGGATTCCGGGTTCAATCCTGAGTAGATGCAATAACATAGAAAAATAATTACCACTACTCCTACCCCAGTTATGGTTAGGGGAATGAGAACAGGATACCCCATGGACTAAATAAAGGGTTAGGTTCAAAGTTCGGTGATGGCTCCCGATTACGACATGAAAGTTCCCGAGTTCGAAAAGAAGGTTCCCGAGTCCGAGGAAGGTTCCCGAGTTCGACAAGAAATACCTGAAGAAGGCCGGAGGGCATATCGGCCGAAACGTTGTGCAAATAACAATGCAGATGGGGACAATAGTCAGAATAACGCAGTTTGGTTAAGTTGATTGTTTTGTTTTTTTTGTTTAATGGTATATCAACCTTCATGGGTTATTTAATACCAAAACTATTTTTTATAGAAGAACAGTTGGTTAGTTTGGTTTTACGGCATGTCAACATATTGGGGTATTTTAAGCCGAAGAAGTTTTTGTTTTTCATATGATCTCTTCTATCGGAGACACCTGGCATTGATCTCTCACCGTTATGAAATACAAGAAGCAGCTACCCAGCGTCGACTGGGTAGAGAGAGAGAGAGAGAGAGAGAGAGAGAGAGAGAGAGAGAGAGAGAGAGAGAGAGAGGGCAAAACAACTCTGGTGTACTGATTTGTTTACATTTAAGATTTACAAATGCTGGAGATTTTTAAGTAGAATTTCAATCCTATTTCTATATATAATTTTTAAATATCTTCAAATGTAAATCCAATCTTCATAATCTTTGCACAAAAAAGCAAGAACTGGGATATTTATAGTCTATATAAATATTTAGTTTCTCGTTAATATGTACTAGAAGCGGCTACCCAGCACCGCCAGTATAAAGTCGTATAATCCAGGAATATTGATTTGTTTACTTTTGAGGTGTACAAATACTGGACATTTTTAAGTAGAATTTCAATGCTATTTCTATGTATATTTTAATCTTTAATTATCTTCAAATATAAATCCAATGTTCATAATTTTTGCACAGAAGCAAGATCTGGTAATATTTATAATGTATATATATTTACTTTATCGAATTGCGTGGTGTAATGGTTAAAGTCATAGGAAGTGGATTCGTCGCCCCGAGTTCAAATCCTGGACGTGCTAATTGCATTCACTTAGCGTTAATACCCTTGGGAAAGGTATGAATCCTACTCTCCCTCCAGCTATGGGTAAATAGTAGGGCAGACTAGGCTCTTTAACCTTGGTTAGGCAACCGGTCTAGGAGAAGGAAAACTCTAAATTCAAACCTGTTGAACTCCGCTTAAGAAATTGACCTTGTGTCACATCTTGCTGGAGCGGAGGGGTTTGTAAATATATATATATATATATATATATATATATATATATATTTACTTTTTCGTTAATTGGTTTATTTCCGTACTTTCATTTGGACATACACACCAACTGCCTTTTATATATACATATAGTTAGATTTGTTAAGCATTGGCGAGGAGTGTTTCAAATTAGACTTAACGGTTTGGTAAGGCATTTCTTTGTTTCGCTGTCAGACCAAATATGTCCATTCTATTTCACAGCGGTGTTTTAGGGATTGTTTAGCTTTAGGCTAAATCCATTTGGGGTAAGTGTTTTGAGATGCTTTATCCATTAACCTTCGCGTGTTTCTGTTATCGCCGGAATATTGTCCAATGCGTTTTGCCTTTTGTTTGTTCGATTATTTATATGATGGTGAATCTTACACAAACAGACAGACAGACAGACAGACACACACACACACACACACACACACACACACACACACACACATATATATATATATATATATATATATATTTGTATATGTATAAGTATTAACTTACCGGTGGGTATAAGAACGATCGTTGGAAGCGCACAATATCCAGAGGTTAAGGTTGAGAAAAAACAAATACAAAGTGCTCAATACAATGTAGAGCATAAATTTATTTAAGAATGGAAATGAGTAACCTACTCGAGTTTCATCGATAGATTCTTCAGGGTTACTTTTAAATTAATCGAGTTTACGATTAATCTTTGGTGTTATAAACATGCCCGTTGGAATGGGACTTAAATTTAGTAGAGGAACGCTTGTTTACATTTTCGTAGATCAGGAACGGTTTTTGATTATTGAATTAAAAATTAGGATTAATTTATAGGAATTATTTTTTCAATTATTATTTAATAAAGATATGTTATGGGTCGTATTAATAGTTAAAAGTTGAAAATTTAAAATTATTTAATAACTAGTTATATATATATATATATATATATATATATATATATATATATATATATATATATATATATATATATATATATATATATTTATCTCTGTGTGTGTGTGTATATATATGTACATACATGTTTGTGTGTGTGTAGGTAAGTAGGTAGGTAAAACGAAAGGATTAAAAATGGCCATTGTGCCGTTATAGATCGATTTCTACCCACAGGTATCTACAAATACCTATGAGTTTCATTGGGTCGCAGACTGTATTGAAAATGTTAAACTTAGATTTATGGGCCTTTATATACATTTTTTTCTGGGGAATCCTGGAAAAAGTATTCGATATCTGTTTAAAAGGGTACGAATAAGAAATCTTGGATTAAGCGACTCCAGATAATCTGGATTTACATTTTGCATTGCATCTTGAACGATTTGGACGGTCTCATTTTTAACCAGAGGGTGTTGCTGATGATAATGAACGGATGATTTAGGAACAAGTGCATTAATATATAGATAATAATAATAATAATAATAATAATAATAATAATAATAATAATAATAATAATAATAATAATAATCAACTGGTGGATTTTGCAGTTCCAGCAGATCACACGGTGAAGCTAACGGAAAATGAAAAAATGGACAAATATCTGGACCTTGCCAGAGAACTGAAATAGTTATGGAATATGAAAGTGAAAGTGATACCAATTGTGGTTGTTGCACTTGGAACGGTCCCAAAAGGATTGGAAAAGGGTTTGGAAAGTTTGGAAATCAGAGGAAGGATTGAAACCATTCAGAACACTGCACTGCTGCAATCTGCCAGAATACTCAGAAGAGTCCTGGAGACCTGAGGAAACTTGCTGTCACTCAGACTCCAGTGAAAGACCATCAGCTAATGCTGATGTGAAAACTCAAAAGGAGTAAATAATAATAATAATAATAATAATAATAATAATATAATAATATAGCGTAAATAACTAAGGGAATTGTCATGCCGTGGTGATGCAACATTGGTTACAGGCAGCCGCATACTATCTATTATTATAAGATTTCTTTTTAACTTTATCCAACTATTTCTGAGTTCTATATCGTTGCGAAGAGAGAGAAAAAAATAGAAACAATTTGGAAACAAAGGAAATGAGGTACAAATGAAGTTAAGAGATGAAAATAGCCAAGACTTTAAAATGTCTGCCCATTGTTTGTTTGTTGGGGGGTGGGGTAAGATATTTATTAGCAATTAAAACGGAAGTACGTCTGAAAAATCATCCAATAGCTGTCCAAGGTTGTGCAAAAATTAATCTCTCTTAGTTCCCGCCATGAAATTCTATTGGTCCATTTTTATGGTTTCTGTCCGACATTAGCGCGACAAATCCATTAATCTAAGTTTCTTCTTTCGCTTTTCGTCCTATTAACGTTGTCGTGTTCCTTTCACTCGTCCCTCTCATCATCAAGTGCACAATTACATTGACAAGGATGATTTCGCCAGACGATGATTTTTATGACCATTTTATTTGAAACTTTAGATTTGATTACAATGTGTCCTTTCTGAGTTGGCCAGAAAGGTGAGTCTCAAGGTGAATGGCGTTTGCGACAGGAAAAAAGGGCGCCATTTTAAAACACAAGAACGTTTTTTATTTAAAAAAAGGATTATTTTCGTACAATTTTTCGGGATTATCCTATTAGAAAAAATGAAAAAACATTTTTAACAATAGATTTTCCTTATATTTATGTACACTAGCACAGATATGTGCCATTCGCCGGCTGCAAGTATCTAAGTTTTTAATGTAATTAAATATCTTGAATTAGAAAGTAAAAAGAAAAAAAACCACTTATTTTTATCTTATTTTAATTGATTACTTTTTAAAATTATACACATCTATATATAAGATTGGGGATTTGTACATTTTATATCACATATAGTCCAACACAACAATAAGGTAAAGTAAGTAAAGTCGTCGGGGCGGCCTAAAGTCGGTATCAGCCAATCAACGAGGGAGTCTATCCCCTTTCCACTAACGCTAGACCAAGGAGATTGTTTTCTTTTTGGTATCTGAGGTGGTGCGCTACACATATCATCAGCTCCTTACTTTGCTGCACAGATCCCTGTGCTACTCATACGCTGAGTTGGCGAGGACCGGAATCGAACTAAAAACCATGTGTTTTCGATCCGAACGCTCTACCGACTGAGCTAACCCGGCCCTTCTGTATCAAACAGTCGATAGAGTATCTGCATCCGGGTTTGATACCAGTCCTTGGCAACTCGGTGCATAAATAGCACAATTTGCATATTTACAAACCCTACCGCACGAGCAGGAGGTGACACAAGGTCAATTTTTACGCGGAGTTTACCAGGTTTGAAGTCACAATTTTCCTTCTAGATTGGTTGACTAACCAAGGTTAAAGAGCCAAGTTTGCCCTGCTATTTACCCATAGCTGGAGGGAGAGTAGTTAGGTGCATACCTTTGCCAAGGGTATTAGCGCTATGTGAAATGTAAACAGCCTCGTCTAAGATTTAATCTCGGGTCGACGAGTCCATTTCCTGTGACTTTGTCCATTACACCAGGCGCTTCCAATTTGAATCTGTGCGGTAAATTAAGTTGCTAGTAGTTTTCTTTCTGACTATGTACATTAGTGGTACTAGTACAAAATAAAAAACCCCCCCTGGCGATGTAAAAATAGATTTTTGAAACATATTGCCTGAGGGGTAGGAGTAAAAAATTCAATGTCAGCGAATTTCTACCCTAAGTAAGTAAAATTATCAAATTCATTAAAGATTAAAAAATAAAACAATTTGAAATGTAAACTTTAAATATGTATTAAAATAAAACAAACTATATATAGATATATAATACCAGTCATGTATTTATTAAAACTTGTTTTAAAAAACAATGAGGACTGTTGCATGTTCAAATTTTGAGTGTATTTATTCTATGTTATGACGATGACGATTTTGGGTAATGTGACGGAAGCAGTAACGTAATTTTTGTTACAGACAAAAACCGGAAGCGAATCTCCATTATCAATAGATATCATAAAATATATACTCAGGTAAGAAAATTACACTTGCAGGTGAAATTAAAGATAATTATCAGTAATTGAATAAAATAAATGGAATAACAACATCCACAATAAACTCTTCCTAATCAAACACACTTTAGAATACCGGAGATCAGTTTTAAGACCTTTACATTTTTTCAGGTTGAGAATCTGTGTTACGTGGTTCAAAGTTAACTAACCTAAAACAATATAAACGTTTTTAAATAAAATAACTGGTGCATTATATCTTTTATTCATGAATTTAACAATAGTGAAAATTTCATTAAATTCGGTTAAATCTTGATTTTTAGTTTTTTTTCTTTCGGTGGAGTGATTTACGATGGTGGAATATATGTCAGTTAAGTTCGATTTGGTTTGGTTTGGTTTGGTTTGTTTTGTTTTACGGCATATCAACCTCAGTGGGTCATTTAATGCCGATAAAGTTTTGAAATAAATCAATTCTTAACGGATAATACAATTTTTTTTATAAATACATTTTTCTATTTAACCCATAGATGGGACCCTAACAGGTACTACCACTCCGGGTCAAAGTGGACCAGGGAGCAATGTTGATGAAGGTGTGCTCCACATTCCCCAAACCTCCAAAACTGGAACCTCACCATCAGGTAGAGTTTAACGTCATTCCCAGGACATGTAGACCCGCAGCCACCGCCTTCTAGCACCCATATGATAAAAAGGGGTTGGGGCTTGCCATAAGGGCAATAGGGTTGGAAAATCATATAGGTACTAGGGCTTGACGTGACCAGCCGATTGATCGGAGGGGGCCTCTCCGACCGCCCGTCTAGCCCAAGATAGGGCCAAAATGAGTTCGATGTGACCGCCAAGTGTATTTCTCTCACGTAAGATTTTGGGGATTAATTCTTTCAGTCCATTAGACATTAAAAGAAATCTTACGGATTATAAATAAAAGTTACAATGAACGCCTTTTTATTTTAACGTTTGTGATGCACTCATATTTGTCACAAATGAACTTGGAGACTGTTGCTTTTAAAGGAATTCTACTGAGATCAAATATGAAAATTCGAGAATGTTTATCAAAAAAAAATTTCTTTTGAAAATGAGAAAAAAGTTACATACGAAACGATTGAAAAGAAAAAAACCGGATGTATCTTAATGTTTTGTTGGAAAAACGTTTGGTTTTGTTTTTAGATAGCACCATATGTTTTCTTGAGTCACAGACTTTGAAAATGAAATTTCTGAGCTCGTACAACATTTCACGTAAAAAATAAGAACAAAAAAAAAAAAAATACAATATACAAAAAAAAAAAACAGAAAAAGTAAGGTTATTCTTTTAATCTCAATATATTTTTTATTTTCTGTAAAAAAAATTAATGATCTTGAAAATATTTATGCAGTTCCTCTGTTTTACTATATGCTTCATATGTTTATATTATACACTTATACACTTCTGTTTTACTATATGCTTCATATGTTTATATTATACACTTATACACTTCTGTTTTACTATATGCTTCATATGTTTATATTATACACTTATACACTTCTGTTTTAATATATGCTTCATATGTTAATATTATACACTTCTGTTTTACTATATGCTTCATATGTTTATATTATACACTTCTGTTTTACTATATGCTTCATATGTTTATATTATACACTTATACACTTCTGTTTTACTATATGCTTCATATGTTTATATTATACACTTATACACTTCTGTTTTACTATATGCTTCATATGTTTATATTATACACTTATACACTACTATATGCTTCATATGTTTATATTATACACTCTGTTTTACTATATGCTTCATATGTTTATATTATACACTTATACACTTCTGTTTTACTATATGCTTCATATGTTTATATTATACACTTATACACTTCTGTTTTACTATATGCTTCATATGTTTATATTATACACTTATACACTTCTGTTTTACTATATGCTTCATATGTTTATATTATACACTTATACACCTCTGTTTTACTATATGTTTCATATGTTTATATTATACACTTATACACTTCTGTTTTACTATATGCTTCATATGTTTATATTATGCACTTATACACTTCTGTTTTACTATATGTTTCATATGTTTATATATTATACACTTCTGTTTTACTATATGCTTCATATGTTTATATTATACACTTATACACCTCTGTTTTACTATATGTTTCATATGTTTATATTATACACTTATACACTTCTGTTTTATATATGCTTCATATGTTTATATTATGCACTTATACACTTCTGTTTTACTATATGTTTCATATGTTTATATTATACACTTATACACTTCTGTTTTACTATATGCTTCATATGTCTATATTATACACTTATACACTTCTGTTTTACTATATGCTTCATATGTTTATATTATACACTTATACACTTCTGTTTTAATATATGCTTCATATGTTTATATTATACACTTCTGTTTTACTATATGCTTCATATGTTTATATTATACACTTATACACTTCTGTTTTAATATATGCTTCATATGTTTATATTATACACTTAGATAATATCAGGGACGGGAAACAAGTATCAAAAAGGATAAGGGAGTGAAAAGGATGATACAGGAAACATGTGGAGAATACCAGATGTTGTCAATAGCCTTAAGATTTCCACATATCTCGTCAATATCTTATTATAATAGACATTATATGTCTCTCAGTGTGTAACAGAAAATAAGTCACCATTAACGTCACAATTCCCTTAGTTATTGATGTTATATTCTCAATGGTCATTAAATAATCATTATATAATCTTAATTAGAATCTTATTTATTTACAATGTCTCTAAGTTCAATCTAAGGTAGATTTGACTCAAAACAGCGCATATTATTAATGTGTTTAGAATCTTGCAATGCGTATTATATATCATTAAGAAATAAATGTTTACATTGTATATGGTGAGAATAATTTGCATACTAGTTTTAACAAAACCGTGTTTAATAAATAATTTTTGGTGTTATTTATTTTCTAATATTATTGTTTTATTCTCAAACGTATTAAAAGTAATCATATGTATAATTTTATATAAAAATCAATTAGAATAAAGTTAATAAAATAAAATATTGTTCATGGCCATATGGTTACTTTTTCCCCTTTACGTTGAGTGAAGCCACCATCTCACTTTGTCTTCAAGGAAAAGTGAAACCAAAAATCTATGCTTCTTAATAGGAAGTTTTCTCTTATCAAGATGTCGTATCTGCTTAACTTACCCATTTTATTTCTTTATCAAGTAATTACGATTTTGCTATGGGAAATGTATTCTATTAACATACATGTATGTCCAATATCATAATTGAATGGTATTATGTACCAACACATTTTTGCAGTTTACTCTCTCTCTCTCTCTCTCTCTCTCTCTCTCTCTCTCTATATATATATATATATATATATATATATATATATATATATATATATATATGAGGAAGAATGAATAAGGAAAAGAAAGAACAGAATGGATAATAAAAGATAAATTTAATCAATATCACTGATAGTGATTAAATTCATCCTTTATTATCCATTCTATTCTTTCTTTTCTTTATTCATTCTTCCTCATATTGTCGGATTCATTTCCAATTTCTATTTTTACATATATATATATATATATATATATATATATATATATATATATATATGATGAACAAAATGTGATAGGGCAAACAGGAATAATAATTTAAGGTTACTTACTTTTTAAATTTTCTCAACTAGTTTCGACCTTATGTTATTGTCAGGGGAAAATTTCTTTTGAAAGAAATAGTTTTTAGAAAGAATTTTCTAAATGCCTGCCAGGCCACAAAATCCGGGTGAAAAAATGTATAAGAAGTGGTGAATCCATCTGTTCCGTTAAAGAAAAACACCATTTAATTATGAGGTTGGTTGGATATATATATATATATATATATATATATATATATATATATATATATATATATGTGAATGTAAGGAAAAGCTCAACACCGTTATTCCATAATAAATTTATTTCGAACGAAATTGGGGCCTTTATAAATCTAAGTTGATTTAACAAAGCTCCCCAAAATCCAGTCTCATCAGATTGAGCTCTCTGTAGTGATTTAAATATTCACTGTATTTATACATACTGGATCATACAATAATAATACTGTGTGTCATAGATATCACATATAGAATCATCCCTTACTACCAAGTTTTGGATACCTCACATCTCTCTCTCTCTCTCTCTCTCTCTATATATATATATATATATATATATATATATATACACCTCCTTTAGAGCAGGATGAGACACAATATGAATGTTTTAAGTAGATTTTAACAGGCTTCCTTCTATTAGACCGGTTACCATACTAATGTTAAACTTTCGCGCGTGTTATTAATGTTATGCGAAATACAGTCTTGTCCAGGATTGCAACCCGGGTCACCATGTACATTTCATTAGTAGATAACTATTGCACCACGAGTATAAATTATATATACTAGCAAATATATGCACCCTCCGGGTGCTAGTATTTAAGTTTTAATATAATAACATATATCAAATTAGAAAGGCTGATGAAACTGAATAAGAATGCAGATAAAAAGATTTTGAACAGAGGGGGTATGATTGAAAAATAGAACAACTTTGAAACTAACTCTTCCATCATTTTACATTACTCCCTTCTGTCTTTGTTAAATTTTCCTAATTTAACTATCTAGTTAAGATAGAAAGTAAATAATAATATTACAGTTATTTCTTCTTGTTAATGGATTTCTTTTAAGATTTATCCCTGAGATTTTTGCTCATATTCAATAAGATAAAACCACACAATTAGAAATCAATAATACTTAGCATATATTTATTAAAATCAAATTTTTAATATCAAAATGCAAATTAGCCTTACCATTCACACTCTAAACGACTATTTTGTTGTATATATAAATACAATTGCATGTTATTAGTATGTAGATAAGGCCAACAGTCTTAATGATGTAAAACAATTTTATTAATAATTGAGGTTTAAATAAAAAATAAAATCATGGAGAATGTGATGTAAATAACAAAGGGAATTGTGATTTGTATAGTAATATAGTTTAGGTTACAGACAGAAAAACTCACAATCTCCATTATAATAAGATTATAATGTACACAACATCCCCTTTTACTAATATTTACCTAACGTAAACCATAGCTAATTTTGATAGCCAAAGAACTCACACTACAGCCTACTATAGGGAAATAAGATAACAAGAACTAATACATTCTGTCTGTTCGGGCGTCCTGTCGTAGTGCAATCGTTAGCAAAGTAGTCTCGCGATTTTAATTTTGAACATCATGTAAACATTAGGATTCACTTTTTTAACATTTCATGTAATATCTTTATGCTTTTCCCCCTCAATTTTCTTAAATTATTGTAAGTAACCTAATATATATGGCTTAATTTATGTATAATCTATACATCAATTCATGTATACCCCCCCACACACACCGGTTAGCTCAGTCGGTATAGCGTTCGGCCACCCCGACGACTTTATATATATATATATATATATATATATATATACTGTGTGCGTGTGTGAATGAATATGTATATGTATTTATGTGTATGTGTGTACATATATATATATATGTGTGTGTGTGTGTGCGTGTGTATGTGTGTGTGAGTGTGTGTGTGGGTATGTAAAAGTAAATAAAGTTAATGGAATGGCCTATTGTTGGTATCAACCAGACAGTGAATGAGTATATCTTCTTTTCACAAGTCTTAAACCAGGTAGATTGATTTTGCGTTTGAGGTGGAGCGCCACACATACAATCGATGTAAGTCTTCTAAGCATTCTATAGGTAAGTCTTCTAAGCATTCTATAGGGGATATATTCAGCTTATTCTAAGCCCTGCCGATGGGGCTTTTTCTTAATAAGAACCACTTCTCTTTAAAATTCAAATTGTCATCATCAGTCACTTTTGAGTTTTCTGGAATATTTAGTCAATTTTATGAATGGTTCATAT
>CM042149.1:55992697-56007697 GCA_023376005.1 Doryteuthis pealeii | reverse complement strand
TCTCCATTACTAATAGATATAGATATATAATACCAGTCATGTATTTATTAAAACTTGTTTTAAAAAACAATTAAGACTGTCTAATGTGCATGTTCAAATTTTGAGTGTATTATTCTGTTATGACGATTTTGGGTAATGTGATGTAAGCAGTAACGTAGTTTTTGTTACAGACAAAAACCGGAAGCGAATCTCCAATATTAATAGATATAGATATATAATACCAGTCATGTATTTATTAAAACTTGTTTTTAAAAAACAATGAGGACTGTCTAATGTTGCATGTTCAAATTTTGAATGTATTTATTCTGTTATGACGATTTTGGGTAATGTGATGTAAGCAGTGACGTAGTTTTTGTTACAGACAAAAACGGAAGCGAATCTCTATTATAATAGATATAGATATATAATACCAGTCAACAATTTATTAAAACTTATTTTAAAAAAACAATGAGGACTGTCGAATGCTACATGTTCAAATTTTGAGTGTATTTATTCTATGTTATGACGCTTTCGGGTAATGTGACGTAATTTTTGTTACAGACAAAAACCGGAAGCGAATCTCCATTATTAATCGAAGATGAGTATAATAAATTGTAATAATAATTATAAAAATAACGATAATGCAAACAGCCCAGTCCACGATTTGAACTCGTCTCTCCGTGTCCATTTCCTATGATGAGAACCATTACACTACACGCCTCCATGTTTACTAATATATTTAGAAGCAGCCCAGTGATCCGCTGCGCATCTCATTCTTAGAGTTTCCTGATTAATCAATAATAATCTCAAATGGAGATTAGTTTTTGCGATTCCCAGCGAGACTCAGATGTCACAGACAGATTAGAGATCACGGTCCTCATTTGACGGGAGCGCTATTTTGAGTGTTATTTTCGTTATCTTATTTTCATCAAAATACCCTTCTACACGCTACTGTAATAAATGTCGTCTTTCCACCTAGTGACGACGACTGGGTTGGGTGGGTGATGTGTGTCTCATTTGATAACTAGAAGTGGCTACCCAGCGTTGCCTGGGCATAGGGGTGAGGGGTAAATGAAAACGTTAGTCTTGAAGATCCATTGAGTGTTTTGGCCTTATATAATTGATTTATATTTTAATCACGGAAGCAACCAATGATTTTCCCTTCTTTTATTAATCAAATCCTAAGTTTTAAATGTCTTCCCAGATACGAATAAAATGTTCATGATTTTTGCACAAAACGGCAATCTCTGGTGATAATGAATGCATATATATATTCACCGGTAAGCGACCCGTTATATATATATATATATATATATATATATATATATATATATATATAATCAATAGTAATAATGGTATTATGGAGGATTTAAACCCATAACTTTAAGTTTCATGCTTGTGCAATCCTCAGATGAGTCAATTCTATATTTCATTCTATATTTCATTCCTATATTATATATATGATAATAAATGTATACTTATATATATATATTATAAAACGGGTACAAGAGATAACCTACTCGTTTCACTATAAGGATCTTCAGGGTTAAATCCACTGAATTAATTTGCTCTACTTAGTATTGAGCACTTTGTATTTGTTATATCCCTGAATTCTGCACTTGCTAACCATCGTGTCCATATTCACCGGTAAGTCACCTTTCCTTTATATATATATATATATATATATATATATATATGTAGTTGTTGGGGTGGCCTAAAGTCGGTATCCACAATCAGCGAGGGAGTATATCCACTTTTCACTAGCGCTAGACCAAGGAGATTGTTTTAGGCATCTGAGGTGGAGCGCCAAACCTACCATCAGCTCCTTACTTTACCGCAAAGATCCCTGTGCTACTCATACGCTGAGTTGGCGGGGGCCGGTATCGAACTAGGAACCTTTTGGTTTCAAGCCGAACGCTCAACCGACTAAGCCGGCCCTTATATATATATATATATATATATATATATATATATATATATATATATATATATATATATATATATGTATATATATATATATATATATATATATATATATATATATATATATATATATATATATAATATGAGTTAATAGTAAGTAAATGAATCCGACGGTATATCTATCGATAAAAAGTAATGAAAGACACAATATGTTGTTAAAATGAAAATATTTTATATCTTTTTCATTGCTGATATTGACGCAAAGCGGTAATCATCAATAATTTCACATAAACTTATTGATGATTACCCATTTGATGAGATTGGATTTTGGTTAAATCAACTTAGATTTATAAAGGCCCCAATTTTTGTCGAAATAAATTTATTATGGAATAACGGTGTTGACTTTTTCCTTCCATTCATATATATATATATATATATATATATATATATATATATATATATATATATATATTTAAACCTGTGTATTTTTCAAATTTCTCACTATACTACATACCATCGGATTCACTTCCATTTCTCTTCACACACACACACACACACACACACACACACACACACACATATATATATATATATATATATATATATATATATATTGATGAGCAGACTAAGAGATATACATAGATGAGCATAGACAGATAAACAAATTTATAGATGAGCGGACAAAGATTGATAATTTGGTTGAGCAAATAACAGGCAGACAAACTGACACACACATGCACATATATATATATATATTATATATATATATATATATATATATATATATATATATATATATATATATATTCCATAGATTCTCGTTGACAATACACAAACATCATATAGCATTAATTGCAGGAAACGCCTCCAAGTCTTAGAAGAGATATTTAAATAGAATTGACAGCCTACATTAAACGACATGTCTTTTGGCTTGCAGGTGGGAGTCTTAAAATGCATTTGATGTAGGTACAACACCTACGCCATTAGTAGTTCCAAAATCACGTGATTCTTAGCTACTATATCTACACTTCAAAGCGGTATCAATGGCCTGCACATTCATATATGACGTAACGCCCACTTAAAAATCCCTAGAACACAGAATCAATCCACAACTCTGCTATGTAGGAGAGAACTACGTCCTCTAAAATGACCGTAGATAGTGGAAAGTACCCGTACTCGGACTACACAAATAGTGACTCTGGTCAGTTTAAAATTTGCGAACAACCACATTTGCGATATCGGGTGCGCCAAAAAAAACGTGAAAGAAAACCTGAAAAACATAAAGTCTAAAAAACGTAACAAAATAATAATAAAAAAAAGAAATGTTAAAATTAAATAAAATATACAAATAAGAAATGTTAAAATTTAAATAAAATAAATAAAATATATAAATAAGAAATAAATAAAAAAATAAATAGATAAGATAAATAAGAAATGTTAAAAAATGAATAGATAAGAAATGTTAAAATTTTAATAAGATAAATAAATAAGAAATGTTAAAATTTAAATAAAATAAATAAAATAGATAAATAAGAAATGTTAAAATTTATTTAAATGTTAAAATTTTAATAGTAATAACATTATAACATTATTCTTTATAACATTATAACATGTATCGCATTATACATTATAAAATTTATTTAAAATGTTAAAATTTATTTAGATATTAAATTTAAATAATTAGAAATAAAATAAATAAATTTAAAATTCCTGGAAAACCTGAAACCTAAAATTCTATTTTGAAACCTGAGAAACTATAAATTGAATATCAATCTAAACAGTAAATTATCAAGGCTGCGCGGAACATTGGCCGCTATGTGAACTCCGAGAAAACGGAATTCATGTGTTTTAAAAATGAATGAGTCATCTTCACACTCGATGGTAAACTCCTAAACTCGTTGAAAAAATTCACATACCTGAGTAGTAATATCTCATCCACAGAAATCGATGTTAATGCACGTATATGGAAGGTATGGCTTACCATAAACAGATTATCAGCCATATGGAAGTATGATCTCACTGACAATTAAAAGCAACAATTCATCCAAGCTGTGGTTGTATTGTTGTATACCCTTTCTTTACTTATATTATTCTTCTGCTCATCTTTGGTATCTTACGTTCTTCTTCCAGCGTCTGGACTTAGTCTTGGGGACTTCGTGTCTGGTCATCTATTTCTCTATTCTTGCTGGTTGGTCGTCATTTGATTCCTTTCTTCTTCTAGGTCAGTCTTGTTGCCAAGATTCATCAACCACAAAACCATATTATTTATTTAAACCTTTATTTACTTAACTAAACATATTTCTCAAACTAACACAACTCACGTGTGCAGTGAGCTCCAGCTAAGGCCTTATCTGCCTGACGTCCAAGCTGAAACTGAGAGCCAACCAGGTCCAACGTGACTTCACGTATTTCGCGGGCTTTCTGTAATATTCCATGGAAAGTCCCGCCCATTCAGAAATACAGGGGGTTGACAATAATCTAAGCATAGATTATGTAACAGTATCAGTCCTACTGTATGTCTGTACTACTTAGGCCCTAACGAAGCGCCTAGAAAATAAGCTAGATAGGAACTGCACAAGAATGGTACGCGTGATATTAAACACATTTTGGAAACATCACCCTACAAGAAATCAGTTGTACGGCCACTAGCCTCTTATCACACAAACCATCCAAGTCACACTAACAAGATATGCTGGACACAGCTGGAGAAGCGGGGACGAATTCATAGGGGAACGTGCTCCTGTGTAAGCCAGCACATGGGCACGCCAGTATGGGCCGCCCAGCAAAATTCTACATTGACCAGACCTGAGTGAATACTGAGTGCAGCGCAGAGGACTTCTCGAAGTCAATGATTGACAGGGATACTTGGCAAGATATTGCCATGGATAGCGTGACATGATGAGGATGACGTTCTCGAAAATGACCGAAGAGGGTCGAAAGTACCCGTACTCTGATTACACTCTGATTGGTTCGCTGGAGAAGAAAACCTAAATAAGACCTAAACACTAAATCACTGACTGCCATTTTTAATAAAACATGCCTACAAGAGAATCTGCTACCGAAATACATATCACATATCACTTATAAGCAAAGTACTCCCACACATGGACACATCAGTCTACCAACAATAAAAACGTACATTTATCAGCTCTGTACGGACACTGGATGTCAACAATTAGACCTGCCAAGAGCGATGGTGATACTGACAGATGGTGAGAAAGTGTCAATATAATCCATACTATCAGCATAACTTGATATGGGCTCAGAAAAGAAATGAATAAAACGACATAGGAAGAACTTGAAGGACAAATACGAGGATTTACTTCTGACATTCCACAAGAGTTACTTCAGTTGATGCGATTCCCGAGCGGCTTGAGAGTCTGGATATGAATTTCAGTGCCCGTACAGAATTTTAGATAAAATTGTATGAGTGTTCTCATATTCATGCTTTGTAAAAATAATGCTTCAGAAAAAAATAATAAGATTTGTAAGATAGGAAAGGGAGTTATTTTACAATCACCCTATATATCGATTTCTGTCGGAGGGAAATCGTTAGTATATATCGCTGATGAGACTTAATAAAGTCAAAACAGTCTGTACGATATTCTACACACCGAGCGATCCTTTGCCGGGATTACACTTGTAAAGTTCATTTTCTATAAGAAAAAGTATCGAATTTTATACGATACATGCATTGTAAGTGCCTTCAAGTAAAAATTTAATACATACTTTATTCAGCAATGCTTCTAAAATAAAAACAAAACATCCAAAATCTTATATATATATATATATATATATATATATATATATATATATATATATGTGTGTGTGTGTGTGTGTGTGTGTGTGTGTGTGTGTGTGTGTTAATCTGGTGTGTTTTTTTGCATATTTATTTGTCTGGGTTCTCCGTAAGATTTTGTCTCCAAAACCCACGATTCTTGCTGTCTGAAAAAAACTTTCTAAGTAGTCTGCTATATAACTTAACAATAAGAAAATTTTTCCCTAATGGAGTAAGAGAATTCGCACATTATATTGAAAAAAAATGATTATTAAAAAAAGAAAAACGGTTCATAATAAAAGAAACATAAAAAAATAAATAATTATAATTGATAAAAAAAAACATTACCCGGGCTTTACTGCGACATTTTTTTTTCAAGACAGGTTTTCAATTTTCAGTCATACTAAATAAATTTCCCTGATTGATTTCTGTTCCAGACTTTTGTATACAAACACCCACTCAGTGAAAACTTGGATGTTGCTATGTGTAAATAACGAAAGTTACTATTATACATCTGTCTGTGTACGTTGGTGTTTTTATTTATGTTTTCATTATTGTCGCCACAAGACAATTCGTTCTTAATTCCCAATTTTATGTCTCTTCACACGGATGCGCGTCGCTGTAGGTGGTAAAGTTTTCCAAATACAATGTAAAACCTTAAACATAAACGTAAATTTCAAACTGTGATCTTTCATTAAATCTTAATAAGATTAAAGTTAGTTTTGTGATTTCTTTTGAAAAGTTTTACAGACAACTTTTATTATTTTGTCTGTATTTTTTTAAGATGAGGCTAGATGTGAATAATATTTACGTTGTTCTCATCTTTATTGTGGTAAGTATAAATACAACATTTCACCCGCTGTGTTCTCCGGACTTCCCTCTGAAATCTGAGCATAGTAATACATGATATTTTTAAAAGTTGTTCGTCGCCAGTGTGATCAAAAAACTATTAAAAATGATTTCCCAGGGTGAGTCATTACTATGATCGGATACACAAGGAATATACGAGGGAGGCCGGACAAAAACGTTGTGTTCATACATAATAATAATAATAATAATAATAATAATAATAATAATAATAATAATAATGTAGTTGGTGCACTTTGAACAGTCCCAAAAGGATTGGGAAAGTGTCTGGAATGTTTGGAAATCAGAGGAAGGATTGAAACCATTCAGAACACTGCACTGCTGCAATCTGCCAGAATACTCAGAAGAGTCCTGGAGACCCGAGGAGACTTGCTGTCACTCAGACTCCAGTGAAAGACCATCAGCTAACGCTGATGTGAAAACTCAAAAGGAGCAAATAATAATAATAATAATAATAATAATAATAATAATAATATCCCAGCAACAAGTCCAGACCTAGTGCTGATTAACAAAAAAGAAAGAACTTGTCAACTGGTGGATTTTGCAGTTCCAGCAGAGCACACGGTGAAGCTAAAAGAAAATGAAAAAATGGACAAATATCTGGACCTTGCCCGAAAACTGAAAAAGTTATGGAATATGAAAGTGAAAGTGATACCAATTGTAGTTGGTGCACTTGGAACGGTCCCAAAAGGATTTGGAAAGTCTAGAAATCAGAGGAAGGATTGATACCATCCAGAACACTGCACTGCTGCAATCTGCCAGAATAATCAGAAGAGTCCTGGAGACCTGAGGAGACTTGCTGTCACTCAGACTCCAGTGAAAGAACATCAGCGTTAGCTGATGTGAAAACCAAAAGGAGTAAATAATAATAAGGCTGTACCAATAATAATAATAATAATAATAATAATAATAATAAACACATAAAATTCTATAGATTAAGATAGATCACCTTATCCCCGCTTGAAGACCAAAAAAAAAAGAGAACTTGACTTCTGGTAGATTTTGCTGTTCTAGCAGATCACAGGGTGTAGTTGAAGGAAAATGAAAAGATGTAGAAATATCCTTATCTTGCCAGAGAATAGAAAAAAAGCTGTGGGATATGAAAATGAAAGTGATTCCAATTGTAGTTGGGGCCCTAGGTACAGTCTAAAAAGCTTAGAAAAAAACACTAGAGGGTCTGGAAGAAAGAATAGAGACCATCCAGACAACAGCATTGCTGAAATCAGATAGAATACTCAGAGTCTTGGAGACCCGAGGAGACTTGACTGAGACCCCAGTGTAAGACCATCAGCTAAAGCTGGTGTGAAAAATTCAAATAATAATAATAATAATAATAATAATAATAATAATAATCCGAGGAAGAATTGAGACCATCCAGACAACAGCATTGTTGAAATCAGCTAGAATACTCAGGAGAATCCAAGTGACCTGAATAGACTTGTTGTCACTCAAACTCCAGTGAAAGACCATCAGCTAACTCTTGGGTGAAAAACTAATAATAATACTTTTCCCAATCAGAAGACCAGACATAGATTTAATTAAAAAGAAAACTGTGCAACTAGAGGATGTTGCGCCCCCGCGAACCACAGTGAAAATGAAGGAAAATATAATGGGGGACAAATACCTAGACCTTGCTAAAGAACTGAGGAAAACCCTGTGGAATATGAAGATGAAGGTCCTCCTAAATGCAGTCAGTTCCAAGGGATTGAAGGAGTTGGAAATCAGGGGGAAATTGAGACCATCCAAACAAAAGCACTGCTCAGATCGCATAGAAAACACAAAAGAGTCTTGAACACCTGAGGAAACTTGCTGTCACTTAGCTCCAAGTGATTAACCACTAGCAAAGAATGGTGTGAAAATCTCGTAAGAAATAATAATAATAATACATACATACATACATACATACCACAATAAGCCTCATCTAAATAATACGATTTGATGTTTCTGTCTCGACCTATACACGAGTATCTACGGTATCTATACTGTTTAGCATTCTGAACTGTTATTACAAAATTTCAAGGGGGGCAAGTGTTGCCTGGGGGGATGACCCCTGAGATCACCCCGTTAATTACAGCACTGGTACAGTGCCCGAAACCACCGGGCCCCGGAGCCGAAGGCCTGGGTTATTAGTGCGTTTAAAATTCTGCGATGTATCTTACATATCACTAAGAAATAAAGGCTTGCGTAATATATGGTGTGATTAATTTGCATACTGATTTTTAAAAAACCGGGTTTGATAAATAATTACTTTGTGTTATTGATCTCTAATATTATTGTTTTATTCTCCAAAGTATTAAAATCAATCTTATGAATGAGTTTATTAAAACTTAAATACTTACGACCGGAGCCGGAGAGTTATTTAGTAATACTAACAAGAATACGGCGAATATTCTTGTTAGTATTATTAAATAACAAAATCAGATAATAAACATTTATAACAAAAACAGAAGTAACTATCTATAAGAATAGATTCACAATAGAATGAAGATTGTTTTTTTTTACAGTTTATAGTAAGTTCTTTTTCTTTTATTTAGAAAAAAACATTTTTTCTGTTTTTTTTTTCTGTTTTTTTTTTTGTTTTTTTTTTCAATATAATCGTCATGTCGCCATTTTTTAATTTATTCTGGTATTTTAGATTAAAAAAAAAGAAATTCCCATTGTCCTGAATCCCAGCAATTGTTTCTCACCCACAAAAACTGAACGTCAATTCAATGGTATTTTCCCCCAATCAATCTCGATTTCGACAATTTTAATTAAATGGTCGAAACCAGTATAGAAAAAGAAATAAAAGACAAAAATAAATCCGCCATTATTTGTTGTTAATTAAACTTTAATTTTCTTTCTACTTTTTACTTTTTCTTTCCTTTTTTTTTTGGTGAAGGGGGAATTAATTTCAGATTACCGAACATATCCCATAGAGTACAATACTTAAAACCTGGAGCGTCTCATTGTAGTGTAATGGTTTGTAAGCTAGTCTCGCAGATCAATAAATACTGAGTAACGAGTTCGATCACCGGTAGATTCCTTATACTCGCGACCTTGCGTCACATCCTACCCGTGGCGAACGCGTTGGATGAATACCTAGAATGCTCATAACATATTGAACCTCTTGTATGTCGGCTAGTATATATTTAGTCTCATAAACAACTCTGAACAAAGAATTAAATCAAGATAAAACACATGTTAAAAACTATTTGAACTTTGCTTGTGTTTCTATCAAAATAAAGTACACCTACAACACCGGTATAGATTAATCGGTAGAGCATTCACTTAGGAATTTCAAACCAAAGAAAATAATGAGACTTGCACTTTGATTTTTCAGGTTCGCAACCTTCATTGAATATCAGCTTATCAATATCAACCTTAAACAGGCGTAAAATTATTCAGTTTATATTTGTATTACACGATTTAAATGGCCCTGTCGAGGGAACTGGAATACGCTAACTTAATCCCAAGCAGAGAGGGACCCCCCCCCCCCCCATAACGTCATGAATCGAGAAAAATAGGCAAAAGTGCTATTTCCCTCCAGATCTGTTCGACGTTTGACGGTGAGATCCAGGGGCAATGAATTAACCAACATTAAAGTTGCTAACCTGAAAAATAAAATAAAAATATCAGTGTTCTTATTTCCTAGACACACACACATGCGCACAAAAAAAAAAATAACAAAAAACAAACAAACAAAATCAAACAATCCCACCACTTTGGTTCCAGGTTCGATAGTGGTCCCCCGCCAACGCAGCGCATGAGTAGCATAGCTTGGGTAATCTGATTTAGGCCATAAAGTGGGCAGATAATGGTAGGTGTGGCGCTCCATTTAGAGGCACAAACAATCATCCCTATTGAAGTCAGTCAGTATACTATTGGTTAGGACAACAGCAACTGACTAAGCACAACTCAACTAGTGCCTAAGATAGCTGGTACTTATGGGACTCAATAATAGTATTTGGGTGATTCCATTCCTTGAGTCCTGATTGGCTGCTTGGTTTCTATGATGTTATGAGGCTTCATGAATACTCTGTCATTCTGCAGTAGTATTGCAACAAGGTTTGATCTATACTGAGTTGGGCAACATGGTCGGAACAATCATATAGGTTAAACAACATCTCGTAGTGAGGTTCTAATACTGGAGCTTTGGGAAGTGAAGAGTACCTCATCATTGCCATTACTCACAGGTCAACTCTGAACTGGAGGGATATTTTGTATTATAGCAATTTTATAGCAATTTTGTATTATAGCAATTTTTTGTTTTGTTTTGTTTGTATAATTTTGTTTTTTTTCTTTTTAATTTGATATTTAATACGATCACCATTCGAAAATCAAATAATATTAACCTTATTCTATAATATTTTTATGTTTTGGGTATGACGTTAAACCGCATTTAATGGTGTTCTTCAAATTCTGGAACTTTTGAGTATGTGGAGTACCCCTTCATCCCCATTACTCCCAGGTCCACCCTAAACCGTGTGGTAGTACTCTTTAGGGTCCCATCGTAACTACAGATCCTGCTAGTAACGTAATAGTGTGCGTATTCTTACCAACTAAAACTACTAATAAAAATAAAGATAATTTGTCCGCAAAATCTATGGTTGTTAAACAATAATTTCCATTACTCCCAGGTCCACCCTAAACCGGAGTAGTAGTACTCTTTAGGGTCCCATCGTAATTACAGATCCTGCTAGTAACGTAATAGTATGCGTATTCTTACCAACTAAAACTACTAGTAAAAAATAAAGATAACTCGTCCGCCAAAACTGTGGTTGTTAAACAATAATTTCCATTACTCCCAGTTCCACCCTAAACCGGAGTGGTAGTACTCTTTAGGGTCCCATCGTAAATACAGATCCTGCTAGTAACGTAATAGTGTTCGTATTCTTACCAACTAAAACTACTAGTAAAAAATAAAGATAATTTTTCTGCAAAATCTGTGGTTGTTAAACAATAATTTCCATTACTCCCAGTTCCACCCTAAACCGGAGTGGTAGTACTCTTTAAGGTCCCATCGTAAATACAGATCCTGCTAGTAACGTAATAGTGCGTATTCTTACCAACTAAAACTACTAGTAAAAAATAAAGATAACTCGTCCGCCAAAACTGTGGTTGTTAAACAACAATTTCCATTACTCCGAGTCCCACCCTAAACCGGAGTGGTAGTACTCTTTAGGGCCCCATCGTAATTACAGGTCCTGCTAGTAACGTAATAGTGTGCGTATTCTTACCAACTAAAACTACTAGTAAAAAATAAAGATAACTCGTCCGCCAAAACTGTGGTTGTTAAACAACAATTTCCATTACTCCGAGTTCCACCCTAAACCGGAGTGGTAGTACTCTTTAGGGCCCCATCGTAATTACAGGTCCTGCTAGTAACGTAATAGTGTGCGTATTCTTACCAACTAAAACTACTAGTAAAAAATAAAGATAACTCGTCCGCCAAAACTGTGGTTGTTAAAAACAATTTCCATTACTGAGTTCCACCCTAACCGGAGTGGTAGTACTCTTTAGGGCCCCATCGTAATTACAGGTCCTGCTAGTAACGTAATAGTGTGCGTATTCTTACCAACTAAAACTACTAGTAAAAAATAAAGATAACTCGTCCGCCAAAACTGTGGTTGTTAAACAACAATTTCCATTACTCCGAGTTCCACCCTAAACCGGAGTGGTAGTACTCTTTAGGGCCCCATCGTAATTACAGGTCCTGCTAGTACGTAATAGTGTGCGTATTCTTACCAACTAAAACTACTAGTAAAAAATAAAGATAATTCTTCCTCAAAATTTGTGGTTGTTAAACAATAATTTCCCGAGACTATGTAAAAGCAGTTTGTCTTATATAATCTCTTTCATCTTTATCTTCGGTGAGTAGAAGCCAGGGATTTCTTTTCTTTTTTTTTCTTCTTTCAACAGATCGCTAAATATCTATTGTGAACAACAATTACTGCCGTCTGCAGGCGAAAATCAAAGAGGAAATGTCGAAGATGTGTAGACATCTGAGCAAGTGGCTTTGACACAAGACATTCAATGAACTTTTTCCTTTTTAGTGTTATTGTTTGATTATATACCGTCTATGTCAAGAGCAGCACTTTCTATAGGGCGCAACTCGTACCTGTTGTAGAAAGAAGTGTGCATATGTATTAGCAGGACCTGTGGATATAACTCAGTATGATAATCAAATTATCACAACCTTTTTACATGTTTACTTAAGAACTATTGCGAAAGAGTTCAATATGTTCCAATTATAAAAATCACTCTTTTTTCTTTTCTTTATCTATTTCTTTCCTTCTTTTTATCTTTCCATTGTGTTCTATTGAAACAGATAAACTTTATCACTTCCGCGCGCTCACCAGCTCTCTCTATCTTTATGCTACTCTCGCTCTCTCTCTCTCTCTCTCTCTCTCTCTCTCTCTCTCTCTCTCTCTCTCTCTCTATCTCTATGTCTCTGTCTCTGTCTCTATCTATCTATCTATCTATCTATATTACCCTAATCTCTTTCTTTCTTTCTTTCTTTCTTTCTTTCCTTCTTTTTATCTTTTCATTATGTTCTATTGAAACAGATAAACTTTATCACTTCCGCGCGCTCAACTACTCTCTCTATCTTTATGCTACTCTCGCTCTCTCTCTCTCTCTCGCTCTCTCTGTCTCTATGTATCTGTCTCTTTCTCTATCTATCAATCTATCTATCTATCTATATTTACCCTAATCTCTTTCTTTCTTTCTTTCTTTCTTTCCTTCTTTTTATCTTTTCATTATGTTCTATTGAAACAGATAAACTTATCACTTCCGCGCGCTTACCTGCTCTCTCTGTCTTTATGCTACTCTCTCTCTCTCTCTCTCTCTCTCTCTATCTATCTATCTCTCTATCTATCTCTCTATATTTACCCTAATCTCTTTCTTTCTTTCTTATGTTTCTCGGTAGGCATATTCTTTTCCTCCCCATTCTTGATGATAAAAACGGAATGGTCCGGACCATTATCTAACTGAGGTAACGACTCTAATAAGAAATAAGAATTCGGTGGATAAGCAACAACAGATTTACATTTTTGTCTTTCATTCTGGGCGATTTGGACGGTCTCATTTTAACCAGAGGGTGTTGCAAGATAATAACGGTCATACAAATAAGGAACACTAGTATTGATAAATGGTTACCCATCTAAGGTTTTAACAAGCCATTCACAGCTTAACTTCGCTGATCTAGCGGAAACGGGTGATTTCAACGTGACGTGGCCGTAAGCTAATCTAATTGGGGGACGAACTCATTAGCGATGGGCTCCTATGGACTCTAACACATGGACAAACCAGTGTTGAACGACCAGCAAAAAATTGCATTAACCAGATGTGTGCGATTACACGGTGCCGTCAAGAGGACCTACCATGAATGATGGTTAATAGAGACTACCAAACGATCATGATGATGATGATCGGGATGATGATGATGATGATGATGACTTATTGGTTATTGTTTCTAGATCTTAAAACGAATCAAGTAGAAATCAATCGTCTCGTTGATTAAATACTTATTTAATGCACACACACACACACACACATACATATATATATATATATATGTATGTGTGTGTGTGTGTGTGTGTGTGTGTGCAAAGAGGATTGGAATGAATCCGACAGAATGTGGAGGAGATGTGAGGAACAAAAGAACAAAACTCAGACAAAAGTGTGTAGGATATATTTCGCTAGAGCTTTGAGCTCGGCATCATCAGTCGTTTTAATGAATCATTTGGTTATCATACAAGTGTTTTATAGAAGGGGTAGTGTGGCGGAGTGAGACGGATAAGAGAGGAGGTCAAGTGGGTGGGTAAGCGTTAGTGAGGAGAGGTTTTGAATGGTCAAGCCGGAATCAATGGAGAGGAAGAGAAGAAAATCAGAAGGGGAGAGAGATAGAGATAGTGAGTAGGGAGAAAGTAGAGAGATATATTGTAAAGGAAACAGGTTAGGGGCAGAGCCTTCTTGGAGAGAAATTTGATCAAAGCAACAGCAAAAGTCAGTAATAAAAGGGAGTGGTTGGGGAGGGGAGGGTTAGGACAGAGTAGGTCACTGAGTGTGAGGGAAAAGGGGTCAGAAGAGGAAGTTTGGTCAGTTGTAGGGGATTGGAGAAGTGGTTAGGTGGTTGTTTTGTTCTTTTGTTCCTCACATCTCCACGACACATACATATATAGTCCAGCTATGGGTTAAATAGTAGGGCAGACTGAGCCCTTTAGCCTTGGGTAGGTAACTTGTCTAGGGATAACTCTGAATTCAAAATTCCTGAGGTCGGTCGTTGATTGGGTTTGTGGCAACCCTTCATGCACCAATTATTTTCTATCGACTGTGCCAAAAAGTGTGGATGGTCCAACACAAACCTTCGCCACTATAAACAAATCACTGTGTGGGTTGTTCATTGTATGGACCTTCATGCATCGAAAATCGACGAGAGAGTCCATAATATATATATATATATAATATAT
>CM042149.1:55957697-55990197 GCA_023376005.1 Doryteuthis pealeii | reverse complement strand
AGGTTAGAATTTTGAATTCAGTTTTTCTTTTGCGAGACTGGTTGCCTAATCAAGATTAAAGATCTTAGTTTACCCTACGATTCACCCATAGCTTGAGGGAGGGTAGGTTGTTGCATACCTTTCCCAAGCGTTATTAGTACTCCATGAAATGCATATACAAATATAAAAATCTCCTTGGTCTAGTGCTAGTGAAAAGGGGATATGCCCTCTTGCTATCTGGCCGATGACGACATAGGCGATTTTACCTTTTTTTACTTACTTACTCTAGAATAAGAAAAAAAAAATAGAGGGGAAAAATAATAAATATTCGTTTTGTTGACAATGTCGTCGCCGTCAAAAAAAATCTTTATCAACTCAAAAATCTCGACTCGACTCCTATCGTCACCCCACTTCTACTTATACTAATTTCTCCTCAACATCCGGGTGTCTGCGCCCCACACACGAGATTCTCGAGCCAAACCCGACCGCCGGAATCCTCATAGCTATCATCCGGGCACCTGGAGCTTACATCCGGGACTGTAGCTTCTCGACTTCGGTGACATTGTTTGCATTCTGAAGGAAGCGGGTTCGATTCTACAGTCCGACATGTCAGGCAAAGCCTAGCCCGCTTCCATCGAGAATACGGCAGGCCTTGACGTTCGCCACTCACTTCGTGTTCTCTGTCACACTTACATATTGAACTATATCGAAATAGCTTTTAAGTAAACATCAAACATTGTAATGATTAAAATGTTTATACTGTGGTACATTCACAGGTCCTGCTAGTGTGAATATTAACGTACAGTGAATGTGATTCCTTAACTTCAGGGAATAAAATAGCCCTAGACCGATTGATATAACATTAAAATCAATCAATCAATCATGAATGTGTTCCATTTCCTCGTGTCTATTTCCATTCCTCGTCTCAGGGTTTTTTTCGACTTTTTTTCCTGTATTTTTCTCCGGTGATATCAAAAAAGAAAGATTGCAAAATCTACTACAATTGATATTTTTCATCATATTTCTCCATTATTTTTTTTCTCCGTTTCTTTAAACTTTCTTTTTTTTTGTTTATTTATTTTCTTTCTTTATTTGCCAATGAATAACATTATGTATTACAATTGACATTAAGGCGTCGTATACAGACAGGAAACGACGGGAAAATCAACTTTGAGCTGAAACGGAGACATTTTAGTCGACGATTGCTGAGACTCCATTAACCGTTGTCTCTCTTTCGTTTTGATGCATCTCTCATCAGAGAAGTTCGCGTGCTTCAACTCAGTCGGTCATCAGGCCAGCTGAGTTAAATAATTCATCGCAGCTTCTTTCGGTGGGGTCACTATCTACACAGGCAACACTTGATACTTGCCAACCAATCAGGCAGCACTGTCTGAATAGAAGACGGTTTTCCCTCTTTTTTCTATTTAGATTTAACGATTTTACGAATCAGTCAGTGGCATTTGTTATCAGGTATTATTTACAATCTCCTTAATCTGACAAGAAAGAACAAATTTGATTTCAACAAATTTAGATCCTGGTTGTCTATCAACCCATGTATTAAGGTGCAAACGAACGTTTGTGTGAGCATTCAAGTTATGATATATTTATATACATTTTTTAATATATGTTTACTATAAACTCTTTTTGAGTTTTCCTGTGGATTATAAATGCTTCTGATTTTTTTAAATAAAATTTATTTTATTTTTAACACAGTATATGCATTTTTAAATTTAAATAAATTCCGGCTCCGAACTTGAACGTTCACATAAACGTTCGTTTGTACCTTCGTATCTTTTAACGGTTTATTTATTTCCGTCTTTCCATCATATATATTTCGCTCTTGAAGAAGACCGCTAAAGGTTGAAACAGATTCTGTCAGCGATTTATCAACATCATTTGTTTTTTCAAAAAAATGTTTAATCTATATATATATATATATATATATATATATATATATATATAATACTAAAGCTGAGCGAATCAACTTTTGCAACCTAAATGCTTTTCCTATGGAGTTTAATGACATAAAACACATCCCAAAATATGATTAAATCCTAAATCTAATTAATGTTTGAAAAAAAAAGTCCTTTTCATTTGATTCTAATTAGTCGTAATTTGCAATTAAGTCAAAATTCCACCATACTCTGTCTGTACTTACAGCCTATTCTTTCTTTCCCTCTCAATATATTTAGAATACCTACTCGGTATATGTCTTACTTTCTCTATTTGCATCAATGTGTGAGACAGAGAGAAATTAACCTCCGTTTCCAACAGACAATGCTGACTGACTGACTCCCTCTCTCTTTCTCTCTCCTACCAGAGAAGACTTAACCAGTTAAACATAACATAATTGTTTGATTTCTAAAAAAATGTAAATAAGATTCGTACATAATGTTGTAAAAATAAATAAATAAATAAAATTTATATCATGTTTTAAAATAGTTTTTTTTTAAATTCATAGGATCAAAGGAGAAAACAATTGTGAGTAAAAATTTAGAAAAAGGCTATTATTAAGACAGACCTACTTTTATGTTTATTTTACCAGCCCTGTATATCATTTTTATTATGAATGCAAGTAATGTTAAAATAACAACACAGATTTAACACAAACGTTTATTCATATTCATTTATATTTATATTTTGTGGATAAAGGATAAAGATACAAGAAATTTTCTTCTAAATGAAAAAAATTTAGGCACAGGCAAAGTTGCCGTAAAATCCATATTTTACAAAATAAATTTACCCCCCCCCCCCAATTGAAAATAAATTACCAAAAAATCAGAGAATTATCCGATTTTAACAAAATTTTCTGTGTTGATTTATCAATAGATGCATTTTATAATGCATTAGTTATTTTATTTCAAAACTTTCAAATTTTTTTCAAGTCACTTAACTTTAACATCCCCATGTTTTTTTTTATGTCGGGGGCGCAAAATATTGGTACGGGTTATATAAAGTTGAAACTAATTACGGTATGAATAAAAAGACAAAAGACTAAAGGTATAAAGAGTAGACAAAATTTAAGAGAGCTATTCTGGTAGAAAATAACTTCCGAAAATAGGAAAATAAAATGTACGATAAAAACTAAAAAAATAATTTTTGTAGGTCTTTCGTTTTACTCTTTTCGATTTAATTGGCTATTATCTTATTAAAGAAAAAAAATATACAACGATATTTGTCCTGTTTAAAATAGTGTTTCTACAAAAAGTTATTAGATAACAATAATAAACTAAAGTAGTTATTAAATAGATATTTGTTTTTAGAATGTAAAAATATTAAATTTGAAACTTAAAATAAGGTGTTTCATATTTTAAATGAATTTTATATATTTATTTATTATAGCAGAAATACCTAATTAAGTCAGAATGTTTTAAAAATTTCATTAAAATTGGAAAATTCCCTGATTTTTGGAACTTTTTTTCAATTTGATGGAGGTAAATTTATTTTGTAAAATACAGATTTTACGTCATCTTGGACAGCATTGACGGCAATGTTTGCGATGAATTTGAGCAAAATTGACCGAAAAAGAGTTTAAAATATATCCAAAATAAATTACATTATTGTGATTTTTTCAACAATCTAACCCAAGCTCAATGGGTGAATAAAGAGGTCACGTCTTTATTATATATATATATATATATATATATATATATATATATATATATATATATAAATATCACGGTTTTTACTTTTTGTATAAATATTACGAAGATTTGATTTATATTCCTGAAGACCTCCCACGAGACCGGATTAACACAATGTCTTTTTTAAGTGGGGATTTTTATGGATCTTTCAGTGATGGAACTACAAGACGAACTAACAACTTTTTTCTCCTCTACCAGGCTTCGCTGAATGTCAACTTCTAGTCCTTATATAAAAGGCAGTTGGTATGTATGTATGTAGATATATATGTATTAAGAAATTAAAAAAACAAGTGTTCCAAAAATAATATTTTTTATCTCCTGTCATCTATAAGACATCCATAGATGTCTTCACCCGATAATACATCCTGATGAAGGTTTAAAGAAACCGAAACGTTTAAACATCGAGAAATAAATTCATCTTACTTTTGAAACACTTGTTTTTCAAATTTCTTAATATTGTCGGATTTATTTCCATATTTACTCCCATATATATGTACGTATATACAGAGAAAGTAAATATATATATATACACATTCACTACCACAAGGCCTGAACTTATATTCTCAAGCGAACACTATTGGAAAGGCAACTACACTGTATCTCTAATTGTTTAAAACGTCCAAGGTGAACACAATTGAAAACTAGATACCTTCGTCCCAAACACGTTTATCCTTCCAAAAACACCAACCACACAAAATACTCTAAAAAATGACACGAAGGTTGATATTTTATTAAACAAAGAGACCAAAAACCAACCAAACAAACAACATGAAAATAAAAACTGTTTCTCTGAATTTTAGAGATGAGCCTTGAAAATGTGTATTATTTGTATTATTCGGACTATTGTTCTCATCTTTATTGTTATCTACAGATATTGTCCAAATTGACACTTGGCGCAACGGATATAACTGTTGAGTTAATACAGTTCTAAGTGACAGTCATCTCTGGTTGCAAATTCAATCCTGGCCAAAGTCAACGGTAACATGGTATTATTAACACAGCTTAATAATTGTACCTGGCCATGGGTAACGAAATGAAAACAGTCTATCCCGGTGGATTGAATAAAGGGTTCGGTTCGAAGTTCCGTGAATGCTCTTGAGTTCGACATAAAGGCTTCCAAGTTCAAAGGGAAGGTTCCTGTTTTCGAGAAGATTCCAGAGTCCAACAAGAAATACACGAAGATGGCAGGAGGGCACCTCGACCGAAACGTTGTGTAGATAACAATAAAGATGAGAACAATAGTCCGAATAATTAATTAACACAACTCCTACCCCAGCTATGATTAACGGAATGAGAACAGGATACCCTCGTGGAATAAATAAAGGGTTAGGTTCAAAGTTCCGTGATGGCTCCCGAATACGACAAGAAAGTTCCCGAGTTCGAAAAGAAGGTTCCCGAGTCCGACAAGAAATACCTGAAGAAGGCCGGAGGGTATATCGGCCGAAACGTACAAATAACAATGAAGATGGGGACAATAGTCCGAATAACGCAAATAATAATAGTCCGAATCATCTAAATAATATATGAAAATAGAACTTTCCTCGCATATTATATTATTCATGCCATTAACTGTTGGGCTACATGCACCTCTATATATGATAGCCTTGTGCCAGACTAAGTTAGTTAATAGCGAGAGTACTTTCATTAATTTAATCGTCTTGAGGATTTTCACTTGTGTGACAAGGAAGACGATGATTTCCATTTGGTCGTAATCATTTCTAGATGTTTTTTCTATCTTTTTTTTTATTCCCGTGTTTATTGAACTATTCAAATTCGTCGTGACAGCCGTCATCATCATTAGAAAAGTATCTGTCACATTCGTCATTATCAAAGTTCGTTCTGTCATCAACGAGGCGACTGCTCGCTTGCAGAGACCGATTCCCGAGGAACCTCTGTCCTTTAGGACAGAAAACGATTGTAAAAAGAAAGAGAGAAAGAAAAAAAAAGAGAAGGGAGGCGGTCGTGGTGGTGGGGGTGTCTGTTAATGGTATTTTCTTCTTTGTCTCTAGCGCCCAAGATCTAAGGAGGCAGAAAAAACTGCAGACAGTATTATTAAGTGAACGAAAATGCTGAAGACATTTTGATCAATTCGGTGTCTGGCCGAAAGCGAGGGAAAACCAGTGTAATAGAGTCACTTTGATGATGATCTTATTCTTGCCCTCCGATTGGCTAACCGTTAGATTATTTTATCTTTCCGTTTTACCTTTCTTTTTTCGTTCGTTCTTTCTTTCCTTTCTTTCTTTTCTTTATTTTTCTTTTTTTTCTTTTGTGTTAGTTCATTCCTTTTATTTTTTTCGTTTTTGTTTTCTTTCATTTTTTTTCTTCTTTTTTTTTTCTCGACTTTTTTACTTTCTCCTTTTTTTTCTTTTTGCGTTAGTTCATTCCTTTTTATTTCGTTTTTTGTTTCCTTTTTTCTTTCTTTTTTTTTTTGTTTTGTTCTCTTCTTGCGTTCGTTCATTCCTTTTATTTTTTTTCGTTTTTTGTTTTCTTTCTTTTTCTTTCTTTCTTTTTTTTTCTTGTCCTTTTTTCTTTGTTGATTTTCTTTTCTTTTTGTGTTAGTTAATTCCTTTAATTTTTTTTATGTTATGCTTTTTCATTTATCTTTCTTTCTTTTTTCTTTCTTCTTTTTTTTCTTTTTGCGCAAGTTCATTCCTTTAATTCCGTGTCATGTTTTCTTTTATTTTTCTTCTTTCTGTCTTTCTTGTTGTCCTTTTTTTCTTTCTTCTTTTTTTTTTTCTTTGCGTTGGTTCATTGCTTTTCTATTTTTCTTTTTGTTTCTTTTTTTTCTTGTCCTTTTTCTTTCTTGTTCTTCTTTTCTTTTTGTGTTAGTTTATTCCTTTTTTTAATGTTATGTTTTAAATTTTTCTTTCGTTCTTTCTTTTTCTTGTCCTTTTTCTTTCTTCTTTTTTTCTTTCTTTTGCGTTAGTTCATTCCTTTTATTTTTTCGTTTTTTTGTTTTCTTTTTTTTCTTTTTTTTTGTTCTTTTTTTTTTTTTTCTTTTTTGTGTTGTCTTTTTGCGTTAGTTCATTCCTTTATTTCTTGTTTTGTTTCTTTTGTTTTTCTTCTTTCTTTCTTTCTTTCTTTCTTTCTTTTCTTTCTTCTTTTTTTTTCTTTTAGCGTTAGTGCATTCCTTTTATCATTTTTCGTTTTTTTTTTGCTTTCTTTTTTTCTTTCTTCTTTCTTTCTTCTTGTCCTTTCTTCTTTTTTTTTTGCTCATTTCTTTATTTTTCTTTTTGTTTTCTGTCTTTTTTTCTTTCCTTTTTTCTTTTTTGTTATTGTTTCGTTCTAAAAATAGAATAAAATATAATATAATTAATTATGTACTGCAATATGTTTAAATGTTTATTTTTTTAATAAATAATATTTTTCTTTGGTGTAATAAATATGGAGACTTAAGTGTTTTTAGTGAACTTATTAAAATTAGTGTATCTGAAGCTCGTTCGTAACACACAACTTTAGATCACAACTCAAATCTAAAAGTTGACCGACTGACAGCTCGTAACTCGGAAATCTCGTAGGTTGGGGTATTTGTAAGTTAAGGTACCACAGTACTTAGAGTTTTAGATATTTATTTTTATAAAGAATTTAAAAAAATGCTTCGGGTCTTCATGTCGTCACTCGTTGTCGGCGGTGTCATCAAACTAGTACGGACAGCCGGCTTTCTGCGCTAAAAACAGAAGGTAGCGAGTTCAGTCTCTGTAATCATTCGCTATAATTTCTCAATTATCCCTGTTATTTTTTCTGTTTTCTATTTTTTCTCTATTTACTTTTCATATCTTCTATGCTTCCTGATTTTTTAAATCAATGATCATTATCTTTACTAGCAAAATAAAAAGACATTCTCCGGGCGATGTAAAAATTATTTTTAAAAAGATATTTTCTGAGGGGAGGCAGTTAAAAATTCGATGTCAGGGTTTTTATCATAAGTAAGCAAAATCATTAAATTTATTAAAGGAGTAAAAAAAATTAGCAATTTGAAATGAAAACTTAGTCCTGTTCCCCTCAAATAATATGTTGCGTTCATTTATTAATTATTAATTAAAAATTTATTTTGAATATTTTGCACATAAATTTTACACAAAATCGTAGGTATTTATTTATTTGTAAACTTTTAATTAACTTATTGTGACTGAAAAAGGGCGAGATTAAAAAATATTTTTTTAAATGGATTACAAATTTGGCAAATAATTTTTTCCATTTAAAGTAATACAATTTTAAATTAATTTCATAGTTTATTTATTACAATTGAAAGGATTCAAACATTGAATTATTAAGAATAGCTTATATCTATTCTATTAATAATAATTGTTCTTTATTCTATGTATTGGCAACTTTGGTAATTGTGACGTAGGCAGTGACGTAATTTTTGTTACAGACAAAAACCGGAAGCTAATCTCCATTATTAATAGATTCATTCTTTCTATCTAAATCTTATTTCTTTTTTTCAGTTGAATATCATTGATGTTCTCTTTTATCCTTCATTATTCTCTTTCTCATCTTTCTCATATTTTTATCGGAATTTTTTTTAATGGTTTCTGTTTTAGATTAGATTTTTGTAGTTATATTAATTTAATCCGTTGATATCTCACGATTTAATTGGTGCACACACACACACACACACAAACACACAGACACACACACACGCACACACACACACACACACACAGAGAGAGAGAGAGAGAACAGACAGACACATATATATGTATATATATTATGTATATATGATTAATATATAGAATATGTATTATTATATATGAGATATATATATATAGAGAGAGAGACACAGATACAGAGAGAGGTGGAGGAAGACGAGGTTTATCGCTCATAAATAAATATATATCTAATAGTCTTCCTTTTTTTTTTTTTTAATTCTTTTTTTTTATTTGGAGTGGAACATTATTATTTACTTTTATTGATTTCTAAATTCTGCAGAATCGAAAACTCTCTCATCTAAAATCATGTTTCAACATTTATATAAAATGTAAATTCAGATTCTGTCTGTCTATAAACGAAACTATGTCAAAATTCCCTCTAGAATTGCGTAAGTTTATCAATGAGTATTTGATTTATAGTCAAAATCATAATACATAGAATAAAGAACAACACTGTATTATATATATATATTATATATATATATATATATATATATATATATATATACTCAGAAATTAAGTATGCAATATCAAACAGTCCACATTGTTTGTTAAAACAAGTTTTAATAAATACATGCCGGTATTATTGTTTTGTATATAATTTGTTTTATTCTGATATATATTCAAAGTTATCTAACATATAACATTTTACGAGAAAATTATTTGCACAGAAAAATTTTCACACAAACTTCAGCATTAAATTTTGAATTAAATTTATATTTTATTATACGGTGAAAAAAACCTTTTGTTTTGATTATCGTCAGTCGTAATTTTTTTTACGACAGACGATAATAAAAACTGGACAGTTTTAACGCCTTCCAAAAGAAATATTTGAATTAATTTGATTTTATTCGGAGAAACCTAGTTTTGTTAGAAAGAAAACGTATTTATTTGAACATTGAAAGCAAATCTATTTTTATATTTATTATTTAAATAAAAACATGTGATTTCAAATATCTCTTTACACTAGTTTACCAAAGAGGGTTGCAAAAATGAATATTTACACCTCCCGTGCTGGTCTTTATAAATAAACGCTATTTCATAAATATATATAAAAAGGGTGTACTTATTATCTACTGGCATATCTTATTATAATGGAGATTGTGTGTTTTTCTGTCTGTAACCGAAACTATATCACTACTCAAGTCACAATTCCCTTAATTATTTACGTCAAATTGTCCATGGTTTCATTCTTTTAAACCTTCAATTATTAATAAAATTGTTTTACATTATTAATACTGTTGACCATATCTACATACTAATAACATGTGATTGTATTTATATATACAACAAAATAGCGGCATACAGTATGAACAGGAAGGCTATATTGATATTTAAAATTTGATTTTAATAAATATGTGCTTGTATTATTGATTTCTAATTGTTTGGTTTTATCTTAATGAATATGAGCAAAATTCGGAGATAAATCTTAAAAGAAAATTAGTTACAAGAAGAAATAACTGTATTTTCTTTACTTCCTATTTTTAACTAAATAGTTAAATTAGAAAATTTAGTAATGAAATGGAAGAGTAAGTTTCAGTTGTTCTATTTTTTTTAATTATAGCCCCCTCTGTTTCAAATCTTTTTTTTTCATTCTTATTTCGTTAGTCTTTCTAATTTAATATGATATTTTATTACATTAAATTAAGTACTTGCACCCAGAGGGTGCATATATTGCTAGTAAGAACTAATTTAGAGAAAATATCACCGACGAGACACATGTAAATGAACAAAAGATAATGTAATCAAAATGAAGAGAAGGAGTAAGAGGAGACTAGAGAGAGAGAGGGGGAAGGAGGGAGAGTAAGGGGTGGAGAGTAAGGAGTGGAGAGGAAGGAGAGTCAGAAAGAACTGAGAGCGAGCGAGCAAGCGATTGAGAGAGAGAGAGAGAGACAGACAGACAGACAGACAGACAGAGAAAGAAGCACAGTATATGAAATAGAATCTAAAATAAAATTGAAACTAGAGAGAGAGAGAGAGAGAGAGAGAGAGAGAGAGGGGGAAAGGAGGGAGAGGAAGGAGTGGAGAGTAAGGAGTTGGGAGGAAGAAGAGTCAGAAAGAATTGAGAGTGAGCGAGCAAGCGAGAGAGAGAGAGAGAGAGAGAGAGAGAGAGAGAGACAGACAGACAGACAGACAGACACAGAAAGAAGCACAGTATATGAACTAAAATCTAAAATAAAATTGAAATTGAAACATTTTATTTTTATAAAAGCAGGTTATAAGTATTTTAAAAAAACAGACAATTGGAGCGTGTTCGTGCTAGTTTACCTAAACAACGCAGTGAAATCCACAGACACCAGATTGTATGGGGAAAAAAGAAAAGTTTGAGATAATTGCTTTCACTGTGCAGTATTGAGGTCACGTGCTGTGTGACTACCATATGTGCTAGTTAAGGAGAATCATGTGTGTGATGATATGAAACCATTGAGTCAAAATCGAATAGGAAACAGATAACATCTCTGATTGCAAACTTATCATGGGAAATCATAGGAATGCACTTCCATCTGAAACTAGAGAAAACTGTTTAGGTCTATTATAAGGTTACTCACCTTTTAAGCAATAAAATGCTGATAAGCAGTTCGTGTGAGAATTATTCACCCCAACTGAATATTTGGTTATTTTCTAAGGAAATGTGACTCTTTGAAAGTGCTTTGTGAATTACACATAGTTTATTCCGGATTTAGTTTTGAATAATACATCTTTTAGAAGTTTTGATCTATTACATTATATATTTACTAACAGGGCCTGTGGATATACCACAGCATGATAATTTGATTATTACAACGTTTTATATATTTACTCAAGAGCTATAGCTAAATAGTTCAATATGTAAAAAGCATATTAAACTTGATTTAACTCTCTCTCACTCCTTTTCTTTCTTTCCTTCTTTTAATCTTTTTTAATATTCTATTGAAACATATTAGCGTTATGGCTTCCGCACACTCACCCTGCTCTATATATTTCCCCTACTTTTCATTTCTTATATTTTTCTGTGTAACATATCTTTTTCTTACCTTTTTTCCTTTTGTTTCTTTTTAATAATAACCGAATGGTCTGTTATTTAGCTAAGGTGCCGACACTAATAAGAAATCGGCGTATAAGCAACACCAGATTATTTGAATTTCTGAACATTTATATATTTTCTAAGACAATGCGAATAATTCACGTTTATTTTAGAAGTTTTGATCATAGTTATGAATTTTCCCAAATAATTGGTTAAGATCAACTCATGGAAATTATCTTTATATCAATACACATGTTCCTTAATTGTACGACCATTATCATCTTTCAAACCCTCAGGTTAAAAAAGATACCGCCAAAATCATCCAAAATGAAATGCGTTAATGTAATCCCTGATTATCTACCGAATTCTTATTTCTTATGAGTGTCGTCACCTCAGCTAAATATCATAAAAGAAGAAAGAAAAAAAAATAACATGCTACACAGACAAAATATAAGAAAAAAAAGTAAGAGAGTAGGGAAAAATATAGAGAAGGGTGAGCACGCGGAAGCGATAACGCTAATCTTTTTCAATTGAACATAATGAAAAGAGGAAAAGAAATAAAGAATGAAATAAAGAGTGAGAGAGAGTTAAATGAAGATTATTATACTTTTTACTAATTTAACTATTTGGCAATACCTCGTAAGTAAACATAAGAAACGTTGTACTGATAAAATTATCCTACTCCTATATATCTACAGGTCCTGCTAGGGAAATAATATTGTGTTATAACAATTTTGTTTTGTTTTGTTTTATTTTGTTTTATCTTCTTTTTTCTTAGTTTTTCTTTTAAAACGATCACCATTTGAAAATCAAATAACTTTATTCTATAATATTTTCGTGTCTTAGGGAATGACGTTAAATCGCATTTAATGGTGCACTTCCAATTCTGGAGCTTTGGAGAATGTGGAGTACCCTTCATCCCCATTACTCCCAGCTCCACCCTAAACCAGGGTGGTAGTAACTCTTTAGGGTCCGATCGTAAATACAGATCCTGCTAGTAACGTAATAGTGTGCGTATTCTTACCAACTAAAACTACTAGTAACTACGAGCTAATTGGACCCGAGGCTCTCAACACTGCCACGGAAGAACACTTGCTGCAACAAATTCGACTCGTGGCAGTCAAAGGGTTGCACAAAGAAGTTCATAGGCAGAACTTTCACTCTATGAGGCAGAAAGAGGGTGAATCAATTCCACATTTCCTTGCTCGATTGCGTGCCCAGGAAAAGTTTTGCGAATTTACGGTTACCTGCCCGAACGAAGTGAAATGTGATCGCCAAGTAAACTATTCCACTAGACAGTCGACTCATATTACTCCTCCTATACTAGTGAAATAATATTTTGTGTTATAGCAACTTTTTGTTTTGTTTTGTTTGTTTGGTTTGTTTTACGGCATATCAACCTCAGTGGTTCATTTAAGGCCGATAAAGTTTTGAAATAAATCAATTCTTAATGGATAATACAATTTTTTATAAATACATTTTTCTATTTAACCCATAGATGGGACCCTAACAGGTACTACCAATCCGGACCGGGGAGCAATGGTGATGAAGGGGTGCTCCACATTCCCCAAACCTCCAAAACTGGAACCTCACCATCAGATAGAGTTTAACGTCATTCCCAGGACATGTAGGCCCGCAGCCACCGCCTTCTAGCACCCATATGATAAAAAGGGGTTGGGGCTTGCCATCAGGGCAATAGGGTTGGGAAAATAATATAGGTTCTAGGGCTTGACGTGACCAGCCGAGTGATCGGAGGGGGCCTCTCCGACCGCCCGTCTAGCCCAAGAAAGGGCCAAAGTGGAGTATTGCAATTCATGAACTGCTCATCCACCTGGGCTCTACCCTTAAGCATCACGGGTCGCCACCCACGGCCAACAGGTGGCCCCATTGGGTGAGTCTTACCCCTCTGCAGAGGTGCAGTCGGTGCATTCTAACGCCCAAGCCGACAGGGCGGTGTTTTGTTTGTATAATCTTGTTTTTTTTTCTTCTTTTTAATTTGATATTTAATACAATTTGAAAATCAAATATTAACCTTATTCTATAATATTTTTATGTTTTGGGTATGACGTTAAGCCGCATTCAATGGTGTACTTCCAATTCTGGAGTCTTGAAGAATGGAGAGTACCCTTCATCCCCATTACTCCCAGCTCCACCCTGAACAGAAGTGGTAGTAGTTGTTACGGTCCCATTTATGTATTAGATTGGAAAAAAACACGAGTTTCAAAAATGTGCTTAGAAAATTGACTTAAAAATTATTTTTAGAACTGTTTACGATTATCTTATTTGTTTATGAGAAGACTCAACATATTTTGAGATTATTCTGCCACCGCCCCAACAACCTTACATCATTTATATTTATCTAATTCATTCATAAAGACATAGCTCAGTTGGTAGAGCGTCCACCTGGGACCCACAAGGTTCCAGTTTCAATAACGGCCGTTGCACAGGGTAATACAGGGATCTGTGCGGTAAAGTGAGATGCTGATGGTAGGTGTGGCGCTCCACCTCAGACGCACATCTATCAATCTATCTTCTATACATATATAAAGAACAGTTGGTGTGTGTGTGTGTATGTATGTATGCCTAGAGAAAACTAGGAAAATATAACAATTAATGACAAAGTAAATATATATAGACATTCACTGTCACCAGAGCTTGCTTTTGTGCAAAAATAATGAAGATTTTATTTATATTCGGGAAAATAATAAAAAAATGAATAAAACAAAACGTCTTCGGCATAAAATAACCCATTTTTGACATAGAGTAAAACCGAACCTACCTACCAACCAGCCAACCAACCCAACCAGGGCATTGTTTAAGAGTATGTATCGAATAAGAGGGGGTATATTATGAGGTTATAACATGAGCTAAACCCTTGCACCGCCCTGTCGGCTGGGGCGTTAGAATACACCGACTGCACCTCTGCAGAGGGGTAAGACTCCCCCAATGGGGCCACCTGTTGGCCGTGGGTGACGACCCGTGATGCTTAAGGATAGAACCCAGGTGGATGAGCAGTTCATGACTTGCAATACTCCACTTTGGCCCTATCTTGGGCTAGACGGGCGGTCGGAGAGGCCCCCTCCGATCAATCGGCTGGTCATGTGAAGCCCTAGCACCTATATGATTTCCCCAACCCTATTGCCCTTATGGCAAGCCTCAACCCCTTTTTATCATATGGGTGCTAGAAGGCGGTGACTGAGGGTCTACATGTCCTGGGAATGACGTTAAACTCTATCTGATGGTGAGTTTCCAGTTCTGGAGGTTTGGGGAATGTGGAGCACCCCTTCACCACCATTGCTCCCTGGTCCACTCTGACCCGGAGTAGTATAACCTGTTAGGGTCTCATCTATGGGTTAAATAGAAAAATGTATTTATAAAAAAATTGTATTATCCATTAAAAATTGATTTATTTCACAACTTTATCGGCATTAAATGACCCACTGAGGTTGATATGCCGTAAAACAAACCAATCCAAACCATAAACCCTTGCAAATATTATAGAAACATTGTGATGGAAATGTTGCAATTGGGTGACTGCCATGGTATCAAGTTAGTTTTTGAGTTCAAGAATTGTCGCAATCGCCATTTCTGTTGTTTCAGCGCATGGCGTAATTCTATAAACCTTGCCTGCTGTTCTCCTTTAGGAATTACTATTGCATTTCAAAGGTCTTTTTGCTAAATCTTTTGCGTGCAATTTTAACGCATGCGTGAATCTTCAAAACAGGCAACAAAAACGGATGCTCAAGATGTGCACATGCGCAGTGAAAGATGAATGAATAGAGAAAGAATTGAATTGAGAAGAAAAAGGGCGCATTAAGCATTCTCAATATGATTAAGTGAAGAACAGATTCAAGTTTTATTCAATGGTCGGTCTTTATTTTTTGTTGTTGTTCTCTGTATTGCCAGAAGTTATATTAAGTCCCGTTTGTCTCTGTGTTCGTTTATTAAATAACAAGTCGAAAGCGAACAGCGCAATTTCGCGGCTTTTATTGTTTTGGTCTTGTCTCTGTAAAAAGAAGAAAAGGGAATAAAGAAAACGTCTGAAAAATGTTTGAGAGAAAATGAGAGGGAGAGAGGGAGAGAGAGAGAGAGAGAGAAAAGAGAGAAAAAGTAAAAAGAGAGTGACAAAGAAGAGAGAGATAAAGAAGAAAAGAAAAAGAAAGAAAGAAAAAGAAAAAGAAGAAAGAGAAAAAGAAAAAGAAGAGAAGAAGAAAAAGAAAAAAGGAGTGAAAAAGAAAAAACAAGAAAAAAGAAAAAGAAGAAAAAAGAAAAAAGAAGAATAAAAAAACAAAAAAAAGAAAAAAAAGAAAAAAAGAAGAAAAAGAAAAAGAAGAAAGAGAAAAAAGAAAAAGAAAGAAGAAAAAAGATGAAAAAAAGAAATAAGAAAAAAAAGAAGAAAGAAAAGAAAAAGAAGAAAGAAGAAAAAAGAAAAGAAGAAAAAGAAAAAAGAAGAAAGTGAAAAAGAAAAAAAGAAAAAAGAAAAGAAAAAAAAAAAGAAGAAAAAGAAAAGAAAAAGAAGAAAAAAGAAAAAGAAAAAGAAAAAGAAGAAAGTGAAAAAGAAAAAAAAAAAAAAAAAGAAGAAAAAAGAAAAAGAAAAAGAAGAAAAAAAAGAAAAAAAAGAAAAAGAAAAGAAGAAAAAGAAAAAAGAAAAAGAAGAAAGAAAAGAAAAGGAAGAAAGTGAAAAGAAAAAAGAAAAAAAAGAAAAGAAAAAAAAGAAAAAGAAGAAATAGAAAAGAAAAAGAAGAAAAAAGAAAAAAAGAAGAAAAAAAAGAAAAAAAGAAAAAGAAAGAGAATAAAGAGAAGAAGAAAAAGAGAAAAGAGAAAGAGATATATAGCGAGAAACAAAAATGTCCATGTAAGTGTGAAAAGCGAAACAATGATGACTTATCATGGTATTTATTCTCCCCATAACATTACTAGGAAGCTGGCATTTTAAATTAAGAAGATTGGTTAGTTGGTTGGTTAGAGTTTAACGTCATATCCAGGATACTTACACCTTCAGCCACCGCCTTCTAGCACATATATGTTAAAAAGTTCATCTCCATAAAGAGAAGAAAAAGAAAAAAGAAAACGCCTGAAAAAATGTTTAAGAAAAGACAGTAATAAATAAAAAGTCTACCTAGGTGTGAAAAGTAAAGTGATTGTGTTTAAAGATGGCGATTTATAATGATATACGTTCTCCTAATCACGTTTCTCAAAAAGAAACAAAGCTGGCATTTCAAATTAAGAAGGTGTTTAGTAAAAATAAGAACAAAGCGGGTGTCTAACTCATAAGTATTGTTATCAAGCTAGCTTCGACTGACAAACGAGAATATTTAAAATAGAAAACTAGTAACACGACCGGTTATGGAGATCCTGGTACTTTCGAGCAAGCTGAACTGCGGTAACTCTAAACTAATATAGTATTCAGCTTACTGATTTATTCATGTACAACAGTGTTGAAAATAAATCTATCGGAATGAAAGGTTTATTACTGAAATCTGTCAGAATAAAACGGTTTCGACACAACATAATCTACTCACACTTTAGAAAATTATGTTACGTGTGCAATCGAGCTGAAAAGTTTCTTGGAGTGTGAAGAGTTAAGACTTTAGCCTCTACAAGTCAGCTGGGGTAAAGGTGAGGCTCGGAAACTCAGCGCAAATATAACCAAGATCATGGTGATATATAACGAGATTGGTTTGGTTTGGTTTGGTTTTACGGCATATCAACCCCAGTGGGTCATTTAATGCCGATAAAGTTTTGAAATAAATCAATTCTTAATGGATAATACAATTTTTTATAAATATATTTTTCTATTTAACCTATAGATGGGACCCTAACAGGTACTACCACTCCGGGTCAGAGTGGACCAGGGAGCAATGGTGATGAAGGGGTGCTCCACATTCCCCAAACCTCCAAAACTGGAACCTCACCATCAGATAGAGTTTAACGTCATTACCAGGACATGTAGACCCGCAGTCACCGCCTTCCAGCATCCATATGATAAAAAGGGGTTTGGGCTTGCTATTAGGGCAATAGGTTGGGAAAATCATATAGGTGCTAGGGCTTGATGTGACCAGCCGATTGATCGGATGGGGGCTTCTTCGACCGCCCGTCTAGCCCAAGATAGGGCCAAAGTGGAGTATTGCAAGTCATGAACTGCACATCCACCTGAGCTCCATCCTTAAGCATCACAGGTCGCCACCCACGGCCAACAGGTGGCCCTGTTGGGGGAATCTTACCCCTCTGCAGAGGTGCAGTCGTTACATTCTAATAGGGCGGCTATATAAAGAGAGTAGATATATTCTTGATTTATTTTCTATCATCTTCCTCTACGCTGAGGCTTGTTACTCTAAGAATTACATTGTTTTTTGCTTTTTCTAAGAAATGAACACCCTTTCCACCCTGATTCGGATACGCATGGGTCACACCAGATAAACTCACACCTTCATACAAAAACAAAAACCACCACCAAAATATTCATGTGGAACACCGTATGGAATGAAACACATTTTCATGAAATGGAGAACTCTTGTTTTCACTCGAAAAAAAAACCCAATAGAATATAAATTATGGGATGCACGTGCTGTAATTGTTTTTAGGAAATGGACTCGTCTCCCTGAGTTCAAATCCTGGACGAGGCCGTTTGCATTTTACAGAGTACTAATACACTTGTGTCAGGTATGCATCCAGCTACTCACCCTCTAGCTATGGGTAAGTAATAGGACAGAGAGGGCTCTTTAACCGTGGCTACATTAAGGGACCGGGTTAGCTCAGTCGGTAGAGTGTTCGGCTAGAAACTGCAAGGTTCTTAGTTCGATACCGGCCCTCGCCAACTCAGCGTATGAGTAGCACAGGGATCTGTGCGGTAAAGTAAGGAGCTGAAGGTAGGTGTGGCGCTTCACCTCAGACGCAAAACAATCTCCTTGGTCTAGCGCTAGTGAAAAGGGGAGAGACTCCCTCGTTGATTGGCTGATACCGACATTAGGCCGCCCCGACGCCTTTACTTTTTACTTAGATAACCTGTCTAGGAGAAGGAAAACTCTGAATTCAAACTTTTTAAACTCCGCTTAAGATATTGACCTTGTGTCATACCTTGCTCATGCAGAGGGGTTGGTAAATATATAAAAAGTGGAGATTGATTATTCATTTATTTTCTATCAACTTCCACTATTATTCGAATTAAGTTGTTCTTTGCCTTGTCTAAGAAAGGAACGTCCCTTTCCAGCCTGATCCAGGGAACGCACAGAGCCACGTACAGGATTTTAACTGGAGTCACCCATTCCCTTTCTTATTATGATAACCGTTGGGCTACAACTTTTAATTAAAGTTCTAAATCCTCCCACCACAAAAAAAGACTTAGTGTCTTCATATTTCTGGTCGTAAAATCCGTTTGCTTATTTGTTCACCGGCTCAATTACTGACATAACAAAAATAGCTTCATAATATTATTTGTCGTTTTCCTTTTTTCAGATTTCTTTAATGCATTTTAAAGTATGAAAAAACAAAAAACAAAAAACAAAGACTTAATGCCTCCATTCTTCCGGTCGTAAAATCCGCTCGCTTTTTTGTTCACCAGCTTTATAACCGGTCTAACACAAATCTGTGACTAATGTTTTTTTCTTGGGTTTATTTTATCTATTTTTAAAAACACGTGTCTCAAAAGAGTCAAGTGTATTTCGTCGATTAACACGAACTAGTAAGAATATGCGTCCCCATTTCCGGGCGTAAATATCTAAGTTTTAAATGTTATGAAATATATTGAATTAGAAAGACTAACGAAATTACATAAGAACGCACATAGAAATATTACACTTAATAATATTAGAGATCAATAACATCAAGTAATAATTTATTAAACCCGGTTTTATTAAAACCACTGTGCAAAGTAACCACACCATATATCATGTAAATCTTAATTTCTTAGTGATATATAAGACACATTACAGGATTTTAAACACACTTATAACATGGGCTGTTTTGAGGTAAATCTAACTCGGATTTTCATAGAGACATCGGTGATAAATGAGATTTATTATATGTGTTAATGATCTTGACTATAAATTACATACTCATTGATAAACTTACGCAATTCCTTAGAGTATTTTAACGTAAGCAGTGACATAGTTTCGGTTACAGATAGACACATTATTTCTATTATAATGAGGTGATGGGAATCTTTCGCTGTTACATTGGTATCACCGATTCTAATTTATCGCATTATTAAATAGAAATCTTTTCAAATTATAATTTCTGTTATGCGTAATGTTAAGACAGTACATGCTGTTGCTAAATATACTCTCGTATGTATATGCATATATATTGAGAACCCCATCTCTTGATTGGACAAGATCCGACACGGGGTCAAGATTTTTTCGGCAGCTCTACATTGTACGGGAGTGTGCTGCTACTTAGTACTTAGTGTGCTTAGGGGTTAGTAAGTAAAAAAAAAAGTCGGTATCAGCCAAAAAGCGAGGGAGTCTATCACCTTTTCACTTGCGCTAGACCAAGGATATTGTTTTGGCATCTGAGGTGGAGCCCCACTCATACCATCAGCTCCTCACTTTACCGCACAGATCCCTGTGCTACTCGTACACTGAGTTGATGAGGACCGCTTTCGAACCCGGAACCTTGGGATTCCTAGTCGGACGCCCTACCGACTGAGCTAAACTTGTGGTGAGGACAAAAATAGACTTAGCGCCTCCATTCTTCCGGTCGTAAAATCTGTGCACTTTTTTGTTCATGAATTTTATCTCCGACATAACACAAATCTCTTTAAAATGTTTTTCATGGTTTTACTTTATATCTAGGGTTTAAGAAAGGAAATTAGCAACAAGCAACCAGCACGCACCAATGACCCCCAACAAACCAAAGCCCACATAAAACAAGTACATTTACACCCATAGTATTTCATTGTTTTACTATATATATATATATATATATTTACCAACCCCTCTGCACGAGCAGGATGTGACACAAGGTCAATTTCTTAAGCGGAGTTTAACAGGTTTGAATTCAGAGTTTTCCTTCTCCTAGAACGGTTGCCTAACCAAGGTTAAAAAGCCCCGTCTGTCTTGCTATTTACCCATAGCTGGAGGGAGAATAGGATTCATACCTTTCCCAGGGGTATTAGCACTAAGTGAAATGCAATTAGCACGTCCAGGATTTGAACTCGGGGCGACGAGTCCATTTTTCCAAGGGTATTAACACTAAGTGAAATGCAATTAGCACGTCCAGGATTTGAACTCGGGGCGACGAGTCCATTTTCCATTTTCCTTTATATATACTAGCAAATATATGCACCCTCCGGGTGCAAGTATTTAAGTTTTAATGTAATAAAATATTACATTAAATTAGAAAGGCTAATGAAACTAAATAAGAATGCAGATAAAAAGATTTGAAACAGAGGGGGGGGGTATAATCGAAAAATAGAACAACTGAAATTTATACTTCCATCACTCTCGTCTTTCATTGTTATTTTTCCTAATTTAAGTATTTAGTTAAAAGAGGAAGTAAAGAATAAAATGAGTTATTTTTTCTTGTTAATGGATTTCATTTAAGATTCATTGAAGAGATTTTTGCTTATATTCATTAAAATAAAACCAAACAGTTAGAAATCAATAATATTAAGCACATATTTATTAAAATCACATTTTTAATATCAATATGCAAATTAGCCTTCCTGTTCACACTGTAAACCGCTATTTTGTTGTATATATAAATATAATTGCATGTTATTAGTATGTGGATATGGTTAACAGTATTAATAATGTAAAACAATTTTATTAATAATTGAGATTTAAATAAAAATAAAATCATGGAGAATGTGACGTAAATAACAAAGGGAATTGTGAATGAAGTAGTAATATAGTTTCGGTTACAGACAGAAAAACACACAATCTCCATTATAATAAGATATATATGTTTTTAAAACATGTATCTCTAAATTTTCTGGCGTTTTTTCGTCGATTAACATGAATGGTTGGAATCTTTTGCTGTGACGTTGTTGGTGTCGCCGATTCTAACTTATCGCAGTATTAAATCGAAATCTATTCAGATAATGACTTCTGTTATGAGTAATAGTAACAGACTCATGAAAGTTTGATGAATGTCTTCATTGCCTTGGGATATTTTTCCTCGAGCCATCGAGTTGTAGAAGAGAGTTGAGTGCCAAAAGTGTATTAGAGACAAATCCAATCTTTATATCGGTGATGCATCGTGCTGTTAAACACACTACAGAAGAAAAACATCTCCGGTTTCGAAATCGAATGTTAGGCATTTACCTGCAGCAAAATCCGTTTATCGAGGTTTTCACGACTTTTCATATTGGCCAATTTGATTGGTTGATTGTTTTTGCTGAGCATTTTCCCGCTGAAAGAACGAAACCTTAGATTCTTGGATATGTCTTTCTTTCCTTTTGCAAGACATCTCTTTCATCTAAAACATTTTCTCTGTCATTTTCTTTCTTTTATTATAAGTTTCCTTTACTTTCCTTTTCTTTCTTTCTTTCTTCTTTTTTCTTTCTTTCATTACTAGAGTTTTTCTTTTTTTTTCTTTCTTTCATTATCTTCTTCTTTCTTTCATTATATTCCTCTTTCTTTCATTCATTCCTTTTTTATTTATAACCATTCTCTATAAATTTCCTTCTCTTTCCTTTTCTTTGTTTTTTTTAAAATTTTCTTTCTTTCATTATCTTCCTCTTTCTTTTATTCATTCCTTTTTTCGTAACCACTATTTTATTTAAAACCATTCTCTCTATCGCTTCTCCCCCTCTCTCTCTCCCCCCTCTCTCTCTCTCACACACACACACACAGACACACACGCAGACAGACACACAGACACGCACACACACACACATATACCCTCTCTCTCTCTCTCTTTTTCTTTTCTTCTTTTCATTATCTTCGATTGAAACAGATTAGCGGTATTGCTTTCTCGCGCTCATCCCCTCTCACTCTATCACTCCTCGATTCTCTTTCTTTTTCATAATATTTATTTATGTAGCACGTCATTTTTCTTCCCTTTCTTTCTTTATGATGAGAACGGAAGAGTTTATTATTTAGATGAGGTGACGACACTCATAGGAAATAAGAATTCGGCGAATAAACAACTTTAGATGATCAGGATTTACAGTGTTGCCTTTTATCTTGGACGATGTCATTTTTAACAAGAGGGAGTTGCAAGATGATAATGATCGTACAAATAAGGAACTCAAGTATTAATATATATATATATATATATATATATATATATATATATATATATATATATAATCTTATTATAATGGAGATTGAGTGTTTTTCTGTCTGTAACCGAAACTATATTACTACTCAAGTCACACTTAGTTATTGACATCACATTCTCAATGATTTTATTTTTATTTTAAACTCAATTATTAATAAATATAAACATACCTACATACTAACAACATGCAATTATATTTATATATACAATAAAATATGCAATAAAATAGCGGTTTACAGTGTGAACGGGAAGGTTAATTTGCATATTGATATAAAAAATCGAATTTAATAAATATGTGCTCAGTGTTATTGATTTCTAACTGTTTGGTTTTATTTTAATGAATATAAACAAAAATCTCTTCAATGAATCTTAAATGAAATCCATTAACAAGAAAAAATAACTGTCATTTTATTCTTTACTTCCTCTTGTAACTAAATACTTAAATTAGAAAAATAACAATGAAAGACGAGAGTGAGGGAAGAGTAAGTTTCAGTCGTTCTATTTTTCAATTATACACCTCTCTGTTTTAAATATTTTTATCTGCATTCTTGGTTAGTTTCATTGGCCTTTCTAATTTGATACAATATTCTATTACATTAAAAATAAATACTTGCACCCGGAGGGTGCATATATTTGCTAGTAATAATAATAATAATAATGCCCGGCAAAATAGTAAATGTAGACTTTGTGGTAATAGAGACGAGACTGTAAACCATATACTCTGCGAATGTAACAAACTAGCACAACGAGAATACAAAACTAGACACGACTGGGTTGGGAAGGTGATCCACTGGGAATTATGCAAAAAATTTAATTTTGACCATACAACAAAATGGTATATGCATAAACCAGAATCTGTTCTTGAGAACGAAACACATAAAATTCTCTGGGACTTTGTAATAAAAACAGATCACCTTATCCCAGCAAGAAGACCAGGCCTAGAGTTGATAAAAAAAAGAAAGAACTTGTCAACTGGTGGATTTTGCAGTTCCAGCAGATCACAGGGTAAAGCTAAAGGAAAATGAAAAAATGGACAAATACCTGGACCTTGCCAGAGAATTGAAAAAGCTGTGGAATATAAGGGTCAATTGTAGTTTGTACACTTGGAACGGTCCCGACTGGCGGAACTGTAAATCTGAGGAAGAATTGAGACCATCCAAACTTCTGCATTGCTGCAATCAGTTAGAATACTGAGGAGAGTCCTGGAAACCTTAGGAGACTTGTTGTCACTCAGGCTCCAGTGAAATACCATCATCTAACGCTGGTGTGAAAACTCACATAATAATAATCACTTACGATTTGAACTTTTAGCTTAAGCATAGTTTGAAAAGGAAATTATATATGATAGATATTTTTCTTCCCACAAATGTGCACAAATGACTTATTGAGAGACAGAACTAAGTAATTGAGATAAGCTACAAAATCCGTGCAAATGAAAAGCAGCAGCAACAATGAGTTTAGCTTATTCCATAGGGGCGCTTGTGTGAACCACAGGGAGAGCGTCTGGGTGATAAGCACGATACACGTATGACTCGATGGGAATAACTTTTATCATGAGGGCACATCACAAAATAATTTCACTTTTACATAGACCTTTATTTCCAAACATTATTTCAATTACACATCAAAAGTCTATGACCCTACTGTATAATAAACTAATACCGGCTACCCGGCGTCGCCTGGGTAGAGGGTATTCTTTAAGTTAGTCTCACAGATCCATTATTACTGAATCGTGAGTTGAATCCTCATGGGATGCCCCATTCAAATCCCTATGTAAAAAAAAAGACCTTGCATTGATCCAGCTACTCTGAAAAGAAATGTTAATGTCTACTATCTAAAATATTAAACGAAAAAAAAATCCATGCTGTTATCATTTAAATTTTATTTTTCAATTATCTTCACGAATATAAATCAAAACACTATTATTTTTGCTCAAGAACCAAACCCTGGTGATATTTAATGTGTATATATATATATATTTACTTTGTCGTTAATTGTTTTATTTTCGAAGTTCCCTCCGGACATACATATACACACAACTGCCCTTTATATATGTATTGATAACATAATAATAATATAAATATGTTATTGTATCATGAATGTATTATTTTTGTTTTATACGCACGTTTACTTACTCCAAAGCTAAATTCTCGAGACTTTATTATTTTTAGTTTTTCACACTAGCTTTAGCTGATGGTTTTCCCTGGAGTTTGGGTGACAACAAGTCTCTTCAGTTTTCCTGGGTATTCTAGCTGATTTCAACAATGCTGTTGTCTAGATAGTCTCAATTCTTCCTCTGGTTTCCATTTACTCTAGTCTTTTTTCTAAGATTTCGGGGACCGTTCGCAGTACCCCAACTACTACTTGTATCACTTTCATCCTTATATTCCACAGTTTTTTTTTTCCATTCTTCTGCAAGGTCTAGGCATTTGTCTATCTTTCTGTTTTCCTTCAGCTTCTCCATGTTATCTGCTGGAACTGTAAAATCCACCAGGTGACAAGTTCTCTTTTTAAAAAATTTTTTTTCCTTTTTATTAGTTAAATTTTTTTGGTAATCATTACTTGGTCTGGTTTTCAGGCTGGCATAAGGCAATCTGTTTTTATCTCAAAGTCCCGGAGAAAAAAGGAAGGTGAAAGAGGGATTGCCAACATAGAGGATTGTTTAGGTTCCACAATCCAAGGACTTGAAGAATACACAAAAAAGAGCAAAGAAAGATTACTTATGGTACCCAATAACAGCAGCTGCAACATATGTACCAACAGAAAAACATTAAAAAAACATTATGATAATTTAATTATTACAACGATTTATATAAAAGTAATTGGTAATTTGCTTGAAGCATTGTTAAGTATGTTATAATATATTAATGATTTGAAGGCAATTACAATGCGTATAAAAAATAAAAACAAAAATATGTTATTTTGTGTCTTATCGATTTCGAAGTAGAAACTTCATCTTCAGAGGTGTATATCAGAAATGATATACAAAATAACATATTTTTGTTTTTATTTTTTTTTATACGCATTGTAATTGACACCTCTGAAGATGAAGTTTCTACTTTGAAATCGATAAGACAAAAATAACATCTTTTTGTTTTTATTTTGTATACGCATTGTAATTGCCTTCAAATTATTAATATATTATAACGATTTATATGTTTACTTAAGATATATGGAAACATAGTTCAATATGTAAAAAGTATAAAAATCTTGAATTAACCCTTTCTCACTTTTCAGAAACACGATTATTAACATATAGATTACATGTAGATGAGGAAATCCCGCTATAATACTAATTATTTGTATTTTTTTTAAGAATGTGGGATTCATACAGAGAAGAATTCCGATTATGAAGAACATATCAATGTCCTACTCTGGAAACATTCTTTTTTTATTTATGATTTTTTTTACCTAGACTCATATTGTTTTTTGTTTTTTCTCAATCTGATCTAGCCTTCTAAATTATGGGTTCCCATACTGTATTCATTTCTATGCTAGGTCTACTTAACAGCCCAGTACATTATCTTCGATTGAAACAGATTAGCGGTATTGCTCCACGCGCTCATCCCCTCTCATTCTATCACTCCTCGATTCTCTTTCTTTTTCATAATATTTATTTGTGTAGCACGTCATTTTTCTTCCATTTCTTTCTCTATGATGAAAGCGGAAGAGTCTATTATTTAGCTGAGCGTACGACACTCATAGGAAATAAGAATTCGGCGAATAAGCAACTTTAGATGATCAGGATTTACAGTTTTGCCTTTTATCTTGGACGATTTGGACGGTGTCATTTTAAACAAGAGGGAGTTGCAAGATGATAATGATCGTACAAATAAGGAACTCAAGTATTAATCTATAGATAATAATAATAATAATGATAATAATAATAATAATGAAGAGTATGTGTTTGTCTGTAACTGAACATACGTCACCACCAACGTCACTCTTCCTTTAGTTTTGTCTTATATTCTCAATAGATATTAAATAATCATAACTTAACCCAAATTGTCATCTTATTAACAATATCTATTGAGGTCTAGCTGTGATAGATTTGCCTCAAAACAGCCCATATTATTGATGTGTTTAAAATCCTGTAATGAGTATCAAGAAATTAACGTTTGCATAGTATGTGGTGTAAATAATTTGCATTTGAATTTTTACCTAGACTCATTGTTTTTTTTTTGTTTTTTTTTCTCAATCCGATTTAGCCTTCTTGATTATGGGTTTCCATATTGTATTCATTTCTATGCTAGGTCCACTTAACAGCCCAGTACAGCCTATCATATGTGCTGATTCTTTGAGGCGTCTTCTCTTCCAATGTCCTTCTCTATCTATTATTCTAACCTCATCCCATAAGGGCAGATGGTTTCCCTTTTCATTCCATATATGGTCAGCCATACCCGACTTTCCTAATTCTCCTCGGACCACTGCTTTACGATGTTCTTCCAGTCTTACTTTCAGTGGAAGGAATGTTTGGAATTATTTAATTATCAATTTACTTATATATTTAATTAATTCATATAGTAATAGCGGGACCTGTGGATATATCCCAGCATGAAGATGTAATTATTACAACGTTTGATATGTTTACTTAAGAGCTATTGTGAAATAGTTCAATAAGTAAAAAGTATAATAAGCTTAATTTAACTCTCTCTCTCTCTCTCTCTGTCTCTGTCTCTCTGTCTCTCTGTCTCTCTCTGTCTCTCTCTCTCTGCACTTCTTATCTTTTCATTACTTTCGATTGTGAAATAGTTCAATAAGTAAAAAGTATAATAAGCTTAATTTAACTCTCTCTCTCTCTCTCTCTCTCTCTCTCTCTCTCTCTCTCTCTCTCTCTCTCTCTATTTCTCTCTCACCCCTTCTTATTTTTTCATTGCTTTCGATTATAAAGTTTAGTGTTATCGCTTCCGTGCACTCACACCCTCTTTCTCGTACTTTCTTTCTTTCTTATATTTTTCTGTGTAGCATGTTCTTTTCCTTCCCTTCCTTAACTTATAATAAAAACGTAATGGTCCACTATTTAGCTAAAGTGGCGACACTCTAAAGAAATAAGAATTCGGTGGATAAGTAACACCAGATAATCAGCATTTACATTTTAGCATTTTATCTTGGATGATTTGGACGGTCTAATTTTTAACCAGACTGTGTTGCAAGATAATAACGGTCGTACAATTAAGGAATACGAGCATTGATATATATTTCTACATTTCATCTTGGACGATTTGGACGATGTCATTTTTAACCAGAGGGATTTGCAAGATGATAATGGTCGTAAAATTAAGAAACACGAGTGTGAGTATATATATATTTACCAACTCCTCCGCACGAGCAAGATACGACACAAGGTCAATTTCTTAAGCGGGGTTCAACAGGTTTGAATTCAGAGTTTTCCTTCTCCTAGACTGGTTACCAAGCCATGGTTAAAGAACCCAGTCTGCCCTGCTATTTACCCATAGCTGGAGGGAGAGTAGGATTCATACCTTTCCAAAGGGTATTAGCGCTAAGTGAAATGCAATTAACACGTCCAGGATTTGAACTCGGGTCGACGAGTCCATTTCCAATGACTTTAACCATTACACCACGCGAGTGTGAGTATATAGATGTTTTGCCTTGGGAAAGGTATGAAAACCAATTCTCCCTCCAGCTATGGGTAAATAGTAGGGCGGACTGGGCTCTTTAACCTTGGCTAGGTATCCAGTCTAGGAGAAGGAAAACTCTGAATTTAAACCTGTTAAACTCTGCCTAAGGAATTGAACTTGTATCACATCCTGCTCGTGGTTTGGTAAATATATAGATTTTTTTGCTGAAAGAATGTGGGATTCATACCGAGAATTCCGATGATGAAGAACTGATTAATGTCTTATTCCGAACGTTTTTGCTTTGGCAAAAGTCTTCCAATGATCCCAAATAAATGGAAAGCTTAAATTGCTAAATCGGTTGAGTGAGCAATCCTGACTGAAGAAGCGTTTCCATTAAATTCATTGCGGCCAAACATGGCGATGTTGATCGCAAATCGTTCTTTTGTTTTTGCTTTTTCACACGTTTGGTTTGATTTGACTGTCTGTTTTTATTCTAAGGAAATGGTAATAAAGGAAATATCTGCCATTCCAGGAATTGCTTACAAAGATCTTATGGAGGTAGAAACATCATTCCGAAATTGATGTCTGCTTTTCCTTCACTATTCCAAGATCGTGCAATATAACACAAAATAATTAGTCCAATAATGGGCTTATTCTGAAGACATGTAACACAGTTCCCACTTCCGCTCCATACAAACATACATACATACATATATATTTTGGGAGATTATGTGCTTTATTAAAGTCATAGTGTCCGCCTGTCAGCCTGACAGGTAGGGTTCGAATCACGCACAAAGCACTGCCCTGTCTATAGCTCTGAGGCCTAATGGGTGAAATGTACATACAGAGATCGACTTTTTCTCGATCTGTTTACGCTTTACATTTAAACCGATATGCACGCCTAATTCATTTAATTATAATTAATTAACTAACAAATTAGGTATGACTTTAATTAAGCACATAATCTCCCAAAATATTGTCGGCTATCGCCATTTCAAACACACTGTTTGTCCATATCATACATATATATATATATATATATATATATATATATATATATATATAAAATGAAACTGGAAGGGAATCCGACGGTATGTTGAAAAAATGAATAAAGGAAAGAAAGTATAGAATTGATAACATTGGATATTTTAATCAATTTTACTAAACTGTAATAATAGTAAAATTGATTAGAATATCCTATTTATCTATTCTATACTTTCTTTTATTTATTTTTTCAACATATATATATATATATATATATATATATATATATATATATATATATATAGAGAGAGAGAGAGAGAGGGGGGGCCCAATATATATATATGGTAATCCACATGTAGGACTGCTTTGCCATATCACGGCTCATCAGTGCATTTAGATTTACAGGTGGCATCAGCCCGGGTTCGAGACTCTAATAAATTATATATATATATATATAGATAGAGATGGAGGGAGGAATGTGGGAATTAGTCCACATTAAGCTTATTCTGAAGAAGTATAAGCACACGGGTGCAGACACACATATATATGTATGTTGAAAAAATTAAATAATGGAAAGAAAGTGTAGAAAGGATAAAATAAGATATTTTTTTATCAATTTTACTTACACGTGTTTCAGTCAAGAGTTTATCCATATGAACATTGTTCAATCTATCATTATTTTTAAATAACCAAATGAAATGAAATAATAATAATAATTTGGTTATTTAAAAATAATAATAGATTGAACAATGTACACATGGATAAACACCTGATCGAAACATGTGTAAGTAAAATTGATTAAAGCCTCCTATTTTTTACATTCTATACTTTCTTTCCTTTATCTATTTTTTCAGCGTACCCTTGGATTCACTTCTGGTTTCATTTTACGTATATATATATATATATATATATATATATAATTATATATATTATATATATATATATATGGTTTGAAAATTACACAGGCGTGAAAATGTTAATTACCAAACGCTGTTGATTTAATTTTTTACACTTAGATATACATGCTTTATCAATGATATTTAGCACCCTTTACTTTATATATATTATATATATATATATATATATATATATATATAATATATATAATGCCATAATGACGACTTTAATTGAACCGATATATGAAAAATCATCACTGTTTTATTCTGATATCTTAAGAAATTGTTCCATCATTTTATTTTCCGAATTTAAACGGTGTCTATATTGATGTGATAGTTATTGTAATGTGCAAATAGATAAGTTAACAATAAACCTAGCAACGGGAAAAAAGGCGCATTAACAAAGTTCAATATCTCCTGCAGTGTGGTAGATGTCACAAGATATATGTGATCTGACACCTCGGGTGGTCTTGCAGGGATTACTATCGATCGGATATCTAAGTAGTCTGGGGGCCTTGTCAGATGATAGAGCCCACACTAGTCGAAATTTGTGGTGTTTTTTTCTATGACCGAAAATATACGACGGCGAATTTCTTTATTATCTCTGTCTGTCTGTCTGTCTGTCTGTCTGTCACTCTCTGTCTCTGTCTGTCTGTCTGTCTGTCTGTCTGTCTCTCTCTCTGTATGTGTGTGTGACTGTGGTACGAGGAGACAAACGTTCGAATCTAATGCTAAAGTTACAATTCTGGAGCTCTGGGCCGTGTAGACTATACCTTCATCACCAGTACTCATAGGTCCACCCTGATTCGAAGTGGTAGTACCTGTTAGGGTCTCATGTATTTATTAAATAGATTAAAAAAACATTGAGTTGTAAAAATGTGTTTAAAATTTGAGTTTGAAAGAAAAATTTAATTACCCGACAAGAAGCCATAAAACAAACGCCTTCGGCATAAAATGACCCAATGGGTTTGACATGCCACGACCCCCCCCCCCCAAAAAAAACCAACCAACTATTTAATAACGTGTGTAATATTTTGATTCTTTAAATCCAAACATAGTTAGTTAGTGCTGAAACATTTTTTCTATATATTTGAAAACGAATGCTTGTGATTAGAAAGTCTAGTTTTAAATTCTGATTTTGTAAAAAAACACGTAATATCCAGTAATATTTGTCTTTTGTGTGTTCGTGTGTGTGTAGCCATGGTACGAGGAGACAAACATTCGTATGATTCGAAGATACGGGAAGAGCCTGGGGTCTAATTTTAGGTACCGGACATATATACTGAAAAGGGGTTCTCTTAATGAAAAATTGTGATATTGTGAAAGGTTACTGATACATATTACTTAAGTATAACTTATTATCTAGATGTAGATACAATATAAATAATTGATGTATTATTCTAGATAATAGATTAGAATAATTTATAATAAATTATTTCATTTTTTAATGTATGTCACGATGTTATTGTTACTATCAACTTTAACATTTAACTTAAATAACCAAGTTATTTTTATAATTTCATAAAGATATATAGCTCTTTCAAATGTGATATATATAAATCAAATAGATTGCCATAGAGTTATCAGAATGATAATTGATTTTATTTATTTTATTATTGTGAAAATCGTTCTTTCTTTCTTTCTTTCTTTTTTCTTTCTTTCTCATTCTTTTTTCCTTTCAAAATCTTTTATTTTATTATTATGTTTTCTTTCTTTCTTTCTTTCATTCTTCTGTAATTCTCATTATCTTTTTCTTTCTTTCTTTTTTTCTTTCTTTCTTTCTTTCTTCTGTAATTCTCAATATCTTTTTTCTTTCTTTCTTTCTTTCTTTCTTTCTTTCAAATTCTTTTTTTATTTAATTATTATTATCTTTATCTTTTTAATATCTTCACCGCCAAATGCAGTTTAGTGTCATACCCAGAACACATCTTTTGTGGGGTGGGGTCTTACCCCACTGCAGGGGATACAGCCACCATATTCTACGCCCTGCTAGGTAGACTAAACGTTTGGTCAATTTTTCTGTCTATTCTTTTCCTTATTTTTACCAATTGCCTGTAGATGAAGGGAGGCGTGCTTTCATGCCTTTTTCCAAAGTCGTTTAGCGCAAGTGAATGCAAAGTATAAATAAATAAATAACTAAATTACCGCAATTCTGTTTTCTTCGAGTTGTGTGTTTTAAAACAGCCTGGAAGAGTATATTGTCTGATATGAAATTCAGATCTCCCTCCACCTGCCCTCATAAAAAAAATTTCCCATCTTTTTACGCTGGGTGCAAAGATTGGAATGTGAACGGACGCCAAGCGGGGGGTGGGGGTGGGGGGAATTGGTCGTGGAGACAGCGATGGTGTTAATTTTTGCTGTCGCTAAAAGGTGCGAAATGCGAAAATCAATACACAAGATAACTTTGGTGAGCGGAGGAGGGGGGGAGGGGGGGCGAATATATAAGTATATGGCGACGACGCAAAAGCACTTAAGTGTGCAGTTACGATGAATATTCTTTTTTTTTTTTTTTTTTTACGTCCGGCAGTTTTGTTAT
>CM042149.1:55942697-55952697 GCA_023376005.1 Doryteuthis pealeii | reverse complement strand
GAGAGAGGGTACGGTCAAATTACTCTGTCGTAAATCATGTTCACTACTACTATGTCAGACCCATCCGGGGCCCCATGAGCCAGGTCTGACTCCCGCCAGAGCTGAAAGGAAAAGAGGCAGATTTTCTCTTCTACCATTTCTCGTCCCAACGTCACATCTGGTTCCGATCAAAACCCAGAACTTTCGTTTTTATTTTCAATTCTATTTCCAGAAACAGAATGGTCCATTATTTAGCTGAGGTGACGATACTTATAAGAAATAAGAATTCGGCAGATAAGCAACACCCGATAATCAGAATAAATTTTTCATTACATCTTGGATGGTTTGGATGGTCTCATTTTTAACCACATCATGTTGCAAGATGATAACGGTTATTCAATTAAAGAACATGAGTATTGTAACAGGGTGATACGTGTCGCATTGGCCAACTCAAGTTTTTGTAGTAGTCGTCGTTATTAGTGGCCGTTAGGTCAGAAACAACATACACGCAAGTTGTACAGTCACAAAAGGGCTTTGTATTTATTTCCAGGCTCATGAGCACTTCCTCAGAGAGAAGGAAAGACAGAGAGAAAGACAGGGAGTATCGTCAAATTATTATATCCCCTAACATAATGTCATGTTGTGTACTGCTGTCCCACACCGACAGCTCAGAAACAACATACACGCAAGTTGTATAATCACAGGGTGGCGTGTGTCGCATAGGCCAACTCAAGTTTTAGTAGTAGTCTTCGTTATTAATAGCCGTTAGGTCAGAAACAACATCCACGCAATTTATTCAGTAACAAAGTGCTTTGTATTTATTTCCAGGCTCATGAACACTTCCTCAGAGAGAAGGAAAGACAGAGAGAAAGAGTGTATCGTCAAATTATTCTATCCCCTAACATAGTATCATGTTATGTACTGCTGTCCCACACCGACACGAGGGACCAGGACCAACACGTCTGAGGCCTACTCGCCTGAAAGGAAAATAGGCCGATTTTCTTCTTCCTCCGTTTCTCGTCGCTGCGTCACATCAGTTTCCGGTCAACACCCGGAATTTCCGTTTTTATTTTTAACTCTATTTCCGGGGCCATTCTTCGGTCAAATTACTTGCACCCCACTTAGTGTTTACTCTTCACGATTTTAACCTTTCTTTGTTCTTATTTCATTTTCCTCTCTTTCTCTAGAAATCCGAATACAGTTTTATTTTTTATAAAAAAAATCCGGTAATAATTCCGCTACACCCATAGCTGGAGGTAGAATACCTGGATTCGTACCTGTTCCAAGAAAGAATGAGCTATGATAAATTCAACATGAGTAGCCATCAAGAATAAATAAAACAAAACGTCTTGTGCATAAAATGACCCAACGATGGTTGTCACACCGTAAAATCCGACCCACCAACTAACTAACCTTCCATACGACCTGAATGCAACACAGGCTCATTTTAAGCGGGGTTTAACCTGTTTGAATTCAAAGTTTTTTCCCCTAGACCGGTTGCCAGTCCAATAGTCCAGTCTTCCCAAATCTTTTACCTATTGTAACAGGGCGATATGTGTCGCATTGGCCAACTCAAGGTTTTGTAGTAGTCGCCGTTAGTAGTAGTCGCCGTTATTAGTGACCGTTAGCTCAGAAACAACATACACGCAAGTTGTATAATCACAGTGTATTTATTTCTAGGGTCGTCGGCTCTTTTTCAGAGAGAAGGAAAAAGAGAGAAAGAGAGGGAGTAACGTCAAATTATCCTATCTTCATTGTATCATACTTTGTACCGCTGTCTCACACCCACGCGAGGGAGCGAGAACCCCGTTTGACTCCTACTACGACTGAAAGGAAAAGAGAGATTTTCTTCTTCCTCCGTTTCTTGTCGCTGCGTCACATCTGTGTGCAGATCTGTGTCCCCCACTATTGTAACAGGGCGATGCGTGTGTCGCATTGGCCAACTCAAGTTTTAGTAGTAGTCTTCGTTATTAATAGCCGTTAGGTCAGAAACAACATCCACGCAATTTATTCAGTAACAAAGTGCTTTGTATTTATTTCCAGGCTCATGAACACTTCCTCAGAGAGAAGGAAAGACAGAGAGAAAGAATGTATCGTCAAATTATTTCATCCCCTAACATAGTATCATGTTGTGTACTGATGTCCCACACCGACACGAGGGACCAGGACCAACACGTCTGACTCCTACTCGCCCCGAAAGGAAAATAGGCCGATTTTCTTCTTCCTCCGTTTCTCGTCACTGCGTCACATCAGTTTCCGGTCAACACCCGGAATTTCCGTTTTTATTTTTAACTCTATTTCCGGGGTCGTTCTTCGGTCAAATTACTTGCACCCCGCTTAGTGTTTACTCTTCCCGATTTTAACCTTTCTTTGTTCTTATTTATTTTTCGTCTCTTTCTCTAGAAATCCGAATACAGTTTTATTTTTGATAAAAAAATTCTGGTAATAATTCCGCTACACCCATAGCTGGAGGGAGAATACCTGGATTGGTACCTGTTCCAAGAAAGAATGAGGTATGATAAATTCAACATGGGATTAACTGTTGGATCTTTTTGTAAGGACAAGCATTTATCGATTTCCGCAAATAGTGTCAGACAAAGGTTAAATTAATCCGTGTTCTAATCGACGGATTAGGAAGGATAATACACTCTAATCCCAAAGGGAATTATCAATAGAACATTTTGCTATAAGCTCGACAAAAGTGTGAAAAATTATCAGTTAAAGAGAAGAAAAGGGTGTGTTACTGATGTATTTCCGTGTTTATTACGTTTTTACGATCTTTTTATTCTCGCCTTCTGGTTGGCTAAATTTACGCAAGCCATATTGGCCAAGGAAACGGCAGGTTGTCAAGATTTTGACGTTTTTTGTGCTTTAAACATTTCGGTCGAGTATCAATTCTTTCCCAAAAGCGATGAATCGTTAATTCATTCGTCACCAAATTTCAACTTTGGCCGCCTATAAAAAGCACAGCTCGAAATTATGAATATATAATCTGACAGCTAACATGATAATATTTCAGATCTTGGCTCGTGATTCCCATCCAGTTGCCAGGACAACCAATTATCTGGCATGATGTCTAAATCTGTCGCTTCATCATTGTCTTTCTCCCCTTCTCTCTATCTCTCTCCTCCCTCTCTCTCTCTTTCATATATATATATATATATATATATATATATATATATGAAACAGAGAGAGAGAGGGTAGGAAGTGCGTGGTGTAATGGTTAAAGTCATGGGAAATGGACACGTCGCCCCGAGTTCAAATCCTGGACGTGGCAATTGCATTTCACTTAGCGCTAATACCCTTGGGAAAGGTATGAATCCTACTCTCCTTCCAGCTATGGGTAAATAGTAGGGCAGACTGGGCTCTGTAACCTTGGTTAGGCAACCGGTCTAGGGGAAGGAAAACTCTGAATTCAAACCCGTTAAACATCCCTTAAGGAATTGACCATGTGTCGCATCCTGCTCGTGCGGAGGGGTTGGTTAATATATATATATATATATATGTATATATGAGGAAGAATGAATAAAGAAAAGAAAGAACAGAATGGATAATAAAAGATGAATTTAATCAATATCACTTACACATGTGTTTCAGTCAGTTCATCTGTGTGAAAATATTCCGCACACAGAGAAGATTCGATCTTCATCAGAGTGAAATTTTATTTTGAATGAAAAAATTCGTTGGGGGAAAAACGGAGAATTTTTAGAAATGTTCGAAGAGAATTTTTTTAAAATCACTTTTGGAACGCTGAAATAGAACCGTTAGAATTTGGATATTTGATTTTTCTAGGAGTTATGGTAGATACTATTGCAAAATATATATTGCAATATATATATATATATATATATATATATATATATATATATATATATATGTGTGTGTGTGTGTGTGTGTGTGTGTGTATGGGCGAGTGTTTGTGTTATGTTAAATACGACGGACATTTCATGTCTGACAAGATTCTTTTCGATCTTTTCTAGTTTTTTGGCCAGCTTCATCATATCAGTGTGGAGTCTATTGATTAGTCCATCAACGTTTTCGTCCCAAGTACTTTCAGCACTCCATAGGGCCATCCTCAGGGGGGTGTAATTGAGTTGATTCCTGGTGATTTTTAAACATACAAGGTGGTTAAACAACCGAGTAGCGTTGTGAGTAAGTACGAGTAATTCATAGAAGTTTTATTGTGGGAATAGGAGGAGGAGAATTGGCGAAAAATGAGTTATAGACATTTTAGGATGTAACTGCTATATTCAAAATTAACCTTATTCAAATTGGGTTCATTTGTCTTTTTTTCTTTTGTAAATATATAAAGAATCGGGAATTTGGATATTTTGTTTCTTTCTTTGTGGACTATGTTTAACACAACATGCATAAAAGAATAAATGCTGCTAACGTACACACACACAGACAAAAACACCCAATCACATACTCATATATATATATATATATATGTGTGTGTGTGTATGTGTGTGTTTGTGTGTCTGTGAGTGAGTGAGTGTGTGTGTGTTTGTTTGTTTTGTGTGCCTGAGTGTGTGCTCCTGGTTGTGTGTGTGTATATATATATATATATATGTATGTATGTATACTTATAAATACAGCTTAATATATATATATATATATATATATATATATATATATATATATTTATAAATACACCTCATTATATATATATAATATATATATATATATATATATATATATATATATATTGAGCTGTATTTATAAGTAAATAGTGCTGAATATCATTGATGGAGCATTTATATTTATGTCAGGGTAGCGTGGGCGTGAAATCAAGGGCGCTTGGTTACAAACAGTTTCTCAACTATGCTATCATCATCTGATGAGACTGGATTTTGGGGAGCATTGTCAAATCAACTTAGATTTATAAAGGCCCCAATTTTGGTCGAAATAAATTTATTATGGAATAACGGTGTTGAGCTTTCCCTTCCTTTCAAAGATAAATATTGCTCTGTATATAATCCAAAAAGTTTGCTATACATTGAGCTTTCTGTATTGATTTAAAGATTCACTGTATTTATACCTATTGGATAATAGAATAATGATACGGTGTGTCTTAGATATCACATATAGAATCATCACTTACTACCATGTTTTCGATACCTCACATCTCTCTCTCTCTCTCTCTCTCTCTCTCTCTCACACTATATATATATATATATATATATACTTGTTTGCCTGTCTTCATATGTTCATCTGTATGTCTATAGTTTTGTCTGCTTGCCGATCCAGCGAATGAAGTCATTTTGATATCATGTTGCTTTTGATTAAATGGTCACCCATCTAAGTATTCAACAGGCTCGCCGTTGCTCAACATCGGTAATCTAATTAGAACCGTTGTTTTCACCTTGACTTGACCGTAAGCAGCCATCAAAGAGTAAGGTTTATAGTTGAGACTGTCCTTAAGCTGATATTTTATTTTGCAAATACATTGGAACCACGGTTCTCGAACCTAATTCGTTCCAAAATTACGTACGAGAAAACCGATTTGTTTGACAACAGAAACAATATTTCCCATAAGAAATAGTGTATAGTGGATTTATGCGTTTTTGGCCATCAGATGAATGTCTATTTATATGCCTACAGTTATATATGATATGGAAATACGTACATCTAAACAGCAGATAATACATAAATATGTAAATACAAAAACGAAAAGTATAATAAAATTAGAATTATTGGTTTGGTTTGGTTTGTTTTGTTTTACGGCATATCAACCTCAGTGGGTCATTTAATGCTGATAAAGTTCTGAAATAAATCAATTCTTAATGGATAATACAATTTTTTTATAAATACATTTTTCTATTTAACCCATAGATGGGACCCTAACAGCTACTACCACTCCGGGTCAGAGTGGACCAGGGAGCAATGGTGATGAAGGGGTGCTCCACATTCCCCAAACCTCCAAAACTGGAACCTCACCATCAGATAGAGTTTAACGCCATTCCCATGACATGTAGACCAGCAGCCACCGCCTTTTAGCACCCATATGATAAATAGGGGTTGGGAAAATCATATAGGTGCTAGGGCTTGACGTGACCAGCCGATTGATCGGAGGGGCCTCTCCGACCGCCCGTCTAGCCCAAGATAGGGCCAAAGTGGAGTATTGCAAGTCATGGACTGCTCATCCACCTGGGCTCTATCCTTAAGCATCACGGGTCGCCACCCACGGCCAACAGGTGGCCCCATTGGGGGAGTCTTACCCCTCTGCAGAGGTGCAGTGGTTCATTCTAACGCTCCAGCCAACAGGGCGGAAAAGTAGAATTAACTTAATTCTTTATCATTTTACATACCTTTTGAGCTGTAATGTGAGGGCAAAAGGATGGAAGAATAATTACTTTGAAGGGCAGTCTCCCTCCATAAAATGACTGGGTAATTGTCCTTCTGTGTTTTTTTCCCTTATCTCGAGTTCAGTTGACCACTTGGGAACAAGACCGGAAAAGTGCTTTTGTATAGAGCTTTTTGAAGTTCCAATTGCGAGAATTTGTTCGATAACGTGTTGTATACTATGGGAATGAGTGTTGGTTCATTCATCTTGTATCCTATCCCCCAACAAAAGTATTACTTACTTCGTGTGGGCTGGTGAGCTTAAATAGAATTCAACGGGGAGATGGAAAGGAACAGAGACCGGGATGACTTTAAAGTAAGACCTTTATTATCGGTATTTCTCTGAATGTTTGAGATGAGGCTTGATGGTTAGTATTATCTGCGTTATTCGGACTATTGTCCTCATTTTTACCATGTTCTCATCACGTTGTAATTATTTGATGGCCAGTCTTTCCTCCTTTGTGATGTTTGGTTTTGGAGGCTTTGATTTCTCTAGCACCTGCCTCACCTTCCATCTAGAGAAATCAAAGCCTCCAAAACCAAACATCACAAAGAAGGAAAGACTGGCCATCAAATCATTACAACGTGATGAGAACATCGTATAAAAAATGCGGACAATAGTCCGAATAACGCAGATCATCCGGTTCTCACTATTTCGTTGAGAGGATATATTTCCCAAACAATTCGATAGGTGTTACCTCTGCAAAGTCTCAAAGCCCAAGCGTTCTAGAGACCTTTTCGACGCCAAGAACTTTGGGTTTTCCCTGCGCATGTCGGAGGGCTCTTCCTGTCCTATGCCCTCTGGGAGATTGTTATTTTTGTGTCTTTTTATTTATTTATTTATCTTATTTAATTTTGTTTTACTTTGTTTTATTTATTTTTATTTTTATTAATCCCCACAATACCCATATCTCGGGTATATAATGCGTGAGAGAGAGACAGACAGGCAGACTGACAGACAGACAGATAGAGTAGATATGATGAGATGAGGGCACTTGTTACTCTGCTTCTACTGCTTCTGACTCGACCGGTCGCCATATTCTCTTGACTTATCTTCGGGGATTTTTGTTAAGTGTTGGTTTTTTATTTCTTCGGCTGTCATTTTTTTTTGTTTCAATACTTCAAGACTTGTTGTTTGCTTTTTTATAAAGCTTATCAAACAATCCAGCCCATTTCAGCTGCCGCGTGGGAGACCGACTCTCAGATCGAGCGAACTATGTCCATTCACTCTGAATTTCTCGTCGCATCTGACCAAAGTAAAACTAATTCTCACGCCTGTAAGTGTACCTTACGGAGGGATCAAGTCAGGGTCATCTTCATCTTCAATCACTCATAACCCTAACGGTTATGGAAATTTCCACTTCTACCTCCAATTTTAAATCTAATGACTCTTATTCAAAATATTCTTATTACAGGTACATACATAATTCATAAGATGCCTATGAATTATGTAACAAACTGAGGTTTTTCTTACTCAAATTTTTTTTCGAACTCTGAATTGTTTTACTTCGGATTTGTTCGAAACTTGAGGTTCCACTGTATTGTATTTTCTGACATCTTTTCAGATTTATGAAGCAATATGGGAATTGATTTCGAGGAAAAAAATGAAAGTTAAATAAAAATGTTTACTAAACTGACCCCCCCCAAAAAAAAAAAAAAAAAAACTTTTCTGATTCTTGCAACAATTTGTTCTTTGGTACACCTTAGTTGAACAACATCTTTATTTCTTGGTAATTTTCAGCATTAACGAAACTAACAAGAAAATGCGTCCTCCGAGCACAAGTATTTAACTTTTAATATTATCAAATATTATATTGAGTTAGAAAGACTAATGAAATTAGATAAGAACACAAAAAAGATCGCACTTATTTTTACTTTATTCAAATTGATTTCAATATAAAATTACAAATAGGATTGCTTTTAATACTTTTGGGAATAAAACAATATTAGAAATCTATAACACCAAATAATTATTTATTAAATACGGTTTTGTTAAAACAGGTATGCAAATTATTCCCGCCATATATTTTGTGGACATTTATTTCTTAATGATATACAATACATATTACAGGACTTAAAACACATTAATGATATGGAGTTTTTTTAGGGAAATCTATCTCAGCTAGATCTTAGTGGAGACATTGTTAATAAATATGATGTTAATTAAGATTGAATATTAATTATTTAATAACCATTGAGAATATATCGTAAATAACTAAAGGAATTGTGACGTTGGTGGTGATGTATTTTGGATATAGATAGACACACAGTGTCCATTATAATAAGATATATGAAAGATATTATATCGAAATTTGTGGACAGACAAAAAGAATTCTTTATTTTTTCAATTTTTTTTCGTTAAATTGTATCGGTGGTTGTAAAATAGCGTAGCAGACAATAATGACACGTTGTTTTCTTTTTCTATTTTCTTGAAGGCCATCAATCAAATTAACATCCACACGTCGACTAAATGTATTGTGTGAAATTGCAAGATATCATTAAGACTATATTCTACGATATCTTTTGCCTCAGATTATCATCTCTTCCGTCTCAAGAAAGAGGGTTTGTATTGAGAAATTTAGTATATAAGGTGTGTGCTAGATTCCCGCTCCTACTTATAGACTAGGCGAGATCATGTGATATAACTCTTGGCCAATCACTGGCAGTACTCTGAGACTGATACAATACTTAACCCCCCTATTGTCCATAATTACTGCAACGTTCATAGACGACGGACCTAGGATTAAATCACTGGACCTTTACCAATACGCAGGATAGGACTTAAACGCTTACCAAAGAATCACCAAAAGATTTCATAACATAGAACTTTCTTTAAGCCCTATTTTAACTGGCCAAGGATGGCACTTTAAAAACTTTACAGTTTGAGTGACAAACATTATTCCAGTGACGAGCAAGTAAAATCTGTTTTGAATAAGTGGCTCAAAGAACAAACAATATAATTCCACTGTGCAGGGATACATGCTCTCATTCGAAGGTGGCACATTGCTATTGAGATAAACGTTGACTTTGTGAAGAAGTAGGGATGTGATCCACTGAGGACCAGCCTCATTTTGATGATACATATTCCTGTGTTGATAATTATACTTGTCCTAAACAAAATGGCATTACTTTTTTACTCACCATTGTATATATTGATACACATGTTCTAAAAAGTACGATGTTATCATCATGCGACTTCCTTTGGTCAAAAATAAGACCGTCCAAAACCCCTAGGATGAAATGGCAAAATGTAAATCCTGATTATCTGGTGTTTTTTTATGCGCTGAATTCTTATTTTTAATGGGTGTCGTCACTCAGCTAAATAATGGACCATTCCGTTTTTATTGTAAAGAAAGAAAGGGAATAAAAAGGAAATGCAACTCTGAAAATATATAATAAGAAAAAAAGAAATAGATAAAGTAGGGGAAATATAGAGAGATTGGGTAAGCGCGGAAGTTATAACGCTAGCTTGTTTTAATTGAACGTAAAGAAAATATGAAAAGAAGGAAAGAAAGAAAAAAGAGTGAAAGTTAAATAAAAATTATTACACTTATACATATTGAACTATTTAGCAATAGCTGTTAGGTAAGTATATCAAACCTTGTAATAATTAATTATCATACTGTGGTATATCCACAGGTGGTGCTAGTTAAACATTTAATGTAATAGTAACACA
>CM042149.1:55870197-55937697 GCA_023376005.1 Doryteuthis pealeii | reverse complement strand
TATTTAGTTTTGATGCGGGATAAATGTAAATAAAGATGTTGCATTGTGTAACATTTATTGACTTCACAATTCTTTCTGCCCTTTGAGCGTTATTGTATGTTTTCTTTAAAAGTTTATGTAATGAATTCTGTATAACTAAAGTCATTGGAAATGTACTCGTCACCCCTGCAAAGGGATAAGACCTCCCCACAAAAGGGGTGTCCTGGTTATGACATTAAACTGAATCTGATAGTGAGGTCTCAGTTCCGGAGATCTTAGGAGTATGGATTACCACTTTATTGCAATCACTCATAGTTCACTCTGACCTGGAGTGGTAGTACCTGTTGAATGTAGAGCTACCAAATGTCATACACTTACTTATTGAAACCAGTATAAAGTTTTAATGTTTAAAAAAATAGTAAATATTAAAAACTTATAAAAATGTTCCTATTTTCATGAATTAGACATCAAAATGAATGTAATTACACTCTCTATCATCATCACGGATTCCAAAACTCTCTCTCTCTCTCTCTCTCTCTCTCTCTCTCTCATCGCTTTGGTAAGCCTTCTAGACGGCATCAAGTGTCCGTACAGAGGTGATGAATGTAAGATTTGAGTGGTCAGTCCAATACTGATGTGTCCATATGTAGGAGTTCATAGAAAAATGTTGCTTACTTCACCTGCCATGCCAGCTATGGATAAATAGTAGGGCAGACTGGGCTCTTTAACCTTGGTTAGGCAACCGGTCTAGGAGAAGTAAAACTCTGAATTCAAACCTGTTGAACTCTGCTTAAGAAATTGACCATGTATCACATCCTGCTCATGAGGAGGGGTAGGTAAATGGGGCTACGATTTGTCAAACACTGAATCCACCCTAGTCTAACTCAGCAATGTGTAACATAGCTCGGATCTGTGTGGTAAAGTGGAGAGCTGATGGTAGGCGTGTCACTTTAGACGCAAAAACAATCTACCTGGACTAGTTACATCTTGTTTTTCAGGAATATGCTTATATAACAATACCATAATTCTCTGATTTGCAGTTTTATTTTTCCCTTACTGTAATTCCTTTTTGAAAATCACTTTTTTTCTTTGCAACTTCTTTTTTTAAAAAATCTTTCAATAGTTGTTTAGCACAGCTAATTTGTGATAACCAAAAATCTTTTTTTCATCGGCATATTTTCTTATGATAGAGATAACTGCAATTTTCCTCGTCCACTGTGAGAATTTTGGAACTAACAATGGAGTTCGACTAAAAATATAAAATAAAAAATCTACAATTTGTAAGATGTCTGTAGTACACACAGCAGGAGATAACTAACAATGCTTGTCTAATTTTCTCTTGCTATAAAAAAAGAAGAAAATAACTTGTTTTCAAAATTTATGGATACTAGTGTGTATTTAGGTTTAACAAAACAAATGAATCAGTACTACTGAAAACAAAAATGTCTAAAAAAGTAAATTCGATACGACGCATCTTTTTGTTACATAATCATTAGATACCTAATGATTATGACAATAGTGTAGAAATCATATTAGTGCAGCTGATGGCCTTAAGGGTGAGTGACGGCGCTTGACGGGATAAACCGTGAGAACCGGGAACCCCCATAGAAAGCCCCCTTCCGGTTGAAGGGTAAGCAACTCAGTTAGTTAGAGTTAGAACTTAGAAGCGAAGCTAGCAAGATGTGAGTCTCACTGCGCAGATGTCTGGTCTGGGGGATCTACGAATAAAGTAACATCATCGTAAATCGAAATCTTGTGTTTATTACTAAAAACCAACAATGGCACAGGGCTTCTGATAAGGAATGATCCCCAACAGAAACCAGACCCGAAGTCCCCAAGAAACACCACGACAAGACCAGACCAAGATAGATGATAGAAGAAGCCGGCCAGAAGAGTAGACGACCAGAATAAGAAGTAAGAGAAGTATATAACATATATATATTTAGAGCCGGTAAAGCAGGCTATGCAACACTTTTTGAAGCAACAATAATTTGACAGGCTTGTATATCCTAATTTCATGTATTAGATAGATAGATAGTTCGATGTAAAAAGTCGTCGAGGCGGCCTAATGTCGCGAGGGAGTCTACCCCCTTTTCACTAGCGCTAGACCAAGGAGATTGTTTTTGAATCTGAGGTGGAGTGCCACACCTACCATCAGCTCCTTACTTTACCGCATAGATCCCGTGCTACTCATACGCTGAGTTGGCGAGGTAGAAAAAATTCTGGTCTATTCCCGTTTTGATAGCACTAGAACAGGGCAATTGTTTTTGCTGGGGTGGAACGCCACAACTAACGTCAGCACCAAGATACTTCACCGTACAGATCAGATTGCCCACGCTGAGCTATTCATGCGCTGAGTTGGCGAGGACCGGTATCAAATAAAGACCTTGCGATTTCTTGTGAATGCTCTACAGGCTGAGCTAAACCGCTAATGCTAGAAGCGTGTTTAATCAGTAAAATCTTTGGACAATAAAGCAGAATAATATCAGAAAATCTGAAACTACAAAATAGAATGAAAATAAAAAAAAATACAACTTTGAATTTCACGTTGCCAATCTTCAGTTCGACATTGGTTCACCTTCGGATCAGAAACATCCATTCTAGTTCGCCTGAGGTCCAGACAAGTGGATATTGGCTCACCTGAGGAACTGACACGTGGATACTGACTCACCTTAGGATCAAAGACGTGGATACTGATTCACGTCAACGAAACACGTCAATACTGGCTCACCTGAGGATCAGACACGTCGATGTTGGCCTACCGAGGATCAAAAATGTCGATGCTGGCTCACCTGCGAATCATCAACTTGAATGTTTATTATATTGTATAGTTTATATATATATATATATTATATATATATATATATATATATATATATATATATATAAGAGAGTTTTATAATTTGCTTGAAGCATTGTGTATATATTGGTTAGGAGGTTGATTTAGAAGGCTATCACAATGCAGATGTAAAGAAAAAAAAATAATAATACGGTAACAATGATGTTGTGTGTTAACTTGTATTTAATTCTTGAATTTTCGAGATAATATCTCTTTTCCAAAAGATCACTGGAACTGAAGCAGTCTATTTATGGCATTTCATATAATATATATATATATATATATATATATATATATATATATATGTGTGTGTGTGTGTGTGTGTGTGTGTTGTGTGTGTGTGTTTATATATATATCTGTGTGTATGTATGTTTATATATATATGTGTATGTATATATATATGTGTGTGTATACATATATATGTGTGAAGAGATGGAAGTGAATCCGGCAGTATGTAGTACATGAGGAAAATTGAAAAACTACAGGTTTAAATAAGTTGAGTGGTAAGTTTATTGGCCGACCTGCAGTGTTTCGATCTATTAATTAGATCATCTTCAGGGCATTTGTTGGTATAAGGAAGGTGATTAAAAAATGTTATCACAGAATAACGAGAAATTGGTTTATCAATCTGTTCAAAATTTGTAATCTGAAGAAAGGACGCTGAAAAAACTGGACGGTTTGAAATATGACGTCAAATATTCTCTTTGACGGTGTGAGTATGAGAATGTGTGAGTGTGTGTATCGAAAAAAGGCATTGTGCATTTTAGGTGTTTATATATATATATATATATGTGTGTGTGTGTGTGTGTTTATGTGTTATTTTTAATGGCATGTCAACCCGTGTATGTTTGTTTTATGCTTAGACCTTATGCAATCACATACATTGTAGGTTGATATTCTCATTTTTATTTATTGGTTCTTAAAGATTTATGTTATCCAGTATCTATATCTAATAGTAACAATCTGTACACAATTAAAAGTTTCAAGTAATTATCGCTAGTTAATAATAGTCATTTGATTGCACACAGTTTAATTGTTTCAAGTAATTAATGATATTAATCCTTAGTAAAATATCATAACGTCATATGACTTCCTAACACAAATAATTCCCGCTCAGTTAAATGTGTTGGATTATCTTCCCTTTGCCTGGCAGAGTTATCTTCCCACTGGGTTTCCGTGCCGGCCACCAGGGAGGTCTGGTATTTAAGCGCGGGTTTTGAAACTCCCTGCCTCTTCTACGTCTTCTGGTACGAACTGACATGGGTAGACACTGTCTACCCCTTTTTCGAAAAGCCCTACCGTCAATAGTATATATATATATATATATTATACAACCCCTTTCCCACGAGCAGGATGTGACACAAGATCAATTTCTTAAGCGAAGTTTAACATGTTTGAATTCGGAGTTTTCCTTCTCCATGACTGTATACCTAGCACGATTAAAAAGCCCAGTCTTCCCTGCTATTTACCCATAACTGGCGGGAGATTTGGATTCATACCTTTTCCAAGGGTATTAGCACCATGTGCAAACAGTTTTGTACAGGAATTGATTTCGGGTCGACGAGTCCAATTCCTAAAAATCTAACCATTAAACCACGCGCCTCCATAAAAAAACCATAATAGGTTAATTCCTATAAGTCTAACATAAACAAAGGGGAACCATTCTTGACCTATAAATTATTTATTTATTTATTGATCTACTAGGAAAAAAGAAGACGGGGTTAGGGTTAAGGTTTAGGCTTAGGGTTAGGGTTAGGTTTTAGGGTTAGTTTAATGGGAAAATAAATAAATAATTTATCAGTCAAGAGTGATTCCTTTTTACGTTAGACTTACTAGCACAAAATAAAAAAACACCCTCCGGGCGATGTAAAAATAGGTTTTTGAAACATATTGCCTGAGGGGTGGGAGTAAAAAATTCAATGTCAGCGAGTTTGTACCCTAAGTAAGAAAAATCATCAAATTCATTAAAGGATTAAAAAATAAAATAATTTGAAATGTAAACTTTAAATATGTATCAAAATAAAACAAACTATATATAGATATATAATGCCAGTCATGTATTTATTAAAACAATTAGGACCGTCTAATGTTGCATGTTCAAATTTTGAGTGTATTTATTCTATGTTATGATGATTTTGGGTAATGCGGTGTAAGCAGTGACGTAATTTTTGTTACAGTCAAAAACCGGAAGCGAATCTCCACTATTAATCGATAGGAAATAAAACCATAATAACTCGAAACGGACATTTCAATCTAGTCACAACATGGAGGAAATGAACACAGTGTCAGTTTTTACTAGCAAAATACCAGAATTTATGGTTTCAGTGTGATTTGCGATCATTGAGGCTCAGTTCAGCTCATGAAAAATAACGAACACTGTAACTAAATTTCAAATGTTCTGTCGGCTCTTACATCAGAACTGGTAATGAAATTACAGCCAAAAAAAAAAAACATTCGAAAAAAGAAGTTATGAACACCTGAAAGAGGCTGTCATCACAAAGCCACAAGAGGAACAAAACAGAACTTTTCGAAAAGCTAATTAACTACACCAAAATGACAGGCAGACCCTCTTACTACCTGAGAGATTTAATGGCGACAGTAGCTAGAGTTGGAGTGTGAGAGGATTTGGTGGTACACCGTTTCATACAAGCCCTGTCTATAACCATAAGACCATTGTTGTTAATAAAATATTGGCCTGGAAGAACTAAAAACCTTTGCAGACATGGTTATACCATTTTTAAGAAGCGCATGGTGTCATGGTTAAAGTCGTAAGAAATGGACTCGTCGACCCGAGTTCAAATCCTTGACGGGGTCGTGTGAATTTCACATATCCCTAATACCTCTGCGAAAGGTATGAATCCAGATACTCTCCCTCCATCTATGGGTGAATAGTAGGATATAATTAGCTCTAATCTTGGCTAAGTAACCAGTTGGAGAAAGAACACTCTTAATTCAAACATGTTAAACCCCGCTCAAGAAATTGACCTTGTGTCACATCCTACTCGGGCTCAGGGGTGGGTAAATATATATATACCATTTTTAAGACGGAAAAATACAAAGCAGAACAAAAACTGAATATAGAAGGCAAACCGGGGCGTCAGGAAAGCCCCAAACTTAAGACTCTGGAATTCGTCAATTTTACGTAAACCAGTGACCCCAAGTATGCCCTGGGAACATCTATTTTGGGAAAAATATCCAAACCTTGGTGCCAGTGGCCACATAAACTATCTTGTCAAATACAAAAAAAAACTTGATATGCTTATAACTAAGAAACACACAGATTTTGGGTTTTGATTTTTAATAATTAGGCGATGTAAATCAATAATTAACAAAAAAATAAAATATATACACACCCTCCACCCCACCCTACTCATGTCGACACGAGTTTAGTTTTGAACTTCCCAGACAGAAGACTCCATCGCTTATGAAAGAAAATACGAATGTTCATTTCTAAAAAGCAAAAACTAATGTTAAGCTGACACACTCATCCATCCCATCTCCTGTCGGTACAATTCGAGCTTTGAAGTAGCGTCAACACAATTTCTAACTGTAATAAAAAAGACAAATAAAGTTTAAAATAAATTGTTAAAAACTCCCATAACTTTTATTTACTTTGAACTTCTAAGCATATGGTCGTAGAAAGGCAAATGATGCTCATATCAATTTATTTTTATGTTAACATTTTATTATCCGGTCATGGACCGGGTACTTTTGCTAGTATATATATATATATATATATATATATATATATATATATATAATTTCTAATTTTAGATAAAATATTGTCAATCCTTACCATTAATTTTTAACTAGTACTTTCATGAACTGGCAATGAAATCAATTGTATCAGTGTTCAATAATGAAATATAATATTAAACCACGACAGGACGCAATAGTTGCATGATATAATAAAGTATTGCCATTGAATACGAATTATTTTTAAAGTTGTATTTTTAATCTGTAAATGAGATCCACACAGTTACTACAACTTCGATTCAGCGTGGATATGGGATGAAGTGGTGCTCCACACTTCACTTGGTGTGAGTGTGTGTGTGTTTGTATGTGTGTGCGTGCTTGTGTGTGTGCGTGCGTCTTCATTTCCATCATTCTGTAAGTTTTCTGGCTCAACCCAGTGTATGGGTGTTAATGTTGTTGGTTGGTTGGTTGGATTTTACGGCACGTCAACCTATTGGGTTATTTTATACCGGAGGTATTTTTGTTTTATTAATTCTTGGTGGGTATTTAATTTTTTTAACTCATTTTTTTCTAAACATATTTTTAAACTCATGTCTTTCTATTTAACCCATTGGTGGGACCCTAACAGGTACTACTACTCCGGGTCAGGTGGTACAAGGAGTATTGGGAATGAAGGGGATTTCCACATTCCTCAGAGCTCCGAAATAGGAACTTCACTATCAAATAGAGTTTAAAGTCATACATAGGACATTGAGGACCCCAGCCACCGCCTGCTAACATATATATGAAAAAAAGGTTAGGGCAATAAGGGTTGGGACAATCATATAGGTGCTAGGGTTTTACGTGACTAGCCTATTTATCAGAGGGGGCATTTGCGACCGATCGTCTAGCCGAGTGCTTCTCAACCTTTTTCGGCTTATGGACCATTTTTTATTCAAAAAATTCCCATCGACCAATCTACTTTTCTTGAATGTTGCTGCGAGCGGCTAGCACACGTGTAAAGACAAGACAATTCATTTTCCGCCGATCATCGACGTGCGCTTAAATAGAGATTTTCAACTGGGGAGGGTCATTATAAGAAGCGCTAAATTAGTTATTTTTTTGTGAAATGGCTAAAACATTTTTATGGCTTCGAACTCTCTGTGGACCACTAGAAATGTTCTGTGGGCCACATATGGTCCAGCTGGACCACGTTGAAATCACTGGTCTAGCCTACCTATGGGCTAAAGTGGAATGTTGCGTATAATAGACTGTTCAGCTACCAGGGTTCCGTTCATAAGCATCACGGGTAGCCACCCACGTCAAACAGGAGGCCCAATAGGGGAGTCTAATTCCTCTGCAGAGGTGCAGTCGTTGTATTATAAAGTTCCGGCGAAATTGGTGTTTTGAAGGTGAGTTGTGGCGCCAAAATAAAGCAATTCAGTTTTACATTGGCAAAGTGTCTGTTTTCCTGTAATGTTTATATTAGATACCTCTAAATGAGATAGACGCGCGCCGTATTTTAGGCAAATAGGTTGCACGTTCGCTTACAATAAAGCTTCTGGTTTTAGAACTAAGAAAGAAAAATTCCGGGGCCCCAGAAGAAGTTTTTTTTGCGAGGATTTAGAGTTATGTGTCTACGGTATGAGACTGCTAGAATTTATCAACATTAGATGCAGAATAATTTTAATGTCTTTCTCGCGGGAAAACATTCTTATTATGCAAAGATTTTATTCGATTTCTTTTCATTCTTTTTTTTATTTAAACTTTATTTCTCTTGAATTCTATTTAAATATTTTTGAATTTTTTCTTTCTTTTTCTTTCTCTCTTTTTTCTATTCTTTTTTCATCTTTCTTTCGGAACTTGATTGACTTCGCCTTTCTTTTTTCTTCTTTCTTTCTTCCTTCTTTCTATTTTGATGCTCTTTCTTCCATTTGCTTTCTTTTTCTTTCTTTTTATCTTTTTTCTTTTTTTCTTTCTTTCTTTTTTTCTTTTCTTCTTCTTTCTTTCTTTCTGTTCTTTCTTTCTTTTTTCTTTTCTTTTCTTTCTTTCTTTTTTTCTTTTTTCTTTTTCTTTTCTTTTCTTTTCTTTCTTTATTTCTGTTTTCTTTTCTTTTCTTACCTTTCTTTTTTTCTATTCTTTCTTTTTCTGTTCTGTTCTTTCTCTTTCTTCTTTCTATCATTCTTTATTTTTCTTTCTTATCTTCTGTTTCTTTTCTTTTCTTATCTTTCTTTCTTCCTTTTTTTTCTTTCTTATCTTTTTTATTCTTTCTTTTCTTTCTTTTTTCTTTCTTTTTCTTTTCTTTTCTTTCTTTTTTCTTTCTTCTTTCTTTCTTTCTTCTTTTCTTCTTTCTTTCTTTTCTTTTCTTTTCTTTTCTTTCAGTCTTTCTTTCATTCTATTTCCTGACATCTTCACTTTTCAGTAATTTCTGTTCTTTTTTTTTTTCTTTCTCTATTTCCTTCCTTCTTCTTTTTTCTATTCCAGTCATTTACTTACATTAAATTCTTTATATTTCATTTTTTCTTTTTTTTTCTTTTAATTCTTATAATGCCTTCAACCCCTTATTTATATTGAAACCCTTGCAACTATTTTCTTTCTTCTTTCTTCTTTTTCTTTCTGTCCTTCTTTCTATCTTTTATAATCTATATTCATTTGTTCATCATTTCTCATTCACAGACACACAGACACACACACACACACACACATTCTCTCTCTCTCTCTCTCTCTCTCTCTCTCTCTCCCTCTCTTTCTCTCTCTCTTTCAGTTTCTAATTATTTCTTCTATTCTCGATTGTCCTTCATTCCATTTCGTTCCCTTTCTTTCTTTTTATCATTTGTCTTTCTATTCCCTTTTTTTTCTATTTTTCTTTCTATATTTCTATATTCTTTTCTCTCTTCTTTTGGTATTTCTTTCTTTTCTGTTTATCTCTCGTTTATCTTTCCTTCATTCATTCTTTCTTTCTATCTTTCTTTTGTCTTCCTATTATTATTCATTTATTCATTTAATTTCACATTCACTCACTCTCATTCACTTTCTAATTACATTAATTCTTTTATACCCGATTTTCTTTCATTCAATTTTTTTCATTCATTTTTTACTTGTATTTATCTATCTATCTTTCTTTTTCTTTTTCCTATCTTTCTTTCTTTTGTTTCTGTCTTTCTTTATTTCTACATTTCTTTCTTATTATTTATTCCTGATGTTCATTTCTATTCATTCACTGTCTTTTAGATTCGTAATTACATTACTTCTTTTATAACCCGATTTTCCTTCATTCAATTTCTTTCATTCATTTTTTTCTTTGTATTTATCTATCTATCTTTCTTTTTTTCTCTTTCCTTTCTTTCTTTCTTTCTGTCTGTCCTTTATTTATACCTTTCTTTCTTTCTTTATTTATTTCCTCTGTTTATTTCATTTTTCATTCACTGTCTTTTAGATTCTATTACATATACTTACTTTTTACCCGATTTCTTTCATTCAATTTTTATGCATTTTTCTGTATTTATCTATCTATATCTTCTTTTCTCTTTCCTTTTCTTTCGTTTCTGTCTGTCTTTATTTATACCTTTCTTTCTTTCTTTATTTTTCCTCTGTTCATTTCATATTCATTCACTGTCGTATATCTAATACCATACTTCTTTTATTCCGGGTTTTCTATTCATTCCCTTTTATTAAGCCCCCCCACCTCTCTCTCTCTCTCTCTCTGCGTTTTCTTTTTCAATGTGTGTTTGCCTTGCCGACTGAAAGACATCAAGATACACTCAAGCATTTTATTGCACAGCTTCCAGGAAATTGCACAGCTACGCTTTTGACTGTATCGATTAATACAATTACCCCGGCTTATACCAAATAAAAGTACATTACTGCATAATATAGAAAACACACCAAGTCTCACTTTCTCATTACTACAACGTGCTTCAAACCAAGGGAGGTAACTCTGTAGCTGTTCTCTTTTTTGAGTCAATTGTATTATATTATTTACTAGCAAAACCTGTGGATATATAACAGTATGATAATTTGATTATTACAAAGTTTGATATGCTTACATAAGTAAAAAGTATAATATCTTATTTAACTCTCTCTCTCTCTCTCTTCTTCTCTCTCAGCCTATCTCTCTCTCTCTCTCTCTCTCTATATATAATATTATTATATATATTCCTTCTTTTCATCTTTTTTATTTTGATTGAAACAGATTAGTGTCATCGCTCTTGCACTCACCCCTCTTTCTTTATATTCCCCCAATTCTCTTTCATTTGGTTTATTATTATATTCTTCTGTGTAGCCTTTTCGTTTTTCTCTTCCTCTTTCTATGATAATAAACGATTGGTGATTATTTAGTAGGGTATACGACACTCATAAGGCATTTCGGCCGATAATACATTAGTTAATACAGGATTTACATAATTTCACTTTCCTCTGGACTATTTGGACGGTCTCATTTTTAAACAGGGACGTTTCAAAGAATGGTAACAGTCGTACATCAAGTGAATGCGAGTTATTGATTATATTATATATATATTATATTATAATTAATATATATATAGTATATTAAGGTTATTCTTCCAAAGAAGATTTTATACGGGCAACTACCAAATGCTAAGCTTCTATTGGACGTCCTCTCTTTCGCTACAAGGACAAATGGAAAAAACAATTGAAACCCCGATATTGACCTTAGTGCTTTGAACATCTAGCATCGGAGTCGGAAGGAATGGGCGTAAGGACATGGTTTCGCTAGGCCTAAAGAGCTTTGAACAAAATAGATTGAAGCAATAGAAATCGGCTACGCTTAACTTAAAAAGAAAATTTAACTGCCTGCCTTGGAGCATTTATACAGTGGGCTTCATGGCTCCGGCAAGGTGGGCTGCTGTCAACACCGAGAAAAAATAAAATGTTCTTCTGATCAGCATGCACCAACATGGGGAATCAAATCATCACTGACTGCCCTCATCTATCGTTCACGATAGGAGAGTCCAACCATATATATACTAATATATATATATAATATATATATATATAATTATATATATATATATATATATATTATATATAATATATATATATATTATTATTATTATTATTATTATTGTATTATCATTATTTATTTCTAACCTCCAACAGAATTAAAAATAACGGCTTCATTAGCCTTGTAATTACACTTATACAAATTTTTAGGCCTGGAGAAAAAATCTATATTAGATGAAATAAAAAATACCAATTTGTATCCCCCGCCCCGTAAAATTAATCAGTGTACCATTAAAATGACGTCAAAAGAACAAAATAATGCAAGAGTAGCGGAGTTAAACACCAACCATAACCCAATTCGTGAAGAAAACAATTGTATACATTGCTATTCCTTAGGTTTCCTATCTTGGTATTCCCCAATGAGAAAAAGTGTCCTATTTCTAGAATATTTTAATTATATTTAAAAAATGTATACGTTTTTTAAGACACCCACACCCACACACACACACATATATATATATATATATATATATATATTTGATACATAATATATATGTAAAATTTAACATAATATATATATATGTATATATATATATGTATATATATATGTGTGTGTGTGTCTGTGTATGTGTGTGTGTGTGTGTGTGTGTGTGTGTTTTGAAGGGAGGATGACTACGGAGAAGACAAAATACAGACCTAGTAACAGAAAAGTCGGAATAATGAATGGATATATAAGTGTTATTGTCATGACATTAGAATGCACAGTTTTAGGCCTACCTGACCATTTTTCATGGCACAGATTCTTGGTTGGCTGGTTGTTAGCAATTTACGGCATGTCAACTCTTATTGGGTTACTTTATGTAGAAGAAATTTTGTTTTATTGATTATTGATGGATATTCCTATTTTTTTAATCTTAATTTTCTAAAAACATTTTAAACTCATTTTTTTAATTTAACCCCTAGATCGGACCCTAACAGGTACTACAACTACGGATCACCGTGAACCTTGGAGTAATGGCAAAGAAGGGGTACTCAAAACTTCAAAAAGCTCGAAAAACATCCCTATTAGATGCACTTTAACGTCGTACACTGGAAATTTCAGATTCTTTTATATATATATATATATATATATATATATATATATATATATATATATATTGGTTTGTTTGTTGGTTTGAAGGCTATCACAATGCAAGTGTAAAGTAAAAAGAAGGTAACTGTGATGTTGTTTGTTAACCTCTGATATTTTTTCACTTCTTAATATTTTGGGATAAAAATCCATTCTACAGGAGATTACTAGAACTGAAGTTATTGCTAGTGGCTGTTCATTTGTTCTGTCTCATGTCTTCCCAAATTCTCTGTGTGTGTGTGGGGGGGTGCTTGTTTATGTGTGTGCTTGTGTTTGTAAGTGTGTGTGTGCGTGCTTATGTCTGTGTGTCTGTTCATTTCCTTTTTTTTAAATAATTATTATTCCAGTTTTGGCTCGCCCTCTAAGCAATTTTTTTTGTTTACTAACAGGACCATCTATATATATTCAAATGAATTTCGTTAAAAAATAATAGAGTCCTTATTGTTTTGGAGATTTTCTTTTTTCTGTAAATATTTCCGATGATTTGTTAATGCTATCATATTGAAAAGAATTGATAAATGCATTTATATATACATATATTGATATTAATATTGAAAATATAATTTAGTATATTTATAATTAAAGACTGCTCAATATCATTTATAGAGCATGTATATCTAAGGATAGTGTAGACATACATTAAACGGGGCTTTGTACTTGTCAGTTTGGTTATATAAGTGTGGATATCAAAATAGATTGAAATAAATTAAAATAAAAAAATAAAAAATAACAATCTCCCATGAGCCCTCAGACTGGAAGAACATTCTGAGCATGCGCAGAAAAAAATACCAACTCCTGGCATCCATAATATCCCTCGGCCATGCCAACCCAGGCCTTGACTGGCGACAGACGTTACGACTGAGACAGAAATAAAAGTCTGAAACCAAATAATATATTTTGTATCTGTCTCTTCTTCTTTCATTCCCATAAATACTTTTCAGCCTGACAACCCACAAAAAGGAAGAAACATATATAATGGGGTTTACAAGAAATAATCCGCGAACACGCATCAAATATTACCTAAAAAAATATGAATATATATATAATATATATATATATATATATATATATATATATATATATCAACCATTGCGCATGAGTAGGATGTGACACTCTCAATTTCTTTAATAGAGTTTATTGGGTTTGAATTCAGTTTTCCTTCTCTTTGACTGATTGCCTAACCAAGGTTTAATAGCCCATCTGCCCTACTATTTACGCATAGCTGAAGGGAGAATAGTTGGATGAATACCTTTCCCACTGGTATTAACACTGTGAAATGCAAACAAACTTATCCAGGAATTTAACTTGTCTTGTTGTGTCCATTTCCTGACGGTAATCATTACATCGTCTAATATAGTTATACTTTATAATATATATTATATATTAATATATATATATATATATATATATATATATATTAATATATATATAATAATATATATATATATATATAACAAGTAATAAGAAAATAAGAAATTTATATCTACAATAGAACTGTAATAGCAAAATAAGTCGGCGGGGCGGCCTAATATCGGCATCAGCCAGACAGCAAGGGAGCCTCTCTCCTGCTCACTAGCGCTAGACCAATGATTATTTGGGCGTCTTAGGTGGAGTGCCATTTTAACCCCTCGATTTAGCGAACAGATCCCTGTACTACTCATACGCTGAATTAACCAGAGCCGATATCGAGCCCAGAACCTTCGTAATTACTAGACGGACACTATACCGATTGAGCTTATTTTTTCTCAATCCTTTCCCGCGGAATTTATTACTAAATTTTAGCAGTTTGACGGCAACTCAAATTGTTAATCCTTCTGTAAACAAATATAAACAGAATTTGAAATAAATGTTAAACACGTTTATTTAGCGTGTACCTCTATGAGGTCAGTTGGTATTCTGATTAAATTTGCTTGTAACCACCCACACGTGTTTGTCTGGCTTTGATCTAACTGCTCCGTCTGCAGAATGTTAATCAATATGAACTTCATTGTTGGGCATCGAGGAATAGCCAGACTCCATAATGTTCCCGCAGTTCTTTGGTATTGTAGCAACTATTTATTTTATATTTTCTGACGAGATACTTAGAACCTTCTCAAAGTAGTATCTGTTGTATTCGTTGTCATCGTCGTCGTAGTAGTAGTCTAAGGTCCTTGTTTAATGGCATAGTAATAGTAGTAGTAGTAGTCGCAGTCTAGGTTTAATGGCATGTCAACCTTCCAGGTTTATTTAATTCCAAAGCAATCCTAGTGTAACGTAGCGGCGTCGTCACGGTACTAATTTGCAATAGTTTTATCTTCGTTGTAAGGGATGACAATAACACCAAAGTTATCCTCCAGAAGTTTATTGAAATAAATTCAAGCTTCTTAACTTCGAGAGAGAGGGTCAGCTTAATTAATATATTCAGTCTTTAGACTTTCGGTCCTTCGATTAAATTTCTAGGTGACAAGCTTTTTCAGTTGGTAAATATTGAGGCTAGCTTTTCCATCACCAACTACACGAGATCCCGCTCAGCCAACTAACTCGCATCGACTCTCTCGATTACTGACCCCGATCACCTCACTCTCTCTCCGGCTGACTGCCTCCTGGGCTGACTGACGACTCCTGTCTCGAGCCCTCGGCTCTTTTATATTCATAGCTACTCCTACGCATTTTTTATCTCTTGATCTGATAACGGGCATTTGTTATATTTCTTTGTTTAATAAAACCGGAAATTCATATTTCCGTTTGTACAATATATAACACTAGTAAAAAAACAGTAGTGGTACTATAACTGGGGGATAAAGAGTTCATACTTTCCTAAAGTGTCTTAGTCCGAATGTGAACGAAATATTAAGACTACCGTTAGCCACTACAAAACGGGGATCTGTTGTCTAACTTGTCGGTTTCGTTTATTTGTTTAACGGCACATCAATCTCTTTTAGGTTAGTTAATGCCGAAACCTTAGCCCAGTTGATTTTTAGAGCTGGATCAATTTAAATAAACGTTTCACTCTTCACCCTGTTGGCACTTTTCGACCAATCAGAAGCAAACAGGTCAGCCTTTCATACGCCGTCCCAAATTTTAGTTAATTTTCACTATTACATAACGTGTAACTAAATGTTTTTCTCCGAATTTCCACATATCATTATTTTAAATAGATACATTTTCAAATGTTAAATTTATGTAAAATAAATATAATTGAGAATAAACAATATACGTTTCTGCGATTTCTCAATATTTTTGAGACCTTAACATATTCCACACCTGGCCAAATTTTCAGAAAATTTGAACTTGGTGGGTTACAGGGCCTGGATGATTTGATAATTTGGAATAACCCTCCTGTCTTTCCCAAGTGAAACGTAAACAGCCTTATCCATGATTTGAACCCGAGTCACCGATTCCATTTTCTATGAGGAAAACTGAATATAAATAACGAAGGCTGGTTGGTTGGTTAGATATTATGGCATATCAAACTTTAATGGGTTATTTTATGCCGAATACGTTTTTTTCTTTGTTTTTGTTTCATTGATGGGTATTCATTTAAAAAAATTTAAACTGAATATTTAAAAAAAGTTTTTAAACTCATTTTTCCATATCTAACGTAACAGGTACTACCACTCCGGGTCAGAGTGAACCTGCTATTATATGCGATGAAGGGGTACTCCATACTCCCTAGAACTCCAAAATTGGAAATATACCATTAGATGCAGTTCAAAACGAATGATAATGTTACGCGCGAAACATTGCAAAATAACTTTGGTATTTACATATATACATGTTCAAAACTTAAATTCATGTAAAGTAAACATCATTGAGAATAAACAATAAACGTTTCTGTGATTTCTAAATATTTTGGAGGCCTTACCTTTGGTATTACACTCGTATATCAAAAGAGGAAGCATTTAACGGTATAATTGCATTAAAAACACACTGCCTTCTTCTCTTTAAAATAATATAACCATCATTGAGAATAAACAATAAACGTTTCTGTGATTTCTTAATATTTTGGAGACCTTACCTTTGAGATTACCCTCCTATTTGAAAAGAAGAAACACGTAACGGTATAATTGCCTTAAAAACACACTGTCTTTTTGTCTTTAAAATCAAAACATCAATGACAATAAAAAATAAACGTTTCTGTGATTTTTTAATATTTTGTAGATCTTACTTTTGGTATTACCCTCGAAATTTAAAAGAAGAAACACCTAACGGGATAATTACATTAGAAAAAACACACTGACTTCTTGTCTTTAAAATAATGTAAACAACATTCACAATAAACAATAAGCGTTTCTCTGATTTCTAAATATTTTGGAGACCTTACCTTTGAGATTACCCTCGTATTTTAAAAGAAGAACTACCTAACGGTATAATTACCTTAGAAAAAACACACTTACTTTAAAATAATGAAAACATAATTTGAGAATAAACCATAAACATTTCTGTGATTTCTAAATATTTTGGAGACCTTACCTTTGGTATTACCCTCGAATTTTAAAAGAAGAAACACCTAACGGTATAATTACCTTAGAAAAAAACACACTGCCTTCTTCTCTTTAAATAATATAAACATCAATTGACAATAAACATAAGCGTTTCTCTGATTTCTAAATATTTTGGAGACTTTACATTTTGTATTACCCTCGAATTTTAAAAGAAGAAACACCTAACAGTATAATTACCTTAGAAAAAACACACTTACTTTAAAATAATGAAAACATCATTGGGAATAAACAATAAACGTTTCTGTGATTTCTAAATATTTTGTAGATCTTACCTTTGGTATTACCCTCGAATTTTAAAAGAAGAAACACCTAACGGTATAATTACCTTAGAAAAAACACACTTACTTTAAAATAATGAAAACATCATTTGAGAATAAACCATAAACATTTCTGTGATTTCTAAATATTTTGGAGACTTTACCTTTTGTATTACCCTCGTGTTATCAGTTTGGTGGGTAATATAGGAAGCCACATGAGCAGCACGAATCATTCATTGACAGGATGTCACCTGCAAATTGTGGCCGATTGTCTTAATTGGTTCGTGATTCCCCTTTCAGTCGAGGCAATTCAGCGGTTCTATTTTCGTGGTTAACTCGAAAGTTGTCCGATGCGCACATTGATCGTGGCAAAGTTGATGTAAGATGATTATTTGTAGTGGCGAGAATACAGTTTGGATATTGTTATCGCCTCTTGATAGAAAAGTGTCCCATCGACAGAAAGGAGAAGTTGAATAAAAAGAAATACAACATGAGAAAAAAGAAAGAATTTTCCGCTACTCTCTTTCTTTCTTTCTTATTATATTGTTCTGTGTAACATGTCCTTTTCTTCCCTTTCTTTTTTTTATAAAAACGGAATAGTCTATTATTTAGCTGAGGTGACGAAACTCATAAGAAAAAAAGAATTAAGCGGATAAATAACAACCGAGTCCAATAGAAATGATCATAATTATGTTAGTGGTTGGATATATTTGAAATAATATACAAACAATACATTTCGCTTGTTTGGTTGGTTTGGTTTGGTTTGGTTTACGGCATATCAACCTCAGTGGGTCATTTAATGCCGATAAAGTTTTCAAATAAATCAATTCTTAATGGATAATACAATTTTTTTACAATTTCACAGAATGGGTAAAAAAAAGGGAAAGAAAAAATATTTACTAAATCAGCTAAGAAAAGACTGTAAATAGGAAAGAAAAGAAAGAAAGAAAGAGAAAGAAAGAAAGAAAGAAAATGTACTAAATGAGATGGGAAAATAAACTGAATCGAAAAGAAACAAAGAAATAAAAATATATTGAAAAAAGAAATAAATTATATAAGAAAGAAGGAAAGAAAGGAAGAAAGAAAGAAAGAAAGAGGAAAGAAGAAAGAAAGAAATAAACTAAATCTGATGGGAGAATAAACTTATCGAAAAAGAAACAAAGAAACAAAACAAAATATATTGAAAAAAAAAGAAATAATTATATAAGAAAGAAGGAAGAAAGATCGAAAGAAAAAAAAGAAAGAACGAAAGAAAATAAACTAAATGAGATGGGAAAATAAACTTAATCGAAAAGAAACAAAGAACAAAAAATATATTGAAAAAAAGAAATGAATTATAATGAAGTAGGGAAAGAAAGAAAGAAAGACGAAGAAAATATACTAAGTGAGATGGGAAAATAAACTGAATCGAAAAAGAACAAAGAAATAAAAATATATGAAAAAAAGAAATAAATTATATAAGAAAGAAGGAAAGAAAGAAGGAAGAAAAGAAAGAAAGAACGAAAGAAAATAAACTAAATGAGATGGGAAAATAAACTTAATCGAAAAAGAAACAAAGAAACAAAAAATATATTGAAAAAAAGAAATGAATTATATATGAAAGTAGGAAAGAAAGAAGAAAGAACGAAAGAAAATATACTAAATGAGATGGGAAAATAAACTTAATCGAAAAAGAAACAAAAGAAACAAAAAAATATATTGAAAACAGAAATGAATTATATATGAAAGAAGGAAGAAAGAAAGAAAGAAAGAAGAAAGAACGAAAGAAAATATACTAAATGAGATGGGAAATAAACTTATCGAAAAGAAACAAAGAAACAAAAAATATACTGAAAAAAAGAAATGAATTATATAAGAAAGAAGGAAAGAAAGGAAGAGAAGAAAGAGAGAAAGAAAGAAAGAAAGAAAAAAAACTAAATCTTGGGAGAATAAACTTAATCGAAAAGAAACAAAGAAAAAGAAAAAAAATATTTGAAAAAAAGAAATGAATTATATATGAAAGTAGGAAAGAAAGAAAGAAAGAACGAAAGAAAATATACTTAATGAGATGGGAAAATAAACTTAATCGAAAAGAACAAAGAAATAAAAATATATTGAAAAAAAGAAACAATTTATATAGAAAGAAGAAAGAAAGAAGGAAAGAAAAAAGAAAAGAAAGAACGAAAGAAAATAAACTAAATGAGATGGGAAAATAAACTTAATCGAAAAAGAAACAAAGAAACAAAAATATATTGAAACACAGAAATAAATTATATAAGAAAGAAGGAAGAAAGAAGAAAGAAAGAAGGAAAGAAAGAAAGAAAGAAAGAAAGAAAGAAAGAACGGAAATAACACGAAGGAATAAATTAAAGAAATATACAAATGCAAATTAACTTAATGACAATTAATAGAGTTTAATCTGAGGCAAATTGATGTATAAAAAGTTGTATGATTTATGAATGTGCAAAACATTTAATATAAGGTTAAAATATTTACAATCAGGGTGAAAGAGTTAATGAAATATAGAAAAGCGGGAAATAGCAATTATCAAAAACGAAATCTAAAAAGAAGGAAGCCATCTTGCTCATAACTATAATCTTTAAAAAATTTTTCGATATTTTAGTTTTAATCAAAACTAAAGAATTTATAGAATCCAAGCAAGACCTGTGGAAATGCCACAGTATGATTAATTAATTATTACAACATTTGATATTTTAGTGCTATATCAAAATAGTTGATTTTGTAAAACGTATAATAATCTTGATTTAACATTTTTGATTCATCTATTTTTATTCTTTCTTTCCTCCTTTTCATCAAGTTTGATTGAAACAGGTTAGCCTTATCGCTTCAGCACGCTCATCCACTCTCTCACTCTATCTTTTCCCTACTCTCATTCTTTCTTTCTTTCTTTCTTTCTTATTATATTGTTCTGTGTAACATGTGCTTTTCTTCCCTTTCTTTTTTTTATTAAAAAACGGAATAGTCTATTATTTAGGTGAGGTGACGAAACTCATAAGAAAAATAAATAAATACAACAGAGTCCAATAGAAATAATCATAATTATGCAGGTGGTTAGATATATTTGAAATAATATACAAACAATACATTTCGCTTGTTTGGTTTGGTTTGGTTTGTTTTACGGCATATCAAACTCGGTGGGTCATTTAATGCCGATAAAGTTTTGAAATAAATTCAGTCTTAATGCATAATACAATGTTGTTTATCAACTCATGTTTTTGTATTCAACCCATAGATGGGACCCTAACAGGTACTACCACTCCGGGTCAGAGTGGACCAGGGAGCAATGCTGATGAAGGGGGGCTCCACATCCCCAAACCTCCAAAACTGGAACCTCACCATCAGGTAGAGTTTAACGTCATTCCCAGGAAAGGTAAACCCTCAGTCACCGCCTTCTAGCACCCATATGATAAAAAGGGGTCGGAGCTTGCCATAAGAGCAATAGGGTTGGGAAAATCATATAGGTACTAGGACTTGATGTGACCAGCCGATGATCACGATGCCTTTCACAAGAGCCTTAGATCTAAGGCTCTTGGGAAAGGCATCTCTTCGCCCACCCTATTCATCAGCAAAAAGTCGGGAAAAAAACTTGGTTTAGCAACCAGTCTAGAAGAAGCAAAACACTGAATTCAGATTAATGGTTGTTGGATGTCTCATTGGTATAAGCTGTACAAAATTTCACGAGAATCTGCCCAATTCGGAAGAGTTGGATTTAACCAATGAAAAAAACGATTAAACATGTAAATAAGATAAATTGTCCTGAAATTAGTTGCCTAACAGATTTTCAAGATCAACAATCAAGGATTAATGTGATACGCAATCCATCTAATTGAAAGAATTCTTCAAGGATCAACAGACAAGAATTAAACTAATAGTACATCTTTCTACCTCAGGGAATACTTCAAGGATCAACAGACAAGGATTAAACTGATACTACATCTTTCTACCCCAGGAAATACTTCAAGGATCAACAGACAAGGATTAAACTGATACTACATCTTTCTACCTCAGGGAATACTTCAAGGATCAACAGACAAGGATTAAACTGATACTACATCTTTCTACCTCAGGGAATACTTCAAGGATCCACAGACAAGGATTAAACTGATACTACATCTTTCTACCTCAGGGAATACTTCAAGGATCAACAGACAAGGATAAAAATGATACAGCAATCTTGCTACTTAAAGGAATCCTTTAAGGATCAACTGACAAGGATTAAACTGATACTACATCTCTCTACATCATGAAATAAATCAAACTTCATGCCAACAAGTAATATCCATTGAAACTGCACTCAATACAACAGTAGAAATAAAGTGCCTAAAAGGTCGAGACTAGAATCGTAAATCTGCTTAAAAATTGACCTTGTGCCACATCATGTCCAAGTTGAGGGGCTGGCCAAATAGAACAAATGATGTGTACATGATCTGGGAGTCTTTCCTATGCTTGGAAATTATGAAAAGAAAACTGACAGATACAGACAACACTGTTATTATATATAGATACTTTTATTGGCGTTTGTTAATCTCATCAGACTATCAAGTTTTGATTGAAATTCGCACATCTCTGTCATTCATTTTTTAAATTCCTAATGACACATGAAGGGGGGGGGGACTCTATCAATAAGATATCAAGAATTACTTTTTTTTTGAGTAACATTGATTGTAAGAGAAGAAAAAACAAATCTGGGATTGGGAGTGCGAAATACGAAAGAAAAAAATCAAAAAAGAATCTCGTTATTGTCGTAAACAAAATCATCCTAGAACCGGTGAAAATACATTTTGTGACTTTTGACCTTTCGGTCGGTCGCGTCTCTGCCCACTTGACATAAAAACGATTATTTCTCAACGGATGAAGATGGAACCAAAAAATAAATAAAGAAAGAAAGAAAAAAGGAATAATAAAATGTTATTTTCAGAAAACAATGAGGATAACAATTGGACGTTTGATAAATTGAGAGATTTCATTTTCGGGGGAAAAAAAGAAAGAAAAATAATTGGGAAAATTGAATATGCATGATAAGAAAGAAAGAAAGAAAGAAAGACAGAAAGAAAGAAAGACAGAAAGAAAGAAAGAATAAAAGAAAAGCACACTTATAGAGATAGTGAAAAGGGTTAAGAAAGAAAGAAAGAATGAAAGAATGGATGAATGAATGAATGAATGAAAAACAGACACTTATTGAGATAGGAATAAGGGTTAAAGAAAGAAAGAAAGGAACAGAAAAAGAAAAGAAAGAAAGAAAGACAGAAGAAAAATCTTGTAAATTAAATATGCAGATAAGAAAAGAAAGAAAGAAAGAAAGAAAGAAAGAAAGAAAGAATGAAAGAAAAATACACTTATTGAGATAGGAATAAGGGTTAAGAAAGAAAGAAAGAAAGGAACAGAAGAAGAAAAGAAAGAAAAAGAAAGACAGAAGAAAAAATATCTTGTAAAAATTAAATATGCAGGATAAGAATAAATAAAGAAAGAAGACTGAAAGAAAGACAGAAAGAAAGAACAAAGAAATATATTGTGACGAGTGAATATGTTGGATCAGAAAGAAAGAAAAAAAGAAAGAAAAGAAAAAAAAAGAAAGAAAGAAAGAAAGAAAGAAAGGAAAAAAGAAAGAAAGAAAGAAAGAAAGAAAGAAATGTTCTTTCCAGCAAACAATGAGGAGAAACAATTGGATGTTTGATAAATTGAGGGATCTCATCTTCTGGCCTGATGTCAAATGTGTCTGGTTGATTCGACAAGAATGACCCCCGGGATTGGGTGGTGGAGTGGTGGTGGGTGGTGGAGTGTTGTGATAAAGATTTCATGCAAATGATTTCTAATGTCGGAAAACACGGAGATAAGAATTCTTAATCGGTGAATAAAGATTGTCTGGGGTAAACATGAAGCTGAAGGAGGGAAGCTAATAGATACATGGAGAAAGAAAGAAGAGAAAGAACAAGAAAGAAAGAAAGAAAAGAAAAAAGAAAAAAAAAGAAAGAACAAGAAAGAGAGAAAAAAGAAAAAAGAAGAACAAGAAAGAGAGAAAAAAGAAAGAAAGAACAAGAAAGAGAGAAAAAAGAAAAAAAAGAATGAACAAGAAAGAGAGGAGGGAGGGAAACTAATAGATACATGGAGAAAGAAGGAAAAGAAAGAAAAGAAAAAACAAAGAAGAAAAGGGAAAAAAGAAAGAAAGAAAGAACAAGAAAGAGAGAAAAAAAGAAAGAAAGAAAAACAGAAAGAGAGAAAAAAGAAAAAAGAATGAACAAGAAAGACAGAAAAAAGAAAGAAAGAAAGAAAGAACAAAAAGAACAAAAAAGAAAGAAAAAGAAAGAAAGAAAGAAAGAAAGAAAGTGACACTAATTGAGATAGTGATAAGGATTAATAAAGATAGAAAGGAAGGAAGAAATAAAGATAAGGAAGGATTCTGAGTGAAAATAAAAACAAAAGAAGGGATATATACTTGGAAAGAGAAGAAAGAAAGAAAGAAAAAAAGAAAGAAAGAAAGAATGAATGAAAGAAAGAAATATAAGGAAATATAGTGAGGGACATTAAACAGAAAGAAAGAATATATACTTAGGAAAGAGAAGACACCGAGAAAGAAAGAAAGAAAGAAAGAAAGAAAGAAAGAACAAGAAATAGACACTAATTGAGATAGTGATAAGGATTAAGAAAGAAAGAAAGGAAGAAAGAAAGAAAGAAGAAAGAAAGAAAGAAAGAACAAGAAATAGACACTAATTGAGATAGTGATAAGGATTAAGAAAGAAAGAAAGGAAAGAAGGAAGAAAGAAAAGAAAGAAAGAGAGAAAGAAAGAAAAGAAAGAAAGAAAAAGAACAGAAAGAACAAAAAAAGAAAGAAAGAAAGAAAAAAAAGAACAAGAAAGAACAAAAAAGAAAGAAAGAAAGAAAGAAAGAAAGAACAAGAAATAGACACTAATTGAGATAGTGATAAGGATTAAGAAAGAAAGAAAGGAAAGAAGGAAGAAAGAAAGAAAGAGAAGAAAAGAAAGAAAGAAAGAAAAAAGAACAAAGAAAGAACAAAAAAGAAAGAAAGAAAGAAAGAAAAAATAACAAGAAAGAACAAAAAAAGAAAGAAAGAAAGAAAGAAAGAACAAGAAATAGACACTAATTGAGATAGTGATAAGAATTAGAAAGAAAGGAAGGGAGGAAGGAAGAAAGATAAGGAAGGATTCTGAGTGAAAATAAAAACAAAAGAAGGGATATATACTTAGGAAAGAGAAGACACCGAAAAAGAAAGAAAGAAAGAAAGAAAGAAATATACTAATTTATTTTACTGTCATGGGAAACCGGCTGGGGTTATTTTTTTCCTAAAGGTTAGGGAATTGCGTACATTGTAGATGTATATTTACATTTTGCTGTATTTTCTTAAGAGTGTTTTTTCTTTTGCACACAGATATATGATATCAGGTTTTCATACCTAATCCAAATAATTTGAAAACAAAAAGCATAGATCGGACGCTAACAGATATAGCCAGCCTGGGAGTAATTGCTATGAAGAAGTGTTCCACACACCCCACAGCTCTGGAACTGATGCAATTTAGTGAAATCCCCAGAACATCACGTTTGGATTGTGTCTTAGCACTCAACACTGGATACAAGGAGCGTATTCTAAGCTTTGCAAACAAGGTGGATATCAATTGGAAATAGTCTGAATGGAAAATTGTGATGAGTAAATTGGAGGGATATGAAAGAAAGAAAGAAAGAAAGAAAGAAAGAAAGAAATATATTTTTAACAAGTAAATATATTGGATAAGAAAAGAAAAGAAAGAAAGAAAGAAAGAAAGAAAGAAAGAAAGAAAAAGAAAAACAAAGAAAATATTTTATCAAGTAAATATGTTGGATAAGAAAAAAGAAAGAAGAAAAAGAAAGAAAGAAAAAGAAAGAAAGAAAAAGAAAGAAAGATATTGTAACAAGTAAATGTACTGGATAAGAAAGAAGGGAAATTAAAGAAAAAAGAAGGAAAGAGTGAAAGAAAAGATATTGTGACAAAGAAATATGTTGAATAAGAAAGAAAGAAAGAAAGAAAGAAAGAAAGAACAGGTATTGTAACAAGTAAATATCTTGGATAAGAAGGAATGAAAGAAAGAGAGAAAGAAAGACGAAAGGATTTTAGCAAGTAAATATGCTGGGTAAAAAAGGAGAAAGAATAAGAAAGAAAGAAAAGAAAGAAGAAAGAAAGAAAGAAAGAAAGAAAAGAAAGAAAGATAGATATTGTAACAAGTAAATGTACTGGAAAGGAGAAAAGAAAAGAAAAAGAAAAGAAAAAGAAAAAGAAAAAAAAGAAAAAAGAAAGAAAGTAAGAATATTGTGACAAAGAAATATGTTCGATAAGAAAGAAAGAAATTAAGAAAGGAAAGAAAGAAAGTAAAAGAAAGAAAGAAAGAAAGAAGAAAGAACGTTTATTGTAACAAGTAAATATATATCATAAGAACGAAAGAAAGAAAGAGAGAAAGAAAGAAAGAAAATATTTTAACAAGAAATACGTTGGAGAAAAAAGTACAAAGTACAAAAAAAAAAGAAAGATAGATATTGTAACAAGTAAATCTACTGGATAAAAAAAGGAAAAAAGGAAAACAAAAACAAAAATGAAGGAAAGAAAGAAAAGCTATTGTGTTAAAAATATATGTTGGATAAGAAAGAAAGAAAGAAAGAAAGAAAGTAAAAGGAAGAAAGCAAAGAAAGAATTCAAGAAAGAAAGAAAGAAAGAAAGTAAAAAAAAGAAAGCAAAGACCGAAAGAAAGAAAGTAAAAGAAAGAAAGAAAGTAAAAGAAAGAAAGAAAGAAAGTGAAAGAAAGTAAAAGAAAGAAAGAAAGTAAAAGAAAGAAGGAAAAAGAAGAAAAAAAAGAAAGAAAATATATTGTGATAACAAATATGTTGGATAAGAAAGAAAGTAAAGAAAGAAAGAAAGAAAGTAAAAGGAAGAAAGCAAAGAAAGAAAGAAAGAAAGAAAGAAAGAAAGAAAGTAAAAGAAAGAAAAAAAGAAAGAAAAGATGTGATAAAGAAATATGTCGGATAGGAAAGAAAGTAAAGAAAGAAAGAAAGAAAGAAAGAAAGAAAGAAAGAAAGTAAAAGAAAGAAAAAGAAATAAAGAAAGCAAAGAAAAAAGAAGAAAGAAAGTAAATGAAGAAAGAAATAAAGTAAAAGAAAGAAAAAAGAAAATATATTGTTATAAAGAAATATGTTGGATAAGAAAGAAAGAAAGAAAGTAAAAGAAAGAAAGCAAAGAAAGTAAAAGAAAGAAAAAAGAAAGAAAAAAAAAAAAAATATTGTGACTAGTAAATATGCTGAATAAGAAAAATAAAGAAAAGAAAATAAAGGAAATAAACTAAATGAGAAAAAAATGAATAAAAATTAAATGAATAAATAAATGAATAAATAACACAAAAGAGAAAAGAAAACTTGAAAAGGCAAATTAACTTAATGACAACAATTATGAGAGTTTAATCTGACGCAAATTGATGTGTAAAAAGTTGAATGATTTAAAATGTACAAAAAATTGAATATAGCAGACCCAGCTAAGATGTTTACAATCAGGGTCGAAGGGTTAATGAAGTTAAGAAAAGCGGCAAATAAAAATTATTAAAAGAAATCATTTTGTTCCGACTGCGAGAGATAGAAGCCATATTGGATTAGAAATTATTCACTACGAAGGAAGGAAAGAACTCTGAGACGAGAAAAACAAAATCGTGTAAGGAAAATAAAAGAATGACTGCCACAGGTAATGATGCGAAATAACGAGAAAAATTATTTGTTATAGAAATAAAATAACCGAAAAGAAATTGTAAAGAAGAGAAAAGAAGAAGAAATCAAGAGAGTTGAATATGTTCAAGGGTAGCCATTTTGTCATTGAACGAACAGTGATTAACCAATCAGAATTCATTGAATGTACGAGAATGTTATTATTAATGTTTTACTATATTTTTTAATTTATTTCCGTTCTTTTAGATGTTTTTATAGAAACGCTGTAGCCATTTTTAGATTTTATGACATTCAAGGAAACAGCGTATATGGAAAAAATACATCGCTTCCAACTGTAATATAATGAGATGGAAAACCAACATTTTAGTGAGTGGAATGTTACAATAATTTTTGGAATGACATATAAAAGGCTACCTGTCGATTACTGATTTGGCAGCACAAGGTAAGGAAGTAAGTGAGGAAAAGAGTGAGTGGTGAGTTTTCAGTCGAGGCTGATTGTCTGAAGAGGACAAACGGAGAATGAGTGTTTGTTCTCCAAGGCGTTTTTACTTGGGAGTAAAATAAAATATGAGCTTAGAGAAAACATGTATATCTTTGTTATCAAAAACTTTAAACGACACAAGACGAGATATTCTCAAGAGATTCTCAAGTTGTTCCAGACTCAAACAGCGAGTATATCATCATGCCCAACAACGAATCCACTAACGGACACAGGCAGACCCAACCGTAAGTAAGAACATAAGTATAGAATTATTACAAGTAGAGAAAATCGACACCGCTATACAGCACACGATAAGAACTTACATTATATATACTAGCAAATATATGCACCGTCCGGGTGCAAGTAGTTAAGTTTTAATGTAATAAAATATCATATTAAATTAGAAAGACTAACGAAATAAGAATGAAAAAAAAAAGATTTGCAACAGAGGGGGCTATAATCAAAAAAACAGAACAACTAAAACTTACTCTTCCATCACTCCTGTCTTTCATTACTAAATTTTCCTAATTTAACTATTTAGTTAAAATAGGAAGTAAAGAATAAAATTACAGTTATTTCTTCTTGTAAATGATTTTCTTTTAAGATTTATCTCCGAGATTTTTGCTCATATTCAATAAGATAAAACCAAACAATTAGAAATCAATAATACCAAGCACATATTTATTAAAATCAAATTTTAAATATCAATATGCAAATAAGCCTTCCCGTTCATACTGTATGCCACTATTTTGTTGTATATATAAATACAATCACATGTTATTAGTATGTAATATGATTAACAGTATTAATAATGTAAAACAATTTTATCAATAATTGAAGGTTTAAAAGAATGAAACCATGGATAATTTGACGTAAATAATTAAGGGAATAGTGATTAGGGTAGTGATATAGTTTCGGTTACAGACAGAAAAACACACAATCTCTGTTATAATAAGACTATAGAAGTCAATAAGTGAGGCGAAGTGCCTTATTAATTATAAACCCAAACGACAGGGATACTCTACGGTGAGGTAATATTCCCCTCTAAAAACCCGGTTCCTGGGTATAACACTAAACTGCATCTGATGATAAGTCTTCAGTTCTGAAGCAGTAGGGAATGTAGAGTAGCTCTTTATTCCATTATTCCAAGGTCAACTCTGACCAGATGTGATAGTAATTGTTTAGGTTTCATCAATGGGTGAAATAAATAGATTTGAAAATTATTTGTATTTGATAGGACCGTGTGCAAAAAAACACACAAAAATGTAAATATAGACGTACAATTAACGTGGTTCTCTAACCACTAAACATAAAATAACCCTAGATGGCTTGATATCCCATTAAAATCAGTTAAAATAAATCAATCATATTATTAATTAGGCTTTCATTAACCCATTGTCATTTATTAAGTTCAGGTAAGTTTGGTGCAAGACCAGGTGTTCGAACATCTAATGATTGGTTTGGTTTCGTTTGTTTTACGGCATGTCAACCTCTGTGGGTCATTTAATGCCGACAAAGTTGTGAAATACATCATTCTTAATGCATAATACAATTTTGTTTATCAAGTCATGTGTTTCTAATTAACCCATAGATGGGACCCTAACAGGTACAACCACTCCGTGTCAGAATGGATCAGGGAGCAATGGTGTTGAAGGGATGCTCCACATTCCTCAAACCCCCAAAACTGGAACCTCACCATCAGATGGATTTTAATGTCATTCCCAGGACATGTAGATTCTCAGTCACCACCTTCTAGTACCCATATGATAAAAAGGGGTTTGGGCTTGCCATAAGGGAAATAGGGTTGGGAAAATCATATAGGTGCTAGGGCTTGAGGTGACCAGCCGATTGATTGGAGGGGGCCCCTCCGACCGCCCGTCTAGCCGAAGATAGGGCCAAAGTGGGGTATTGCAAGTCATGAACTGCTCATCCCCCTGAGCATCTGATGAGGATCAGTCTCAATAAGAAGGGAAATATGAAGTGAAAAGTCGCTCAAAGAAAAGTCAACAGGCGTAAGGGTATATATATATATATATATATATATATATATATATATATAGTGTGTGTGTGTGTGTGTGTGTGTGTGTGTGTGTGCTCTCATTCGAAGTTGGAACATTGTTATTGACAGAAACGGTGACTTTGGGGAGAAATAGGGATGTGATCCAAAGAGGACCAGCTTCATTTTGATGTAAGATAAATGTTTCTCTATCGGTAACTATACCTGTCCTAAACAAAATGGCATTACTTTTTGACTCATCCTCGTATACATTGAAGGGCCGGTTTAGCTCAGTCGGTAGAGTGTCATCATGGGAATCACAAGGTTCCTGGTTCGATACCAGCCCACGCCAATTCAGCGTATAAGTAGTACGGCGATCTGTGCGGTAAAGTAACGATTACCCCACAGTATCAATCCCCGTTTTTTTTTACAAGTCATACTCTTTAATTTCAGGTATTAGTGATAGTCATTTACAAAAGATAACTTAGTTTGGTATAACACCAGTAACATGGGCTACCTAGAAAGAGTATAACCCACTATTAATAGTTATTTACTAAGTTTAGCTTAGTTGTAGCACAAGTAACTCACGGGGAACCTGATTGTAAAAATATACTACCAAACATCACCCGGGGAGAAAAAACAATTTTGGAAAAAAGAAAAGACCAAGATAATCGCACCAACCAAAAATAATCTATTGGTACAATATTTGGCCAAAAGAAAAAACAATTTATATATATATATATATATATATATATATATATATATATATATATATATTTGGAAAATACATCTTTAAGATGCACTGGGATGCATCATCAGTAATATTTTTCCTGTGGTCATTACCAGTTTCGGGTCTTTCAACATTATACTTATTCGCACAGGTGACACAGTCCAAAATGTTAAAATTTCGGGCTTGCATCCCAGCAATATACTGCTACTTCATTGTGTGGCTTCGTTTGTTTTAATATGGCATTTTATAAGAGATTATTTGGCCATGCCGAGGCTGGGTGGTGGCCTCTCATTGGCCAGTGCTACGTGCTTCAAGTACCGCCAACCAATGGGCATCCTCCCCCCTGCCACGGCATGTGCCATATTTTCTGCCTGCCCGAATCTCTCTGACGCTAGGTTGACGATAATACTATATGCATATAATATATATATATTCACACAAAACCGCCAGAAAACTAAAGCTAATAAGTAAAAAATGCCCAATACCTAAGTAGAGCAAATAATAATTATCTTTATTATCTTTATCTTTATCTTTATATATATATATATATATATATATATATATATATATATATATATATATAGTAACCCCTCCGCACGAGTCGAATGCGACACGAGTTCAATTCCTTAAGAGGAGTTTAGTAGGTTTTGAATTCAGTTTTCCTTCTCCTAGACTGGTTGCATAACCAAGGTCGATGGATCCACTCTGCGCTATTATTTACCTATAGTTGGAGGGAAAATGGTTATATTCATATCTTTCCCAAGGATATCAGGTCTATGTGAAATGAAGTCAGCTTCGTCCAGGATTTGAACTCTCATCGACGAGTCCATTTCCTATAACTAACCATTACACCACGCACGCCCATATTCTTTTAGCATACAATCATGCTGTATATAGCCGACTATTGGTAGTTGTTACTTACGAAGCTAAGTTTAGTTTGGTATAAGGCCAGTAACATAGAGCACCAAGTCAGAGAGTGATAAAAAGATAATGCCATTTTGTTTGAGACAGGTATAATTACCAATACACGAACATGTATCATACATCAGAATGAAGCTGGTCCTTTGTGGATCACATACCCACTTCTCAATACTTCACCGTTTCTCTCAATAGCAATGTTCCAACTTCGAATGAGAGCATGTATTCCTGTCCTGTAAAATTCAGTTGACTCTTCTTTGAACCACTTCCTCATTAAAGATTACACTTCACTAGAATAAAATTCGCCTCAGACTATCATCTCTTAGGTCCCGTGGAAGAAGGTTTGAGTGGCACCTTACCCTCTAAGAATAATAATAGTGGTACTATTTAATCCATAGTAGGAGGGATGGGGTGGTTTATACCTCAACAAAGGGTATTCAGTAACCTCTAGATTTATTCCTGCTCTTCATTCACAATAGTTGATGTATGGAGCATTGGTGATCGAGCCAAACATTTGTTATTTTATCCAAATATTATCAATTCTTCAATCGTGTGGGTTTCCTATATATTCCACACACCTAAAAAAATGCACAATGTTTCCTTTCGATACACACACTTACACCGTCCCATACTCACACAGTAAAAGAGAATATTTGACGTCATATTTCAAACCGTCTCCTTTTTTCAAACCTCAATTTTTAAAAAAAACAGACTGAATAATACAGACTACCACTCGCTTTTCTCGTTATTCTGTGAGAAAAAATGTCTTATTACCTTCCATATACCAACAAATGCCGTGAAGATGATCTAATTAATAGATCGAAACACTGCAGCGTCGGCCAATAAACTCACCACTTTAAAACATTTAAACCTGTGTTTTTTTCATTTTTTCTGAATATACTACATACCGTTGGATTCACTTCCTTTCTTCACATATTCATTGTCTCTTTTCATATTTCTCAATTGAATTTTGGGGTGCGGCCGTCTAGAAATATTTTGTTGAATCTAAATAATTTTGTTTTTCATATCATCGTATACGCTGGGCTTTTAGTTGGCAACGAAGAAAAGGAATAAACTAGAAGTTACCAAATGGATCAAAACCACAAAAGCAACCCGCAAAGGTAAAGAGTGGAACGATATTCTAACTGAAGAGGATAACAGAATGTTTTTGGCGATTGTATAAAAGAATGGAAACGAAACCGTCTTAGAAACTGTTCCTCTGTTATCTCTAAAAAGACGTAGAAACACGTTAAGTTTCTTTCTATAATAGAACTACCTCTTTTCGTTCACTATTATTCTATCATTCACAGAAAAAAGAAAAGAAAAAGAAAGACTCTATTTCAGATAAGGCATAACTCTCAAAGACGTACAAGCACGTTGGGTTTCCTTCTAATATACAAAAATCCCCTTTTCCTTCACCATTATTCTATCATTCACAGAAGAAAAGAAAATGAAAGACCCTATTTCAGATAAGGTATATCCCTTTAAAAAAAAAATTTTAGGGTTTAAAAACAACATTCGATAAACGCTTATCTCAAAAAAAAAATTAAATTTTAATTTCTGCTATTGAAACTTTATGCATTTCTCTGAACACTTTTTTTAAGTTTCTTTTTCACACAACTACAACGTTGGTCGATAAAATAATCAGTCTGGGTAAATATTTCGCCGACTAAATTACAAGTAAACATTATCTTTTTCGCCAGAGTTCCCCGGGGACATCACATATAAACAAAGATGCTGTTTCCCACTCTTGGATAAATTGCTGGTAGTCTTCGAAATGACACTACCTCCTTCTGTTGATTTGTCAACAACCTGTTGCATGTCAAAAGTAATCGCTGTTGTTGGCTGCTGTGATCAATCACACTTTACTCTTGTTTGTAGATTCTTCAACTATCTTAATTGTTTTATCCACGCAATAATTAATTCTGGCCAGTCCTCTTCCTCCTTGTTTATCTTGTCACTTAGTCTGCCTATATCAATAATAATAATAATAATAATAATAATAATAATAATAATAATAATAATAATTGCTGCACAAAATGATGCCATAAGGACAAACTATATAAAAGCAAAAATTGATAAGACCCAACAAAATAGTAAATGTAGACTTTGTGGTAATAGAGATGAGACTGTAAACCATATACTCTGCGAATGTAGCAAACTAGCACAACGAGAATACAAAACTAGACACGACTGGGTTGGGAAGGTGATCCACTGGGAATTATGCAAAAAATTTAATTTTGACCACACAACAAAATGGTATATGCATAAACCAGAATCTGTTCTCGAGAACAAAACGCATAAAATTCTCTGGGACTTTGAAATAAAAACGGATCATCTTATCCCAGCAAGAAGACCAGACCAAGTGTTGATAAACAAAAAAGAAATAACTTGTCAACTGGTGGATTTTGCAGTGCCAACAGATCACAGGGTGAAGCTAAAGGAAAATGAAAAATGTGAACAAATATCTGGACCTTGCCAGAGAACTGAAAAATGTTATGGAACATGAAAGTCAAAGTGATACCAATTGTGGATGGTGCACTTGGAACAGTCCCAAAAGGATTGGAAAAGGGTTTGGAAAGTTTGGATATCAAAGGAAGGATTGAAACTATTCAGAACACTGCACTGCTGCAATCTGCCAGAATACTCAGAAGAGTCCTGGAGACCTGAGGAGACTTGCTGTCACTCAGACTCGAGTGAAAGACCATCAGCTAATGCTGATGTGAAAACATGGTTTACAGTCTCATCTCTATTACCGCAAAGTCTACATTTACTATTTTTTGGGTCTTATCAATTTTCGCTTTGATATAGTTTGTCCTTATGGCATTATTTTGTACAGCAACTATTAGTGATTCAGTTTCTCTTTTAAGGTTTCCTTTTCTTAACCATGTCCAAATCTTTTCATGTGCAACCTCTTCGGTTTGTCGTTTGAAGTGTCCATTATTATTATTATTATTATTATTATTATTATTATTATTATTATTATTATTATTATTATTATTCATGTATTTAATTTTCAGTGGTTATTTACCCAAGATCTAGAGTGAGGAAATAAAATTGATTATATGCATTCTATGAATTTATAGTTTCTTGAAGGGTTCGGGTTCTGTCTTTTTTTGGGGGGTTTCTTTTTCACCCACATTGATAATATTCTACTACGCAGACGGGCATGTTCGTATTACATGCACTCAGAGTCCTTGAGTTACTGCTTCCACACAATTGGAATAATATTTGCCTCTCAAACATTCTTTCATGCGGCCGATGATAAGCAAACATTATTCCAGTTACGAGAAGTGAAATCTGTAGTGAAGAAGTGGCTCAGAGAACAGTCAACAGAATGTTAAGAGACATGGGTACATGCTCTCATTTGAAGGAGGAACCTTGCTATTGAGAGAAACAGTGACTATGAGGAGAAGTAGGAATGCGACCCACAGTGGACAAACTTCATTTTTTATATATAATACATGTTCCTATATTGTTAACTAGGAGCGGCTACCCGGCGTCGACCGGGTAGATGGGGATTTTTGTAAGTTAGTCCTGTAGATCCATTATTACTGAATCGTGAGTTGAATCCTAGTGGGATGCCCCATTTAAATCCCTATGTAAAAAATAGACCTTGCATTGATCCAGCTACTCTAAAAAGAAATGTTAATGTCTACTATCTAAAATATTGAAATAAAAAAATCTATCCGGCTATCATTTAAATTCTATTTTTTAATTATCTTCACGAATAGAAATCAAATCTCTATTATTTTTGCTCAAAAACCATAATGATGATATTTAATGTGTATATATATTTACTTTGTCGTTAATTGTTTTATTTTCGAAGTTTCCTCCGGACATACATATACACACAACTGCCCTTTATATATGTATAGATTATACCTGTCCTAAACAAAATGACATTAATTTTTTACTCATCCCCGTTGTACCTGTTAGGATCTAATCTATAGATCAAATTGACCTGTTTGAAATGATTAGTATTGGGCAGGAATACTTGTGTAACGTATTGGTCTCTTTTCACGATATTAAATCGTATACGTAACGTTATGGGACCCACCGCGTCTTTAAAACACACGGTACTATTAGGACTTGTACAGTCGTGTATCAAGGGGGTTGGCAACGCTCGTTCGTTTACAAGCGCACACAGATCTAGTAGTCCTTTTCGTTGGTCGACCCCACAAGATATCACCTTACAAGACAAATGGTTCTTCGTTGCGGTCTATTAACTTTCTATCTCCACAGGGTGTCTTTGGGCAGGGGTATCTCATTCATAAAAGGTCTCGTAGTACTTCTTTCACGTAGTAACTGAGATGACGATGAGGTGCTTTTCAGCAATTTATTCACTTAATGCAAGTTATTGAGAGAGAGAGAGAGAGAGAGAGAGAGAGAGAGAGAGAGAGAGAGAGAGAGAGAGAGAGAGAGAAGAGAGAGAGAGAGAGAGAGAGAGAGAGAGAGAGAGAGAGATCGATTTCTTTAACACATGTTTTTCATTCACCTGCCTATGACTAACTCGCCCAAACTGCCAACCCCAACTGCTCTCGGCAAGTTCCGTCAACCCGACTGTCAAACCAACTGCAGTGCCCCAGACCAACTGTCTTTAAAATCTAAAGTTCCTCATTATATAGAATTGGGTGTGGAACATTCTAGACTCGTGGAACTTTTCGAATGTTCTAACTGTTTTACCAAGCACGTGTCTGTTAAGAGGTCTTCCTTTCTTCGACGGCAATTCTAGACTTCCTGGCTATCCCGAGTCCCAATAATGACAGAATCATGCTACATCCTATAAGTTTCTCTGTGTCTGGCACAAGGCCACAAATATGAGGGCGCGCCATTATGCTGATATTACTGAGTAAAAATCAGTGATTATCAATAGATACTTAAGACTGCGAAATTGCTTGAAAAGAAAGTCTAGCATATTGTGTACGTGTTAACGTACACATTCGCTTGTGGCAAATACGCTTCTATTTCATCCTCGAAACAAGACCGAGATGTTAATAATTTTATCGACATTTCCCGCCCATCAAGGACGCGCACGTGATTTTCATTTTCCAAGTTAACTTAATCTGACATTTATTAACAAACAATAGAGATAATGCTTTTGCAATGTCAACATATTTTTTTTTATTCGCAATTTGTGTGATTAGATGAAAAATCAGTTCTGCCAAACGAGAATATCTTCAGCAATCAAAAGTTTGAGTTCTTACACAAAACAAGAAAGGAAATCTCTCGGAGTTATGTCAGATTCGAATAAGGATTCTTCTTCTTCTTCTTTTTCTTCTTCTTTTCCCCTTCTTCTTCTTCTTCTTCTTCTTCTTCTTCTTCTTCTTCTTCTTCTTCTTCCCGATCTTCTTCCTTCTTCTTCTTCTTCTTCTTCTTCTTCTTCTTCTTCTTCTTCTTCCTTCTTCTTCTTCTTCTTCTTCTTCTTCTTCTTTCTTCTTTCTTCTTCTTCTTCTTCTTTCTTTCTTCTTCTTTTCTTTCTTCTTCTTCTTCTTCTTCTCTTCTCTTCTTTTTCTTCTTCTTCTTCTTCTTCTTCTTTCTTCTTCTTTCTTCTTCTTCTTCTTCTTCTTCTTCTTCTTCTTCTTCTTCTTCTTCTTCTTCTTTCTTCTTCTTCTCTTCTTCTTCTTCTCTTCTCACCCTTCTTCTTCTTCTTCTCACCCTTCTTTCTTCTTCTTCTTCTCTTCTTCTTCTTCTTCTCTTCTTCTTCTTCTTCTTCTTCTTCTTCTTCTTCTCGCCCTATTTTCTCTTCTTGATAGGAGGAGGAGGAGGAAGAGATTTCATTTGGGTTGGTTGATTATCTTGTTTTACAGCATATCAACCCGTTTCGGGTTAATACCAATTATAGTCATGTTGAATAACAAATAATTCAGAGTACTTCCGATACCTGCCATTGTTTAAGTGTCCATTCCTCTAAGTATTGAACATGTTCATCACTGCTTAACTTCGGTAATCTAGTGAGGACTGGTGCTTTCAACGAAACTTGACTGTAAGCAATTCATTTGTGAGAAATACAATACAACACAACGTGAACAGAACCAGATATACGTACCTATTTACCTATTTATCTGTGAGAGCAGGATGTCACACATGGTCAATTACTTAAGCGGGGTGTAAAAAGGTTGAATTCAGAGTTTTCCCTCTCAAAAAGGGTACCTAGCCAAGGTTTGTTAAGTTTTTAAATGCCATCCTTGGCCAGTTGAAAAGGACTTAAAGTAAGTAAGTCCTGAGTTATGGAATCCTTTGCTAAGTGAATAAGTCCTATCCGGCGTGTTGTTAATGGTCCAACGAAGGTTCAAAGTAGTTATGAGTATGTATCGCCAGTACTACCGGTATAAGTATTGTATCAGCAGCAAAGTACTGCCAGTGATTGGCCAAGAGAAATCACATGGTTCTCGCCGAGTCTATAAGTAGGAGTGGACTTTTAACACACACCTTATAACAGAATTTTCTCAACAAGGTTAAAGAGCTCAGACTACCCTACTATTTACCCACAGCTGGAGGGAGAATAGTTGGATGCTTACTTTTCCCTAGGGTATTAGTACAATGTGAAATGCAAACAACCTTGTCCAGGATTTGAACCGTGTCCATTTCCTACGACGGTAACCATTACATCACGAACACCTCTATAAATTAAAGAATGAGGATACGAAATATCTAAAAGGGGTGGTGAGTTTTAGTACACCACCGTGGAATTACCAGACCCTTTAAATTTATCACTGTAAATCACCGAATTTATCTGGATGCACTCAACATGTGTTCAGCAATTTCAGGTGTTCTCATTGCTGAAGGGGATATTCAAAACGCGGATTGCTTTCAAAGGATTCCCGACTAAGCTTGTAGCACCGATCCTAAAATTTTATCGGGTCTTCTCTCATTCAATAACCCCCCTTAAGCTGTATTAATCGTTGGGATTGTTTCAACGAACGAATGTCCACATTTCAATCAAAATTCTGGGATTATCTTGCACAAAGGTGTCAAAATTAGGGTGACCCAGAAAAAACAGAACCCATAAATTTTGTAATAAAAATGTTAATTTTGACTATGGGGGTATAGGTTAGGGTTTAGGGTTAGGGTTAAGGTTAGGATTAGGGTTAGAGTAGGGCTAGGGTTTAAGTTTAGTTTAATGGGAAAATGAATAAATAATTTGGGTTCTGTTTTTTCTGGGTCTGCCTGTATACCGGTGACCCAGAAAAACTGAACCCACAAATTTTGTAATAAAACTGTTAATTTGAACTAAGGGGGTTTAGGGTTAGGCTTAGGGGTTAGGGTTAGGCTTAGGGTTGGGTTGGGGTTGGGGTTTAAGGTTAGTTTAATGGGAAAATAAATAAATAATTTGGGTTCTGTTTTTTCTGGGTCACCCTAATTTTGACACCTTTGTGCAAGTTCACCCAAATTCTGATACATAATTGTTTAGAACGGGTTTGAAAAAATAATGTAAAAAGATCACTCAATCTTGACGCAATGCTCACTGTATAACTGTAGAACAAATATTCTAAGTTCCAATTACCATCGAATTGGTAAGACAAGGCTACAAAGAAGCCGTAGCTTAATACGTATCTATCCTTGTTGCAATCCTACTGCAGAATGCCAGAGTATTTATGAAGCCTCATAACATCATAGAAACCAAGCAAAAAATCAGGACTCAAGGAATGGGATCACCCAGATACGTAAACGGGCTATTCTTGTGTTCCATAAATACCAGCTTTTTCGGGCACCAGTCAGTTGTGCTTAGTTGCTGTTGTTTAAAACAACAACATTCTCAGTTCACAACACAGTTGGATGCTAATCACCCAATAAACTTCTACAATAACCATATAGGTGAGCGTCTGTTTACGGATATTGGTTAAGGTCACTTCTCATTGGCTGCTTGTTTATTTTATAAAGTGATTTTTTTTAAAGAAAATATGGGATAAATCAGTCATATTGTGTTCTTTTGTATTTGTTGGACTATCGGCTATATAAGACGTAAGATAAATCCCCACTGTTATTCATGAACTTTCCTAAATAGCAGCAGCAGACACTTCCAGTAAAATTGGCCAATCAGAAAGGCACCCAGAAAAGCATTTTTAAGATCTTTTCGTAACTGTCAACGAATCAGTTGCAAACTGGATTTTCTGCCAGAAGAAACACTACAGGCAAGGAGATTTACTAAGACTACAACCACAAAGTTAGTAATTCGATACCGGCCCTTGCAACTCAATAGCACAGGGATCTGTGGCGGTAAAATAAGGAGCTGATGGTAGATGTGACGCTCCACCTCAGACGCAAAAAAATCTCCTGGGATAGACTCCTAGCTGATACCAACTTTAGGCCACTCCGATGACTTTAGTTACAACAATTAATACCGGGAGTCAAAGGAATCCTACATATTGAGATTACAAAGCAATCTCCTAACATTACAATGTTTTTAATCAAGTACCACAAGGATTAACCAAAGACACTAAACTCAATACTGACTTTATTTACAAACATAATAACTAATATCTAAGCGCCTAGAATAGTGACTAGAATCGTAACAGTATGTATAATATATATACACCAGTCTTAGTTCACTAGCATCATTATCAATAATATCCCTTTTGCTTACAAAATAACACATAAATAACAAAAACAATATAAATAAAACAGTAATTTTAAATGACTTAAAATTATTTCTTTATGCCTAGGTGTCTATAAAAGATTTCAAAATTCATCATTAAACTCTTATTTTATTTCATTTAAAGAAAAACAAGAACACAAACGGCCATATAAAAAAATATTTTCATTTTATCATCCATCTTATATTCGTAGTTTTTTTAACGTGCTTATATATCAGTAAGTTTATAACCTAATGCCAGGTGGATGAGCAGTTCATGACTTGCAATACTCCACTTTAGCCCTATCTGGGGCTAGACGGGCGGTCGGGGAGGCCCCATCCGATCAATCGGCTGGTCACGTCACGTCAAGCCCTAGCACCGATATAATTGCCCCAACCCTATTGCTCTTATGGCAAGCCCCAACCCCCTTTTTATCATATGGGTGTAGAAGGCGGTGACTGAGGGTCTACATGTCCTGGGAATGACGTTAAACTCTATCTGATGGTGAGGTTCCAGTTTTGGAGGTTTGGGGAATGTGGAGCACCCCTTCATCACCATTGCTCCCTGGTCCACTCTGAACCGGAGTGCTAGTAACTGTTAGGGTCCCATCTATGGGTTAAATAGAAAAACATGAGTTAATAAACAAAATTGTATTATCCATTAAGAATTGATTTATTTCAAAACTTTGTCAGCATTAAATGATCCACGGAGGTTGATATGCCGTAAACCAAACCAAACCAAACCAAACCAGCCTAAAAATGTCACCCAGAATCTTAACACATGCCGTTAACATCAATTAGTCAATCTAATTCAACTATATTTTTACGTTTAAACATGAGTAAATTTAAATACATTTGATTTTCCCTAAGACAGAGACTTGGTGTTCTTGCTTTTGAAATTCTATCATTCGCTCATTTTCTGCAGTTAGAAGTTTTTGTTCTCTTTTTGTAAGACATTGTTAGTTATTTAACACCTGCGTTTTGATAAAAGACTTGAGACCATCTTTTACCTTTTGTAAAAGAAAAGGACTTTATTACAATTCAATCCTCAACAACCTCCTCATCTTTCTTTTCTTTTTCTTTTCATATTCCCACCATAATGAAGTAGATATAGAAAGAGAGTAAAAGCTTCTAATAATCAATCTTTATTTTTACCAAAAAATGAACACAATTTATGAAATATGAAAATATAAAAAAATACAAATTTAAATACAAAAATAAAAATTATTTTCTAAAAATCCATTGCAGGCCTACCGTCAACGGGTTAATACTCATCCTGTTTGAAAATGAGAATTTGTCTATCGTCGAGTTTGGAATATGTCTTCTTTTTTTCAAAAACTGTTACAATAAGAGATACATGACTGTCGCTGACCGAGAAAAGCGTTGGCGGATGTGCTCATATTTGAAACTACCACATAACATTTTTGCAACATCAATGTTTTCGTTTTGGATTCATATTATTTTTGTCTCCGCTATTGATAAGTCCGGAGTATAAACAAGCTCTGAAGATGATTTTTATAAATCGAAATATTGTTCAATATTAGCAATGAATATGATATAAAATCTTTTCACTTTAACTGCATATTGTGTTGTTTTCATATCCTTTTATCTATACTCAATATATATATATATATATATATATATATATATATATATATATATATATATATATATATATATGTATATGTATAAGTATTAACTTACCGGTGGGTATAAGAACGATCGTTGGAAGCGCACAATATCCAGGTTAAGGTTGAGAAAAACAAATACAAAGTGCTCAATACAATGTAGAGCATAAATTTATTTTAAGAATGGAAAGGAGTAACCTACTCGAGTTTCATCGATTGATTCTTCAGGGTTACTTTAAATTAATCGAGTTTACGATTAATCTGTTATTAATGTGTTATAAACATGCCCGTTGGAATGGGACTTACGGGCATGTTTATAACACCTCGTAAACTCGATTAATTTAAAGTAACCCTGAAGAATCGATCGATGAAACTCGAGTAGGTTACTCCTTTCCATTCTTAATATATATATATATATATATATATATATTATATATATATTGGTTAGGAGGTTGATTTAGAAGGCTATCACAATGCAGGTGTAAGAAAAAATAATAATACGGTAACAATGATGCTGTGTGTTAACCTGTATTTAATTCTGGAATTTTCGAGATAATATCTCTTTTTCAAAAGATCACTGGAACTGAAGCAGTCTAGTTATGGCATTTCTTTTTAAATTAATTCTTTCTCCATAACACAACTTGCCTTTGTTAAACAGGGGAAACAAAGACCTATTATCACATAGGAGATATGATTGTTTTTTTTTCTTCACTTGTGACGAAAACAAACGAAGGATTTGTCATATAAAATTTGAATTTTGTTTCTATCTCATTCATTGGATAAGACGAAATAGTGGCGTTTTATTAGACCCGTTTCAGCTTGTTACGAGATAAATGATAATGTAGTAACAGTACACGTACGCAAGCAAATACAAACACACACACACACAAATACAAACACACAGGCACGCACATCCACACACATGCAAACATACACACATAAATCCACGCACGCGCACATACACAAGAATACACACACGCACACATACACAGGAATATATATATATACACACACATACACACATACATGCACACACATATAAACTTGTTATTATTTTATTCATTTCAGGAAGTGTTTGCTTGATTTTAGATTTTTCTATTCTCTGTGGTAATGTGGTAAGAGTACATACGTGTACAAACATACACACACACACGCGCGCGTACGCACGCATACACACGTGCACACTCCCACAATCATACACATACGCACACAGGCACGCATACACACACACACACACACACAAATACACATATAAACGCGCGCACACACACATACGGACACACACATGGACACACACACACACATACAAACATAAACAGTCACATACACGGACACACACGGGCCCACACATACACATATACACATATAAAACAGTCACACACACGGACACACAAAGGTCCATACATAGACACAAATACACACATAAACACACAGTCACATACACGGACGCACACAGGCCCATACATACACACACAAACATACACCACAGTCACACGGACACACACAGGCCCATACATACACACACACAAACACACACACACACACACATACACACACACAAACATACACACGTAAACACACAGTCACACACACGGCACACAGCCCACATACACACACACAAACATACACACATAAATACAGAGTCACACACTCGGACACACACAGGCCCATACATACACACCACAAACATACACACAAATAACACCACACACAACACACACAGGCTCATACATACACACACACACACAAATACACACATAAAACATACCACAACATTCCCACTCTCCTTCAGGGTGGATGCAATTGCGAAATAGGTCATTATAAACGTTAGCAGCTCTGGCAGTAAGAATAATAACTCTGTACTTCTTAGGGATTTCGATGTCTTTCTCCAAGAATGGAAGTATACAACCCTTCGTCCATTTCGCTATTGTATACGTCGAGTTCATTCTTCGTAAATTGTTCTAGCATGATGTCTAGTTGGCTATTAATGATTTTTCTATATCATTGCCTGATTTTAGGTGGATTCCGAAACTGTTTCTTGAAGTGTTCTTTCCACTTCAGAAGTATATATTCTTGGCTGCCTGCTTTTAGCTTTGATGTCAAGGTATATCACTTACTTGATTAACTGTCTGCCTTGTTAATAGTGATAATCTATATTTGACAGTTTCTGATTTTATTTATCTGATTTATTCTAGTTCATCTTTTTTGTAGGTTTTAGTTTATTCTATTTTAACTTTATTATGATATTGCACATTAGTGTTTGTTGTTACTTTTTTATTACATAGGGTTGCTTTTTAAAAATTATTTTGTTTTTGCTAACTATTTTTGTCTCCCAAGAGACTGTATATTTGTCTCTTTATTTAGTTGTTATGCATTCAGCTGCTGCATCTAATTGGGCGCTGACAAAGTTTTCGGTTAAATCGAACTTAACGAACCTAAATTCTACCGTCGTATGCCACCCCGCCGAAAGAAAAAATACCAAAAATCAGGGAATTAACCGAATTTAATGAAATTTTCAGTGTTGATATATTAATAATGAATAAAAGATATAATGCACAAAAACTTTTACATTTTCTTGGGTCAGTTAACTTTGAACCACGTATCTTTGAGACCCTGTGTTACGCCTCAATTCATCATTTAGAGTATGTCTTTCTGATGTCTCCTGAAAAATATTAAACTTGTTTCTTTACGGTTACCAAATAGGGATTGCATATATTGTTGGCAAGTGATATTGGTCAGATTACTGGTTTGCTTTTTATTTCTGTGTTGAATTAATAAGACAATTCTGTGGTCGGTGGATGTTCTTTCAAAAGACGAGTATGCCTCACACTTAATAGCACTGTTTCTCCGCTTCTTGTCTATTAATATTTAGTTTAGCTGTGCTTTTGAGATATTTGGCTACGTATAAAAAGGGTAAACTTGTACTTAAAATATAACATATTTACTGGTCTAGCTTAAACTGTATATGATAATATATATATATATATATATATATATATATATATATATATATATATATATATGTGCGTGTGTGTGTGTGTGTGTGTGTGTGTGAGTGTGTGTGTGTGTGTGTGTGTTGGAAAATAAATAAAGAAAGAAAGTATAGAATGGATGAAATAGGATATTTTAATCAATTTTACTTACACGTGTTTCGGTCTGGAGTTTATCCATGTGTACATTATTCAAACTATTATTACTTTTAAATAACCAAATGAAATGAAATGATAATAATAGAAAAATGTAGAAATGTTCCGCACTCAAAGAAAATTCGACCTTCATCAGAGTAAATCCTTATTTGAAATGAAATTCATTTTTTCAACATACCGTTGGACGGTATTTTATTTTACTCACACACACACACACACACACACACACACACACACACACATATATATATATATATATATATATATATATATATATATAGTCTAAAGTCGGTATCAGCCAGACAGCGAGAGAGTCTATTCCCTTTTCACTAGCGATAGACCAAGGGGATTGTTTGTGCATCTGAGGTGGAGCGCCACACCTACCATCAGCTCATTACTTTACCGTACATGTCCCAGTGTTATTTACAGCGAGTGTCGGATTCAAACCAGGAACCTCGAGATTCCTAGTCGAACACTCTACTGACTGAGCTAACCCACGTTTGTGTTCAATAATAAGATGTATTAACCGGTCTAGATTATCTATTAATAATAGAGATTTGATTTAAGTTCGTGAAGATATCGCTCAGGAGATTCGCTTCCGGTTTTTGTCTGTAACAAAAATTATGTCACTGCTTACGTCACATTACCCAAAATCGTCATAACATAGAGTATATACACTCAAAATTTGAACATGCAGCATTAGACAGTCCTCATTGTTTTTTAAAACAAGTTTTAATAAATACATGACTGGTATTATATATCTATATATAGTTTGTTTTATTTTAATACATATTTAAAGTTTACATTTCAAATTGTTTTATTTTTTAATCCTTTAATGAATTTGATGATTTTACTTACTTAGGGTACAAACTCGCTGACATTGAATTTTTTACTCTCACCCCTCAGGCAATATGTTTCAAAAATCTATTTTTACATCGCCCGGAGGGTGTTTTTTAATTTTGTACGAGTACTTACAATGACTGTCACCTCATTCAATAGCTACATTACAATTCAACCAACCTGATTAATAACTAATTCAACTTTCGAAAATATGCAAGATGCGTAAGGTCACTAGATAGTAAGACATGTTTACGCCGTTGAATTATTGTAGCGTATATTTGTAAGATACTTATGCCACTCTCTGTGTCTACATAGCTACTCCCCAATGAGAAAAACAGTGAGATGACCGTGCAAACTGCAGGTTTTCTTTTAACGTAACTTCTCTCAGACCTTCACCATCAAAGGATACTTACAAATCCTCAGTGGTTTGATATTGGAGCTTCTTTCTAGAGATTTGATTTTGAAGGAAACTTCTCATGAAAGAGATACCTTCACCACGGCTTTATTATTAGACTGGAACTAATTTTATGCCTAGCTTATACTTATACTGTGTTATCTATTAATAATGGAGATTCGCTTCCGATTTTTTGTCTGTAACAAAAATTATGTCACTGTTTACTTCACATTACCCAAAATCGTCATAACAGAATAAATACACTCAAATTTTGAACATGCAGTCCTCATTGTTTTTTAAAACCAGTTTTAATAAATACATATCTGGTATTATATATCTATATATAGTTTGTTTTATTTTAATACATATTTAAAGTTTACATTTCAAATTGTTTTATTTTTGAATCCTTTAATGAATTTGATGATTTTACTTACTTCGGGTACAAACTCGCTGACATTGAATTTTTTACTCCCACCCTCATGCAATATGCTTCTAAAATGTATTTTTACATCGCCCGGAGTGTGTTTTTTTATTTTGTTCTAGTATAATATAATATCTGGATAATTCTAGCTTATATTGATATTGGGTTTTATGATATAATATATTTACTTTGCTTTGACTAATACTTTGATGTAAAATCTTTATATTAATACAATTCTATCTTAATACTTCGACCGTTATCATCTTGCAGCACCCTCTGGCTAAAAATGAGACCGTCCAAATCGTCCAAGATGGAATGCAAAAATGTAAATCCTGATTATCTGATGTTGCTTATCCAGCCGAAATCCTATTTCTTAGGAGTGTTGTTACCTCAGCTAAATAATGGAGAGAAGGAAGAAAATGACATGCTAAAAGAAAAATATTACAAGAGAAAAAGAAAGAGAAAAAGAGGGAATGAAAACATAGGAGAAAGATAAAGAGAAAGGGTGATAACACTAATCTGTTTCAATCGAACATAATGAAAAGAAAAAATGTGTGAGAGAATTAAATCAAGATTATTATACTTTTTACACATTGAACTATTTTAGCAATAGCTCTTAAGTAAACATATCAAACGTAATAATTAAATTATCAAAATATGGTATATCCACGCTAGATCCCGCTAGTCATTATTGTTATGTTTCTAATATTATAAATTATTATACCGTGGTCTATCCACAGGTCCTGTTAGTATAGTATATTATAAGTCCAGCTAATACTTTGAAATGACAGGTGGTCTAAAGCATAAATGTAATATACAGCACAGTATATATAATATATATATATATATATATATATATATATATATATATATATATATAATGTCAGGATGCTCAAAGCTCTACGGAATGCCGATTTAGAGATTGACTTTTTCTCGATTTGTTTAGCCTCACATTTGAACATATATGCCCGCCTAATTCATTAATTATCAACTAATTAAATTTCAAAATTAGGTATGACTTCAATTAAGCACATATTCTCCCAAATATATATATATATATATATATATATATATATATATATATATAGAGAGAGAGAGAGAGAGAGAGAGAGGGGCAGAGAGGGGGAGAATAAATTAAAGGAACAAACTTGAAATTTGCTGTATTATAATAATTTATTTCAACTGCGTAATCACAGCATCTTCAGACATGAGCAAAAACATGGTTGTATTTTTCCGACAAAGTATCTGGACTTTAATATTGGCAATGTATTTCCTATGTTGGAAGAAATAGTATTAATAAACAATATAATTCTCATTGTTGGTAAAAACGAAAAAAGCTAATAAAACATTATATACAATTAAAAAAACCCAAAGAGTCGCAATATATTAATGCTAGAGGCGTCATAATATATACTTTTCATAATGGATATTGTAGACTATTCATTTTATAATATAGTGTAAAATATTTAAATCTAAAAGTTAACTGGAAATTTTACAGAAGAGTAATAGAATATAAAATGTAGACTTATCGACATCCTTTGACCCCCTTACTGTTCTGGATGTGATGTTCTAATATTCGTTTATAATATCACGTGACTGACTTATGTGGGAAACCTTAGTTGTTTAGATGAGTTGGGCTTAGACCTCCACAGAGCTGCATATTCCGTGGAGTCAAATGAAATAAATATGTCGAAAAGGAACTATGTCCTCATGTTCTTGATTTGATTAAAAACTAATAGATGGACGTGGACATAGACAACTTAATACGACTCATATGACGAAAGACCCAGAATACGAGAGAACTCCGTCCGCATAGCAGAAATAGACGTTATGCCCAATAATAAAAATAAGTAGAGACAATCCAGCACTAATGCACAATAGCGCGCAAGAGATGATATCATTATATTACATATAAAAAGCATTACATTTCACAGAAATACTCGAAAACCTTTTATATGCTAGATAACAAGAATAATAAAAAAGATACTATAAGGCATTAATGCACAATAGCGTGCAAGAGAGAATACCATTTGGTTACATATAAAAAGTATTTCATTTCACGGAAATACCCGAAAACTTTGAGACGCTAGGGTTAGGCTTACGGTAAGGTTTAGTGTTAGGTTTTGTGCAAGGGTTAGGTTTAGGGTTAGTGTTAGGTTAGGGTAGTATTAGGGTAAGGTTATTTGGGGAGTTTCTGAAATCTAAAGCTATTCATGTGTAAAATGCGATTTTAATGATGGTATCTATTCTGCATTTGTACCGATTATACAAAAACAGAGTTTCCCGCTAGATCACCGAAGTTAAGCAGCAATGAGCCTTTTCAATACTTAGATGGGTGAAAATTTAAGCGACGATAGGTACTGTAAGTAAACCGACTATCAAAAAGGCATGGTAAGGCATTAAATGACCCAAAAATGCTGATATGCCGTAAAACAAATCACACAAACGAACAAATAAAATCAAAGAGTGCCTCCCCGTGGTATTATGGTAAATGAGCTAACCTTTAAGTTCATACCGACTGTATTGGGTTAAAGTCTGTAAATATCGATAGAGCCAAAATAGAATTGTCGTGAATCCAATTCTTTTCGGGCGATAATGTAATATCAAAGAAAAAGAAACAAAGAAAAAGAATGCCTGTGCTAAAATAAATTGCTTAAACAAAAAAAAAAAAAAAAAAAAAAAAAAAGATTCAATTCTAATAATTTATTAAATGTTCCCAGGGAATGATTAATCTTATGAGATTAATATAAAATATATAAAAAAAAAAACAAAAAAAAAAACTGAGGGCGGAAATCTAGCGCAATCAAAATTCGACCAGTTCCTCTACGCGCCCACTTTGCCACGGCTGAGTAATTAATTTTCTAACTTTTCAAAACAAGAAAATTGGTTAGATTACTCAGGGCTAAGAAATGTTTCTAAATAGAAAATTTTCCGTCTACATTTGGGGATAGGTGTCCATCGCGAAGCTAATTGGGACTGGAAATTAATTAAATGTTTCCTATTCAGTCTTATTTGCCAACACAGGAAATTTAGACAAGAGTTAATCAGGTCCTGAGGGTATCAGAAAGGAGAGCTAAGTGAAGGGTAACTATCTATTAGGTTAGCTTAGTCTGTCACATGACCAAGAGTGTGATATACTCGTAAATTAGGGGTTCATTACAGTAACGATGTTCTGCCTAATTAGCGAGTATACCGATACTCCCTATCGACACATCTGATATCTCTACTGCTATGCCAAAGTTTGTTCATATATATGTATATGTCTGATTATAAGGGAGATTGTGTGTTTGCCTGTGTGGAACCGAAACTATACCAACATTGACGTCACAATTCCCTTAGTTATTTAATAATCATTAGTTAATCTTAATTAGCATCTTAAATTATCAGGATTGTATAAAAGTCCAACACTGTTTTCCTGAACTCTGTATATCTGATTGCTTGTTTTATGAAAGTAATTATTTTGACAAAATTTGAGATTGTGTGTTTGCCTGTCTGTAACCAAAACTACACCATCACAGACGTCACAATTTCCTTAGTTACTTAATAATTATTATTTAATCTTAATAAGCATCTTGAATTACACTGGTTTACAAAAATATTTTTTTGTCTGAGGCAAGAATGTGAATAGGAGTTTTTTTACTTATTTGCGTGTGCTGAATTCAAATTTATAAACAGTTTTGCTCTATCAACTCTAGTTTTCTGCCTTTTAAATAGTCTCATTTTTAGTATATACAGAGTATATACGTGCTTATTTCAACAGTTGCAACAGCTTATTACAGATAAAACAGGATAGATAAATAACATTGACGGAATAAATATATTTGGATGACACAATGTACACAATTCATAGTACCGCAGACAGAAGTGTGTTTTCTTAGATGATCTGCTGTATTTTGTCTCTGGGATGTCACGCAAGAGCATCCAGCAGAAGTCTCCCATCATGCCGGGGTTCCACTTGCCTTGGTAGGTGCTCTCCATCTTCGTAATGTCTTGGTGGAATCTTTCTCCGTGCTCATCACTCACTGCTCCAAGGTTTGGAGGGAAGAAGTTGAAGTGGGAATGGAGAAAATTAATTTTGAGTGACATTCGGCATCCCATATCCTCATAAGTCTTTAACTTCTCAATACAGGCTTGGTAATTTGGTACGCGTGTGTTACCAAGGAAGCCACTATAGACTGACTTAAATGCTTCCCATGCTCTCAGTTTCTTGCATAATAACTAAAAAAGAATCACACAATATTAGAAATTAACCCTGAGTGCATATACGCCTTTATGTACAGTATGTGTACAAAATGTACAGTATGCATATCTAAAAAAAAATAGAGGTGATGAGTAAAAACGGATTTCCAATCTGAATTCAGCACCTCCAAATTAGGGTTAAAACAGCTATTTTTGTGCTTGCCTCAATTTCTTTGTAAACCAGTGTTATCATTATTTAATCTTAATAAGTCTTGAATTATTGACGATGTCTCTTAAAGTCAGAGTTTGGTTTGCCTCAAAACAGACGATTTTGTTAATATGCAATATGTGCTATATACTATTGAGAAATAATCATTTACATAATATATGGTGTCGTTAATTTGCATACATATTTTAATGAAACTAGCTTTAATAAATAATTAATTGGTGTTATAAATCTCTAATATTATTGCTTTATACTATAACGTATTAATACCAATCTTATGATTGATTTTATGTAGAAACCAATGAAAATACAATTAAAATAAATGTAATCTTTTAAATGCGTTCTTATTTAATTTCGTTAGTCTTTCTAATTTAATATATTTCATTACATTGAACCTTAAATACTTACGAATATTCTTGCTAGTATATATACATACATACATACATACATACATATTACGGCCTGTTGTGTTTACTACTCAATCAACGTCCCCTTACCTACTATGGTAGAGGCGTGTAAGTAAGTATCATTGACAAGGTTAATTTCTCAGGGATTGTTCGCTATGTACCGGCGGCAGAAGCGATATGGTCTCTGACTATGCCTGCTGAGGTCCCGGTTTCGATTCCTGTCGGAGGGGAGTAATTAGTATACATCGCTGATGAGACTTAATAAAGTCGAAACAGTCTGTACGGTGTTCTGCATAGCGAGCCATCCTTTGCCGGGATTCACTTGTTAAGATTATTTTCTATAATTACCGAATTTTATGCGATACATGCATTATAATTGCCTTCAACCAAAATATAAATATATATATATATATATATATATATATATGTAATACAGGTACAAGTGATAACCTACCCGAGTTTCACCATAAGGATCATGGTTAAATCCACTGGATTAATCAAGATATTGATCTATTGCAGTCGATTACACGTGTGTGCCATTTGCGATAAAACTGTTCGTTATGAGGTAGTATTCGACGAACGCTGCTTTGAAATTAAAAAGTTTTCGCAAGTCTCAAAATGTAAACATTGGTAGTAAACCGTTTTGTGTTATTTTTTTTACTGGTTTACGACTGTGATTGGGATTGTCTATATTGTTATAGAGGTTATGGTGATTAAATGTGGTTTTATTAAAATATGTTCAAATTTATTCATTTTATTTTATTTTAATTGAGTTAATATGAAGTGAATTTGGATATACGTATGGGGATGTATTATAATCCCGGTGACTTTGTTATCATTAAAAGACCTAAAGTAAATTAAGAATAGAAATTAAAAATAATGTATATCATATATTTATATGTGTATATATAATTACTTATAGTAGGAAATGAAGTTTTGTTAATGGGTTATTTTTATTTTATATTTTTACTCTTTTTATTTAAAAGTAAACGGGCCATATTTGGATATGTATTTATGAATGCACATATATGTATGTATACAAATATATGTTTGTCAGTACAGGTAAGGTTTAAGGGTTTATAGTTAGTGTTGGTTAGCATCCTTCCGTTTACTAAAGACGATGGCGTAGAGTCCATTTTTTCGTTCATATCTGCAACTGCGTGAGTGGTTGAGCGGCACAATTTTTGAATGGCAATCTCTGGTATCTCTGGTGCAGTGACTGCGAACACTTCAGGTGGCCAGGCCGGATGCCTTCGTTAGGTCCTTCTAATGCGGTGCAGAGTGGCAACTGCTCTCCCGGCACCCCTTCTGCAGTTGGCATAGTAAGGTCGTGCCCACGGTTGCTCGGAAACCACACTGTGTTCCTGGATAGGTGCAAGATGTAAAGTCTACAGACGCGCCAGTGTAACACGCACAAGACTTTTCAAGCTATGCTGAAGTCGCTCCGATCTCTTTTGTTCCTGTATAAGGGGACGGCCCGCTTGTCCTGGGGGATGTGTCCATGTTCCCAGCAACTGCAGAGTCGCTAGTGTAGTGGTTGAAGCAGCGCTGCACCATGCCTTCAAGATATTTGCCGGTATGCCGTCACTCCCGGTTGCTTTCTTATCAGCGAGGCGGTCTTCTCCATTTTGTAGTGGAAAATTACGTAGCCTTGGCAGGTTGTTATGGAGGATGAGCTGTCGCCCTAGCAGCAGATCCTCCCTCTCCACACAGCCGTTGTGATCTAAAGGAAAGTAGAACCAATGCGGTTTGGCAACGACGGTGCCACAGGAGTTGCTAGTTAGGGTATAATTATAATAAAGGAGGTGCAATTTTAAGCATTGTTTAATTTTTCGGCTTAAGAATATAGAAGAAGTAGTTGGGCTTGTTGTCACGTGTTTTTTTTTTCAAGCACTTCTTCTATATTTTTTAAAATGGAGGTTTTCTTCATATGAGAGTCGGTGTGATTCTACTCCATAGTTTGTTTTTCGACTCAGGCTTGTAGTTAAGTCGTGTGTTATATATACTTTATATATATATATATAGGTTGTACACATCTTACTAACTTCAAACATGACTGAACCCAATGGAAAAATAACGAAGTCGTATTTAAATAAACAACCTGTATTAAATAAAGTTACAAAAAAATGTAGAACAGCATACCGGGAAAGTCCTTTTTTTATATGTTCTTGTTTTAGCAGTTCATATTTTATCTTCTTTCATTTTGCGATAATGGAGCTGACTTGTTTGCGTGACGACTACTTGCTTGTCATCCTCAAGAACTTCTGAATTCCCGCTTCTTCTTTTTGGCGTTCGATTTTTGGATTCAGCGTTTGTTGGTTCCGTTATTGCATTTTTGGAATTGTTTTTAAAAACAACCGGCAACCGCCATTTTTTAATCATTACAGTAGTAACAAACCCGTGTTTAGACCATTTATAAATATTTTATACTAAAACATGTTTTTCCGTACACCTCACACGTTCTTCTATGAATTGCACATGGTTTGCACTTCGCTACCACAAACGATGTGATGACAAGATCTCTGTTTGATGTCTGCCGTTATGAATAGACTCAAAACAAATAATTTTGCCGGAGTAACATTTTTTTGCTTTTAAACCAATTCTAAGAATAACATTCTTCAATTCATCAAATCTTAGATAACATGTAAAACGCCTGTGTATCCGTTATGTAATAAATATATTTAGTACTGTGTACCATTTTTACAGGGCCGGGTTAGAGTGTTCGACTAGAAACCACAAGGTTCCTAGTTTGATACCAGCCCTCACCAACTCAGCGTATAGGTAGCACAGGGATGGCGCTCCACCCCAGACTCAAAAACAATCTCCTTGATCTAGCGCTAGTAAAAAGGGGATAGACTCCCTCACTGATTGGCTGATTCCGACATTATGCCGCCTGGACGACTTTACTTACTTTACTTACTTACTTACTCATTATATATATTTTTTCAACTCATCCACACGAGCAGGATGCTACACGGGGTCAATTTCTTCAGCGGAGATTTAAGAGGTTTGAATTCATAGTTTCCCTTCTCCTAGACTGGTTACCTAGCCATGGGTAAAGAGCCCAGTCTGCCCTAATATTTAGCCATAGCTGGAAGGAGAATTGGATTCATACCTTTCCCAAGGGCATTAGCGCCATGTAAAATGCAAGCAGCTTAGTATAGGAAATGAACTCGTACCGACGAGTCCATTTCCCACGACTCTAACCATTAGACCACGCGCCTCCATATATACAGGATATATAAATAATAGAAATAATTGAAAATAGAGGAAAATGCAATCAAACAATTCACAAAATGTGTTCCAGGTAGATTCTACCTTTCAAAATATTTTTCTAAAATACGTTTTTCTTTCTTTTTCACCCATAATTTATTTTTACTAAAACTGATACTATTGCAACCCTTAATTATCCAAGCCCATAATTATGTAACACACACACACACACACACACACACACACACACACACACACACACACACACACACACACACTCCCATGTTTGAGCTCTGTGAGAGGACATTAATTGCAACTTCACGTTGGCATTAGCCGTGACCCGTCTGTGTTACAGATTAGAGTTCTCTGGTGATTGTAAAAACATACCACCGTAAAGTATGTTGCAATTAATTGTTCACCAGTCTCACGGCACGCTGATAGCCACAAGGGTAAGGAACTTGGCAGACGAAAATTCTGTCGGGTTTCGATCCCGGCTAGAGGTGGCTGTTAAAATGTCGAGCCGCATTGACGAGAAATAAACTTCGAAACAAGTGACTGCTATATATATATAAGATTTTGAAAAATAACGACATACTTTATTGATCAGCAAAATTTTTATTTTTTGAAAGAGAAAAGAGAAAATTGAAAATTAAGGGCCCTTTCGACCGGTGCTTTGTCAAAGTAGCACCGGTCGAAAGTGCCCTTAGGTTTCCATTTTCTCTTTTCCCTTTCGAAAAATAAAAATTTTGCTGATCAATAAAGTATGTCGTTATTTTTCAAAATCTTATACAAGTTCAGCTCTACCAAAAATGTATATATATATATATATATATATATATATATATATATATATATATATATATATATCCAGGTAGTTAGGATCTTTCCATGTGTGATTTAACCAAAGGGATGCAGGTATACCCTAGTGAGAGCTCAATGACCACCTGTGAAATTTTGTTTGGATTCTGTTTTTGATGTTATCTGTGGGTTTTTTTTGTTTATATTGGGTTTTCATGTGTTTCTTTGTAATTAATTTGTTATATTTCAATTCCCAACCTAATTTTGTCTGTCAATTCAGAGAATTAATCACCTAACTAACATATACCCTATCCCTCGCCTAGCCCCACCACTTCATTCAAATTTCCTAGCCACGCCCCTACAACCCTGCCAAAATAAGACCCTCCTCAAATTGATAGGTTTAAACAATTGTTTCTTGGGAAGTTTTTCAGTAATGGCCATGACTTTACTCATACCTGAAGATACCTTAGGAATGCGGTTGAAATAAATTATTGTAATGAAGCAAATTTATTTTTCCTTCATTCATTGAATATATATAGAGAGATAGATATATTGGTAATTTTTCCGAGATGAAATAATTCATATTTTTGGATTTATATTTTCGGATTTATCAGTGTCCATGAACTCAACCGAAATATTGCAGTCATTCACAAAACCATAACCGCAAAAAATGATTTTGCAGACACACCAGAGGGATTAAATAGTATCCTGACGAAAGCAAAAAGCTTGAAACCTTAGGTAGATGCCTACTAAAACCTTTGTATAAACAGTTATATTTAATAAATAATTTATAATATATATATATATATATATATATATATATATATATATACATATATATATATAATATATATATATATATATATATAGAGAGAGAGAGAGACAGAGACAGAGACAGAGACACACAGACAAAAGACAACAGACAGAGACACACACAGAGACAGACAGACAGACAGACAGACACAGAACAGAGATACAGACAAACAGAGAGAGAGAGAGAGGGGAGAGAGAGCGAAAGAGAGAGAGAGACAGGCAGACAGACAGAGACAACACACAGAGACACAGACAAACAGAGAGAGAGAGAGACAGACAGACAGACAGAGACACAGACAAACAGACAGAAGAGAGAGAGAGAGAGAGAGAGAGAGAGTGTGAGTGAGTGAGACAGACAGACAGAGACACAGACACAGACACAGACAAACAGAGAGAGAGAGAGAGACAGACAGACAGACAGACAGACAGACAGAGATAGAGACACAGAGACACAGACAAACAGACAAACAGACAGAGACACAGAGAGAGAGACAGAGAGACAGACAGAGACAGAGACAGAGTGAGAGAGACAGAGAGACAGGCAGAGACAGTGAGAGAGGGAGAGAGAGAGGGAGAGAGAGAGAGAGAGAGGGGGTGCACTTGTATGTGTGTGTGTAATATGATGTTTGAGAATCAATTCTACAACAGTTCTATCTTGATTACAAACTACATAAAACCGAGCAGATTACTGAGCAGGGTTTTTTTTATTTGTTGTTTTTTTGGGGGGTTGGGCGGGGTCGGGTTCTTTTCTCTCCGATGTGGGAAGAACTGCTTGTCAATGTCTCCTAATATACCAGTGAATTTTTATCGGAACAAAAACGTTAGATGGACTGACGTTATCTAATTCGATTTATTTTAGCTTTCAGGAACAGACTCTCATTTGCGTCGTCGTCGTTTGCCCCCAAACTGGCACGTGCTTATCAACAATAAAATATGTAGATGACATGCAAATATTCATGGGAAGGGTGACCGACCAGCCAACGAACAGACTTGTATCTTCGCGGCTATATACAGACCGGTCGACTTTATAAACAGCAGTTGTTATGTACAGACAGATAGATGGACACACACACACACACACACACACACACACATACACAACATCTATATATCAATACTATTGTTCCTTAATCTTCCTACCGTTATTATCTTGCAACACGGTCTGGTTAAAAATGAGACCGTCCAAATCGCCCAATTTGAAATGTATGAATGTAAATCCTTGTTATCTGGTGTTGCTGGTCCGCCGAATTCTTATTTCTTATGAGTGTCGCCACCTCAGCTGCAAAATGGACCATTCCATTTTTATCATTATAAAGAAAGAAACGGAAGAAAAACGCTACACAGACAAAATATAATACGAAAAAAAGATAAAAAGGAAGAAAGAAGAAAGAAAGAAAGTTGAGGAAAGATAAAGATGGGGTGAGCGCATGGAAGCGATAACGCTAATCTGTTTCAATTGAACCTATTGAAAAGCTGAAGAGAAGGAAAGAAAGAAAAAAATTGCGAGATAATTAAATCAAGCTTATACTTCTTACCTATTGTAGTATTTCACAATAGCTCTTTTGTAAACATATCAAACATTGTAATAATAAAATTATCATACTGTAGTATATCCACAGATCCTGTTAGTATATACGGTGTCTGTAACGGAAACTATATCACTGCTTATGCCACAATACCCTCAGGAATTGCGTAGAGGGGCCTCGAAGAACGTGGCTCCTGTTGGTTTTTTTTTCGTCCTTTAGCAGTTCTTGATAACGAACACAAGACATTCTTATTATTTTCTGAGCTCTTTACATTTATTTCAAAACCTGACTTAGAGAAATGACCCTTTTGGTATGACGTCATTTTGTCTCGCCACGCAGCCAAAACTCTCCGCCCGTCTTCTCCAAACACCCAGGTCAAAACTCTACAACTCTTCACTCTCTCTCTCTTTCTCTCACTCTCGTTCTCGCCTTGTGCTGGCCAATTAGAAACCAACACGTAGCCTTTCACACGTCCTCCCAAAATTCTGTTGGCACTCATCGACCAATCAGAAACAGACAGCTCGCCTTTCACACGTCATCCCAAAATTTGAGTAACTTTCTACGTTTTCACATCTCATTATTTTACATTAGTATATTCTTATTGTATACTGGATGATACAATATTCAGTATACTAGTACATCCAAATACAGTTTGCACCACACATAGAGTAACTCGCAACAGAGTGCTTAAAACATCGAGGTCGACGGTTCGCGTAATGGTTCCGTAATCGTCACAGCCTCAGTAATGTTCTAAAACAGCAGTGTACAAATAGTCTTGGACCAGTTCATTTACTCTCTACGAAAAGTAAGCTAGGCTATTCCACAACACTTCTGTCCAGTTTTTGTATTATTTCTAAAAGCAAAATAAAAAAACACCCTCTGGGCGACGTAAAATGTATATTGCCTGGGGTTATGGGAGTTGAAAATTAAAAGTAAAATCATCAAATTTATTAAAGGAGTAAAAAATAAAATAAATTTATTAAAGGAGTAAAAAATAAAGAAATAGAAATGAAAACTTAGTTCTGATAACTTTAAATATATATTAAAATAAAACAAACTATATATAGATAGATAGTACCAGGTATGTATTTATTAAAACTTGTTTTCAAAAACAATGAGGACTGTCTAATGTTGCATGTTCAAATTTTGAGTGTTTTTATTCTATACTATGACGATTTTAGGTAGTGTGACGTAAGCAATGGCGTAGTTTTTGTTACAGACAAAAACCGGAAGCGAATCTCCATTATTAAGAGATTGGTTTTGCTCTGTCAATAAAGTCTACTTGTTATTACTTTCGCCATGATTTGTTCTCATATATGTTTAATTCGTACGAGAAAACGATACTCAACCAACTATCGTTCTTCCATAGTTTGATTCATGATTTTCGGAATGGTATTAGGGTTCTGGTAAATACATACAGACTTGTGTATTATTGGAACTCTTTCTTTTTTACGTGTACGTGTGTGTGTGTGTGTGTGTGTGTGTGTGTGTGTGTGTGTGTGTGTGCATGTGATTGTGTGAACTGTATGTCTATATGTGTTTGTGTGTGTTTAAGTCTGAGTGTACGTCTAAGTGTACATCTGAGTGCGTGTGTGTTTGTGTGTGTGTATATGTGTGTGTTTTTACGTCTGATGCGCGTCTAATTGTACATCTGAGTGTTTGTGTGTGTGTGTGTGTGTGTGTGTATGGGTGTGTTTACGTCTGAATGTGCGTCTAAGTGTACATCTGAGTGAGTGTGTGTTTGTGTGTTATATCTGTGTTTACGTATGTGTATGTATTTGTATGTGTGTGTGTATGCATGTACATGTGTGAGAGTGAGAGATAGAGAGAGAGAGAGAGAGAGAGAGAGAGAGAGAGAGAGAGAGAGAAAGAGAGAGAGAGAGAGAGAGAGAGAGAGAGAGAGAGAAATACAGAGAAAGAGAGTAGAAAGTAATGGAGTTTGAAATAGGATGAGACTTTTTATCTCACTTCGTAATGTGTGTGTGTATGTGTGTGTGAGATGGTGAGAGAGCGTATGTGTGTGTGTGTGTGTGTGTGAGTGAGTGAGTGAGAGAGAGAGAGAGGGAGAGAGAGAGAGAGAGAGAGAGAGAGAGAGAGAGAGAGAGAGAGAGATACAGAATAGAGAAAGAGAGTAGAAAGTAATGGAGTTTGAAATAGAATGAGACTTTTATCTCACTGTGTAATGTTTGTGTGTATGTGTGTGTGTGAGGGTGAGAGAGAGTGTGTATGTGTTTGTGTGTGTATGTATGAGAGAGAGAGAGAGAGAGAGAGAGGGAGAGAGAGGGAGATAGAGGGAGAAGAGAGAGAAATACAGAGATAGAGAAAGAGAGTAGAAAGTAATGGAGTTTGAAATAGGATGAGACTTTTTATCTCACTTCGTAATGCATTTTCAATGAACAGCCTTGAAACATTCAGAAAAAAAAAAACATTCTAGAAAACATAGATAAATTCTTTCTTTCTACCAACATATAAAAAAAAATGAACATAGTAAAGGGAGGTAAATCAGTTGTACATTGCCTGTAAGCAATAAATTGAATTTATCAAATTTATCAGTAAACAAATAAATAAATATTCCTATGTCTTTATTCCTTTTATAATAATAATAATAATAATAATAATAATAATAATAATAATAATAACTAGCAGAGCCTGAGGATATACAACAGTTTGATAATTTAATTAGTACAACGTTGGATATATTACTTAAGAGCTACTCAAAAAATAGTTCAATATGTATAAAATATGATAATCTTAAAAGGGTCGGCTTGCTCAGTCGGTAGAGCGTTCGGCTAGGAATCACAAGGTTCCTGGTTCGATACCGGCCCTCGCAAACTCAGCGTATTAGTAACACAGGTATCTGTGCGGTAAAGTAAGGAGCTGATGGTAGGTGTGGCGCTCCAACTCAGATGCCAAAATAATCTCCTTGGTCTAGCGTTAGTAAAAAGGGGATAGACTCCCTCGCTGTCTGGCTACCAACTTTAGGCCGCACCGACGACTTTTATAATAATCGTGGTTTAACTCTCTCTATCTCTCTCTCTATATATATCTACCTATCTCTCGCTCTCTCTCTCTCTCTCTCTCGGCTTTTTTATTTTCTTTCTTTCTTTCCTTTTTTCATCTTTTCATTATGTTGGATTGAAACAGACTAGCGTCATCACTTCCGTGCGCTCACCTTCTATCTCTATCTTTCCCCTACTCTCTTTCTTTCTTTCTTTCATTCTTTCTTCTTTTTTTTTCTTTCCTTCTTTCTTTCTCATTATATGTTATTTTTGTGTAGCATGTCATTTTCCTTCCCTTTCTTTCTTTAAAACAAAAACTGAATGACCCATTATTTAGTTGAGGCAACTAAACTCATAAGAAATAGAATATTCGGAGGATAAGCAACAGCAGATCATAAGGAATTTACATTTTTTTAATTTCATATTGAACGATTTAGATGGTCTCATTTTTAACTAGAGGGTGTAGCAAGATGATAACGCTCAGGAGATTAAGAAACACGAGTATTATTAAATAGATTTATCAAATCTATCAATAAACGAAAAAAAAATGTTATTTTTATCTATTTCATTTTCGATGAGAATTAATAATCCCTATTATCAATTTTTGCTAATTTCATTATTCATCATCTTAATTCGATTTGTCTGAATTTTTTAGATGAGGTTTGATAATTTGTATCATTTGAATTTTTCTGAATATTGCCCCATCTTTTTTGTTGTATACACAACGTTTCAGCCGAATTTCAAACCGAACTGTTTTATTCAATCCCCCGAGGTAGACTGTTTGTTGTATTATCGTGCAACGGAAAAGGAAGCTTCCGGCAAAAAGACAAAGAGAAAGTGAGAATTTTATTTTTTAAAAAAGGGAGAACGGAAGAGAGGTCTTCCGGTCAAGAAGCAGGAAGAAGATGAAGAAATAGATAAAAGAAAAAAGCAAAACAGAAGCGGAGTCTTCCGGTGAGGAGGCGGAGAGAACGATAAATAAATATATATGTCCGTTATCAGATCAAAAGATAAAAAAAATGCGCGGGCATATTTATTATATATAAAGGCCAGCGGATGAAAGGTGTCAGGTCAGTCCCCAGCGAGCAGCCGAGAAGTTAATCTCGTCGTCTCCCGTATCAATTACCCTCGGAAGTTCATTGTGAACACGGTGCTCTTCACCATCCTACCCTCGGGCATTTCCATTGTGAACACTCGTCGCCGCCCTCACCAACCGCTCGGGCATTTTCATTGTGAACGCTCGGCGCCTCTCACCACCTACACACCGAAGAAAATAATGACGGGCCCTATTTTTATATACACGTCTCTGTGGTTTTATTGAAGTCCAGAGTCGGTTATACAACATGTCTTATCTCGGTAATCATGACCGCGTACACGTGTTAATTTATGTTAAGTTTTCTAAATTATTATCACCCTTGGCCAGGGTCGAACCAGCAACCTACAGATGAATGTCACTTAGAACTGTAATAACAGACACGTCTCAAATAATCAGCTTATATTTTAGACTATAGTATCCTCTTAAGTAGACCAAGTATAAAGATGAATACAATAAAGGAACCTAACATTAAAAGGAGTTCTTTCTTTCTTTCGTAGGGGCGGCCTAATGTCGGTATAAACCATGCAGCGAGGGAGACTATCCCCTTTTCACTAGTGCTAGACCAAGGAGATTATTTTAGCGTCTGAGGTGGAGCACCACACCTACCATCAGCTCCTTACTTTACCGCACAGATCTCTGAGCTACTCATACGCTGAGTTGGCGAGGGCGGGTATCGAACTAGGAACCTTGTGGTTTCTTGCCAAACGCTCTACTAAGAATTTAAAAAAAACGCAAAATGAGTCAAGGTAAAAAAAATCCTATATAAATTGTTGGCGCCTTTCCGTCCACTAAGGACGATGACATAGTGTCAAAAAATAAATAAATAAATAGATAAATAAATAAATTATCTACATCTGCGTAAGTGACTCTGCAGGCCAATTCCAGAGTGACAGTCTTTGGTGAACTGAATGCACACAAACTGTGATGCTTTCTGGGTTTGTTGTCTTTCTGGCTCTCTTTGCAGTCGAGGCTACTCTCCTCTCTGCCTTACCCCTCCCCATGCCTTGCATAACCTTAAGGCACCAGGCCGCTCTATGTTTTTCATCTACCTCCCACATGTGTGTCGATGGAGCATAACCTTATGTCTCTCCTGTAAACATCTCTAAATCGTAGGCGTGATCTACCTATCGATCGGGAGCCTTTTACTAATTCGCCGTACAAAAGATCTTTTTGGATGCGGCCATTTTCTATTCTCCTGACATGTCCAAGCCAGTGAAGGTGCCTCTCACAGAGAATGGAGAACATGATGTTCATGTGGGCGCAATCCAGCACGACTGTGTTGGGCACTTTTCCTGTCAGCAGATGTATAGAATACATATGTATAAAGATATATTTTAAAAGTTTTTTTTTTAAGTCGGCGGGGTGGACTAATGTCGGTATCAGCCAGACAGCGAGGGAGTCTATCCCCTTTTCAATAGCGCGAGACCAAGGAAATTATTTTAGCATTTGAGGTGGAGCGCCACACCTACCATCAGCTCCTCACTTTACCGCACAGATCTCTGTGCTACTCATACGCTGAGTTGGCGAGGGCCAGTATCGAACTAGGAACCTTGAGGTTTCTAGCCGAACGCTCTACCAACTGAGCTAACCTGGCCCTGATATTATAGGTAAAAAGAACATTAGGTTTATAAATTCCAAAAATTCACACTGAATTGTCCTGTTGGGCACTCGGCGCAACGGATATAAGGGTTGAATTAATATAGTTCTGAGTTGGTTGGATTCTACGGCATAACTCTTGGGTTGATCCCATGATGTCGGTCAAAAAGCAGCATACCAGATTCACTACTGGTGTGAGACACGAACCTTCAGTTTCTTTGTAATTTCATTTTTCAGATTTATTGAAAATAAGCTTTTGTTTTTATTTTCATTTTAACACTATTTTCTTACCAGCAGGACCTATGGATATACCACAGTATGATACTTAATTACTACAGCATTCTCCTTTTCTTTGTATTTTATATTTTTTATTTTTTATATTGTTTATTGTCCATGTGCATTATGTCCGGTCCACCCACCCCAGTTTTACATATTAAAGTAGGTTTATAATCTTTAACTTCCAGCACAGGTTAGAAAGTAAAAGACGTTCTTTTTTTTGCTTCGTTCTGTTACTAAAACACAGCTTCTTTACAGATATTATAAGTTTTTCACAAGGAATCGCGTGGTGTAATGGTTAAAGTCAAGGGAAATTGACTCGTCGCACCGAGTTCAAATCCTGGACGTAATAATTGCATTTCACTTAGTGCTAATACCCTTGGGAAAGGTATGAATCCTACTCTCCCTCCAGCTATGGGTAAATAGTAGGGCAGACTGGGCTCTTTAATCTTGGTTAGGCAACCGGTCTAGGAGAAGGAAAACTCTGAATTAAAACCTGTTTAACTCCGCTTAAGAAAATGACCTTGTGTCGCATCCCGCTCGTGCGGAGGGGTTGCTAAATATATATAAGTTTTTCACGTGTCATATGCCAGTCATTTTATTCTGTCTTTTAGTACTACTTTATTACCTTCTGCTTTCCTTTTTATTTTATTTATTTTACAACGTTTGATATGTTTACTTAAGAGCTATTGCCAAATAGTTCAATATGTCAAAAGAATAATAATTTTGATTTAACTCTCTCTCTCACTCTTTTTTAATTTCCTTCTTTTCCTCGTTTCATTAGGTTTAAAATAAATTAGCCTTATTGTGTCCACGTGCTCAACCCTTTTCTCTATCTTTCCTCTTTCTTTCTTTTTTCTTTCTTTCTTCTTATCTTTTCTTTTTAGCATGTTCTTTTTTCTTACAGTTCTCTCTTTGTAATAAAAACGTAATGGTCCATAATTTACGCGAGGCGACGGCAATCATAAGAAATAAGAATACGGCGGATAAGCAACACCATATAATCAGGATTTCCATTCATGCCTTTAAACTTGGATGATATTTAACGAGAGAATGTTGCAAGATAATAACGAACATGAGTATTAATATACAGATATTCAAAATATGTGAAGTCACATGGGACCTTTTTCAGAGTCCCCAGTTGGCAGATAGACGTCAGACAGAGCAGTCGGCCTGATGCTCTGTCTAAAACTGTAACTCTGCATACGCGCGCTATGTTATGTCTGGTTGGGGATTTACAAATAAAGTAACATCAATGTAAATCGAAGTCTTGTGTTTATTACCTAAAAACTAACAATGAAACAGGGCTTCTGATAATGAGTGATCCCTAACAGAAACCAGACCCGAAGTCCCCAAGAAACACCAGACGCTAGACCAGACCAAGAAAGATGATAGACGATCAGAATAGCAAAGCCGGCCAGAAGAGACGACGACTAGAAGTAAAGAAGTAAGAAAAGGGTATACAACATTATATGGACTAGCAAATATATGCACCCTCCGGGTGCAAGTATTTAAGTTTGAATATAATAAAATATTGTATTAAATTAGAAAGGCTAATGAAACTAAATAAGAATACAGATAAAAAGATTTGAAACAGAGGGAGTATAATAGAAGATTTGAAACAGAGAGAGTATAATAAAAAATGGAACAACTGAAACTTACTCTCCATCACTCTCGTATTTCATTTGTATTTTTTCTAATTTAAGTATTTAGTTATAAGAGGAAGTAAAGAATAAAATGACAATTATTTTATCTTGTTAATGGATTTCATTTAAGATTCATTGAAGAGATTTTTGCTTATATTCATTAAAATAAAACCAAACAGTTAGAAATCAATAATACTAAGCAAATATTTATTAAATTCGATTTTTTAATATTAATACGACAATTAGCCTTCTCGTTCACACTGAAAACAGCTATTTTGTTGTATATATAAATATAATTGTATGTTGTCAGTATGTAGACATAGTTAACAGTATTAATAATGTAAGACAATTTTATTAATAATTGAGGTTTAGATAAAAAAAATAAAATCATGGAGAATGTGATGTCAATAACTAAGAGAATTGTGACTTGAGTAGGAATATAGTTTCGGTTACAGACAGAAAAACACACAATCTCCATTATAAGAGTTGGTACTGTGAAACCCGTCAGTATATAACACCAAGACGAAAAAAACATCTGACAACATTTCTTTTCCGTGCAAGAGGCTTGACGTACACTTTCCGGATGATTTTGGAAAATTAATTGCATTATTAAACCAACCAGTATGATTTCCACTAAGCCTAAAAGACTTCGTCTCGGAGCAAATTTCTTTCACATCGCAGGTATAAATAAAGCCAAAATCGGCTTGTGAAGTTAGTTCCCGACTCGAGTCACTAGCTTCCAGTTCATTCAAATCGCTGATACACACGCTCCTACACCCAAGAATGAAGACTTCTTTGTCTGGGTCCGACCAGAACTTGCTTTGCTCAAAAAACTAGACATCTTGGAGCCAATAGCCACAGTAAAAACTCTCATTCCCTCTTACAATATAACTTCACATTACTGACTATGTCACATGAATACACAAGGGGTTTTCAATCCACAAAAAGTTATTCTTCCCACATATATACACACGCATGAAAATGTATTATTCATTTAAAAAAGACTGATTCTCCTGCGATATTGTGATATAAATGTTATAATTAGTTTATTACCTCATATTCTGCCTGTCACTTTCCCTTCTTTATATATATCTTATTTCTCCTAATGTATATGTTAATTTCTCTGTGCTAGTAAGAGAGTTATTTAAAGAGTTAAATATATATTTGCATGTTAAATTTCATTGGAAGCCAGCACGTAGCTAAATTAGGTCAAACATTCCCTTTCTTAGAATTTCACCCAAAAATAATTTTAAGTTTTTTTTTCTTTATCCAGCAGTAAATTCCATTTAGGAACTCACTATTATCCCAACCCATCATCTATCCAGAATCTCAATGTTTCGTGCTAGTATAATATAGTATATATATTAATTATTATAATATTATATAATATATATATATAATAATTTGTGAATAAAAGGCTTAAATACCATGGGTATCGTGAGTTATGGGACCATTTCCACCTCGTGGGTGGAAATGCGTTCCATAACCACGAATGCCCCATTATTTAAGTTTTTTTTTATCACAAAATAACTTTTGCCTCTGTTTTACAATAATTAAAACATTGAGCTCTCACACGGAACCTTGATCTTCTACAACAAACTACTGGAGAGAATTAGGACCAGCTAGAATCACCTTCTACCAAGAAACTTGGTACCACACCAAAGTATATATATATATATATATATATATTATATATCAAATATATATTAGCATAAAGGTACACTGTATTAACTACTCGAGTTCGACCATAGGATTCTTCAGTGTTAAATCTACTGGATTATCAAGATATTGATTAACGGGCAGTCGATTACACGTTGTGTGTGGTTTTTTTTTTGTTGTTTTTTTTGATAAACCGGTTGATTAAAACGCTTATCGCAAAATAACACATGTGTAATCGACTGCCATTAACAATATCTTGATTAATCCAGTTAGATTTAACCCTGAAGATCCTAATGGTGAACTCGAGCAGGTTAATACCATGACGTTTATGTTAATAAATTTTGCTCTACTAACATATTGAGCACTTTATATTTGTTATATCGCTGCCTTATCATTGTGAAACTGAATCAACTAACACTTTGACCATTTTCACCGGCTAAGATCACTTTTTTCCACAAATACCACACACACACACACAACACACAATATATATATATATATATATATATATATTGGGGAGAATATTGCTTAATTAAAATCATACCTAATATTTTGAAAATTAATTAATTTGAGAGTAATAACATAGGCGGGGCATACCTGTTCAAATGTAGGCTAAACAATTTGAAAAAAAGTCAATCTCTGTATTATACATTTCGGCCTATTATGCCTCATTCAAAAAAAACAGAGGTGATAGGTATATGAGCATAATGGGCGAAATGTACATACAGAGATGACTTTGTCTCGATTTGTTTGTCTTACATCCGCCTAATTCATTAATTATCAATTAATTACTTTTTCAAAATTGGTACGACTTCATAAGCACACATTCTCCCAAAAATGTCGGCTTAAGGTCCATCATCAAAACACATTGTTTGTTTGTTTACCTTCTCATATATATATATATTATATTATATATATTATG
>CM042149.1:55832989-55867989 GCA_023376005.1 Doryteuthis pealeii | reverse complement strand
TGTTGCATTATCGTGCAACGGAAGAGGAAGCTTCCGTCAAAAAGACAAAGAGAAAGATAAAAATATACATTTAAAAAAAGAGAGAACGGAAGAGAGGTCTTCCGGTCAAGAAGCAGGGAGAAGATGAAGAAATAGATAAAAGAAAAAAGCAAAACAGAAGCGGAGTCTTCCGGTGAGGAGGCGGAGAGAACGATAAAGAAATATATATGCCCGTTATCAGATTAAAAGATAAAAAGAATGCGTGGGCATATTTATTATATATAAAGGCCAGCGGATGAAAGGTGTCAGCTCAGTCCCCAGCGAGCAGCCGAGAAGGTAACCTCGTGGTCTCCCGTATCAACTACCCTCGGAAGTTCATTGTGAACACGGCGCTCTTCACCATCCTACCCTCGGGCATTTCCATTGTGAACACTCGTCGCCCCCCTCACCAACCGCTCGGGCACTTTCATTGTGAACGCTCTGCGCCTCTCACCACCTACACACCGGAAAAAATAAAGACGGGTCCTATTTTTATATACACGTCTCTGTGGTTTTATTGAAGTCCAGAGTCGGTTATACAACATGTTCTTATCTCGGTAATCATGACCGCGTACACGTGTTAATCTATGTTAAGTTTTCTATATTATTATCACCCTTGGCCAGGGCCGAACCAGCAACCTACAGATAAATGTCACTTAGAACTGTAATAACAGACACGTCTCAAATAATCAGCTTATATTTTAGACTATAGTATCCTCTTAAGTAGACCAAGTATAAAGATGAATACAATAAAGAAACCTAACATTAAAAGGAGTTCTTTCTTTCTTTCTTTCTTTCTTTCTTTCGTCGGGGCGGCCTATTGTCGGTATCAGCCGTGCAGCGAGGGAGACTATCCCCTTTTCACTAGTGCTAGACCAAGGAGATTATTTTAGCGTCTGAGGTGGAGCACCAAACCTACCACCAGCTCCTTACTTTACCACACAGATCCCTGTGCAACTCATACGCTGAGTTGGCGAGGGCGGGTATCGAACTAGGAACCTTGTGGTTTCTAGCCGAACGCTCTACCGACTGAGCTAGCCCGAGAAAGACATGTTAAATATTGATGGAGAAGTAAGGACGAACCCATAAACGACATTATGGATTCCTACACATGGATACACTACTTTTGGCTGACTAGCAAAAACTTATAGTCTTCAACTCGCGTGGACACTGAATTACCAAACATGATGTCCGATAGGGACGGATCGTGAGAAAGGTTCAAAGGAATCGGCATTGATGATACGTAATGAAAAAAAAAACCCAAAACAAAGAATGGTTGAAAGGAAATCTGTAGAAGTCTCCAGGAAGTTAACGCTTCATATGTTACATAATCTATGCGGTTGCATAAGATTATTGTCAATCCCCTGTAATTTTGAGGGGATGGACCCTTTCATACCATGACCGGGTCCTTCTATGGAAAATTACAGAAGCCCGCCAAATATGTGAAGTCACGTGGGACCTTTCTCAGAGTCCCCAGTTGGCAGTTAGACATCAGACAGAGCAGTCGGCCTGATGCTCTGTCTAAAACTGTAACTCTGCATACACGCGGCTATGTTATGTCTGGTTGGGGATTTTACAAATTAAAGTAACATCAATGTAAATCGAAGTCTTGTGTTTATTACCTAAAAACTAACAATGACACAGGGCTTCTGATAAGGAGTGATCCCTAACAGAACCAGACCCGAAGTCCCCAAGAAACACCAGACGCTAGACCAGACCAAGAAAAATGATAGACGATCAGAATAGCAAAGCCGGCCAGAAAGAGAAGCGACTAGAAGTAAAGACGTAAGAAAAGGGTATACAACATTATATGGACTAGCAAAATATATGCACCCTCCGGGTGCAAGTATTTAAGTTTGAATATAATAAAATATTGTATTAAATTAGAAAGGCTAATGAAACTAAATAAGATACAGATAAAAGATTTGAAACAGAGGGAGTATAATAAAAGATTGAAACAGAGAGAGTATAATAAAAAATGGAACAACTGAAACTTACTCTTCCATCACTCTCGTATTTCATTGTTATTTTTTTCTAATTTAAGTATTTAGTTATAAGAGGAAGTAAAGAATAAAATGACAATTATTTTATCTTGTTAATGGATTTCATTTAAGATTCATTGAAGAGATTTTGCTTATATTCATTAAAATAAAAACCAAACAGTTAGAAATCAATAATACTAAGCAAATATCTATTAAATTCGATTTTTTAATAATATGACAATTAGCCTTCTCGTTCACACTTGAAAACAGCTATTTTGTTGTATATATAAATATAATTGTATGTTGTCAGTATGTAGACATAGTTAACAGTATTAATAATGTAAGACAATTTTATTAATATTTGAGCTTTAGATAAAAATAAAATCATGGAGAATGTGATGTCAATAACTAAGAGAATTGTGACTTGAGTAGGAATAAGTTTCGGTACAGACAGAAAACACACAATCTCCATTATAAGAGTTGGTACTGTGAAACCCGTCAGTATATAACACCAAGACGAAAAAACCATCTGACAACATTTCTTTTCCGTGCAAGGGGCTTGACGTACACTTTCCGGGTGAGTTTGGAAAATTAATTGCATTATTAAATCAACCAGTGTGATTTCCACTAAGCCTAAAAGACTTCGCCTCAGAGCAAATTTCTTTCACATCGCAGGTATTAGATAAAGCCAAAATCGGCTTGTGAAGTTAGTTCCCGACTCGAGTCACTAGCTTCCAGTTCATTCAAATCGCTGATACACACGCTCCTACACCCAAGAATGAAGACTTCTTTGTCTGGGGTCCGACCAGAACTTGCTTTGCTCAAAACTAGACATCTTGGAGCCAATAGCCACAGTAAAAACTCTCATTCCCTCTTACAATATAACTTCACATACTGACTATGTCACATGAATACACAAGGGGTTTTCAATCCACAAAAAGTATTTTTCACACATATATACACACGCATGAAATGTATTATTAATTAAAAAAGACTGATTCCCCTGCGATATTGTGATATAAATTGTTATATTAGTTTATTACCTCATATTCTGCCTGTCACTTTCCCTTTCTTTATATATATCTTGATTTCCTCCTAATTGTATATGTTAATTTCTCTGTGCTAGTAAAGAGAGTTATTTAAAGAGTTTAAAATATATTTGCATGTTAAATTTCATTGGAAGCCAGCACGTAGCTTAAATTAGGTCAAACGTTCCCTTTCTTAGAAATTTCACAAAATAATTTTAATGTTTTTTTCTTTCTCCAGCAGTAATTCGCTTTGAAAACTCACTTTTCCCTAAACCCAATCATCTATCCAGAGCTCAATGTTTTGTCTAGTATATATATATATATATATATATATATATATATATATATATATATATATATGTGAATAAAAAAGGCCTTAAATACCATGGGTATCGTGGTTATGGACCATTTCCACTCTTGGGTGGAAATGGTCCATAACCACGATGCCCATGGTATTTAAGTTTTTTTTATTCACAAATAACTTTGCTCTGTTTACAATAATTAAACATTGAGCTCTCATACGGAACCTGATCTCTACAGTAAACTACTGGTAGAGAATTAGGACCAGCCTAGAATCACCTTCTACCAAGAAACTTGGCACCACACCAAAGTATATATATATATATATTAACATAAAGGTACACAGTATTAACCTACTCGAGTTTCACCATAAGGATCTTCAGGGTTAAATCTACTGGATTAATCAAGATATTGATTAACGGCAGTCGATTACACGTGTGTGTTTTTTTTTTGCGATAAACGGTTGATTAACGTTTATCGCAAAAAAAAAAAACACATGTGTAATCGACTGCCATTAATCAAATCTTGATTAATCCAGTAGGTTTAACCCTGAAGATCCTGATGTGAAACTCGAGCAGGTTAATACCGTGTGCGTTCATGTTAATAAATTTGCTCTACTAACATATTGAGCACTTTATATTTGTTATATCGCTGCCTTATCATTGTGAAACTTGAATCAACTAACCACTGTGACCATTTTCACCGGTAAGTCACTTTTTTTCCACAAATACCACATACACACAAATACATATATATATATATATATATATATATATTGGGGAGAATATGTGCTTAATTAAAATCATACCTAATTTTGAAAATTAATTTATTGATAATTAATGAATTAGGCGGGCATACCTGTTCAAATGTAAGGCTAAACAAATCGAGAAAGAGTCAATCTCTCTGTATACATTTCCGGCCTATTATGTCTCATCAGCAGAGTTATAGAGTTATATGCGGCATAATGGGCCGAAATGTACATACAGAGATGACTTTTTCTCGATTTGTTTAGCCTTAATTTACATGCCCGCCTAATTCATTAATTATCAATTAATTACTTTTCAAAATTAGGTACGACTTCAATTAAGCACACATTCGCCTCAAAAATTGTCGGCTAAGGCCATATCAAAAACACATTGTTTGTTTACTTCTATATACTATATATATATATATATATATATATATATATATGGAGATAGGATGGATGTAGTAGAATCCGACAGTATGAGGTAGGTAAAAGGATAGTGAACAAGAAATGATGACTCAAAACAAATCTAAAGTTGAAATTTCGTCCGATTCAATACGGACATCATCGATGATGTCCGTATGAATCGGACGAAACGTTTCAACTCTTAGATTTGTTTTCAGTCATCATTTCTTGTTCACTATCCTTTTACCTACCTCATATATAAAGTAAAAAGTCGTCGGGGTGGGCCTAAAGTCGGTATCAGCCAGTCAGCGAGGGAGTCTATCCCCTTTTCAATTAGCGCTAGACCAAGGAGATTGTTTTGGCGTCTGAGGTGGAGCGCCACACCTACCATCAGCTCCTTACTTTACCGCACAGATCCCTGTGCTACTCATACGCTGAGTTGGCGAGGACCGGTATCGAACTAGGAACCTTGCGGTTTCTAGCCGAACGCTCTACCGACTGAGCTAACGTGTGTGTGTGTGTGTGTGCGTGCGTGTGTGTGTGTGTGTGTGTGTGTGTGTGTGTACTTCATTCCATTAATTTTGTTCTCGTTTTCTGCATGCATTTTAATGTTTGTTAAGAATTAGGAGCTAATTGAACACACATTATTCTTATCTTATAGATAATTATTCCTATCAATTTTAGTTGCTTTTTTATAATCATCTTCTCGACAGTGATGAACAGCGCAGATTTAAGATAATAACAAAGGATATGCTCCCGCTGTTCCTCGTTACTCGAGTTGCGATTTAAAAAAAAAAGCAACTAGAATTAAGATTTTGTATCATTTGGATGTTTCGTACTATTTTACTCATCTTTATTGTTACTATCAAAAATTTTTTAAAAAAACCCTCCGGGCGGTGTAAAATTGATTTTTGAAACATACTGCCTGAGAGAGTGGAAGCTAAAAATTCAATGCCAGAGACTTTGTACCATAAGTATAATCATCAAATTCATTAAACGAGAAAAAAAAATAAAAACAATTTGAAATGGATACGTCTTTGATAAATTTGAATATCTATTAATAATGAGATTCGCTTCCGGTTTTTGTCTGTAAAAAAATTACATCACTGCTTACGTCACATTACCCAAAATCGTCATAACATAGAAAAAATATATTCAAAATTTGAACATGCAACATTAGACAGTCCTCATTGTTTTTTAAAACAAGTTTTAATAAATACATGACTGGTATTATATATCTATATATAGTTTGTTTATTTTGATACATATTTAAAGTTTACATTTCAAATTGTTTTTTTTTTAATCCTTTAATGAATTAGATGATTTTACTTACTTAGGGTACAAACTCGCTGACATTGAATTTTTTACTCCCACCTCTTAGGCAATGTTTCAAAAATCTATTTTACATCGCCCGGAGCGTGTTTTTTAAATTTTATACTAGTATATATAAAAACAACTATATATAAATCTGTAATGCCAGGCATGTATTTATCAAAACTAGTTTTTATAAAACTATGAGGACCGTCTAAGATTGTATGCTCATACTTTGGGTGTATTTATTCTATGTATAGACAATTTTGGGAAAGCAGTGCCGTAGTTTCGGTTACAGACAAATGGTGACCTAATCTCAGTACATCTAAAAAATTCAGACCAATAGCAGAATAGATGTTTGTTATTCAGGGTGTCCACAAAGTCTGGGTACATGGAGATTAACACATACTTTTAAAACAAAACAATTTTATTTAATTAGAATGTTAATAAATAATATTTTCAATATGATTTCCATCATTTTCAATGCATAACTTGATGCGCCTTGTAAAATTCAGGTGAACTCCATGTACCCAAACTTTATGGACACCCTGTATCTGTATGTGGTGCTATCTGCCGGGATACATCCTTTGAGGGCAACATTATTAAATCAAGCTGAGAATCCTAAACTGGCTAAGTAACGGTCGTTTTTGGTTATATTTATTTTCGGATCTATTCCGGTTAAAATGTCCAGTGTCTTGGACTCACGAACACCCTCCTTACTCTGCCAGATTGATTCTGCGGGTGTTTGTCATCAGGAAGACAGTGATGGAACCAAATGCGGCTGTTTTACACTCTACTTGATTCGCATCGCATGACTCAGATGGAACTTAAAGGACGACAAAGGTTAACATGGCACGTCAATTTCGCCTGTCGCTTGAAGGTGACCGCTGACGACAAGCGTCGTTTGCAGTGACAGGCTGTCGCCATTGCAGCGGTCTGGTTAAAATGTCGGGAGGGGGATGACCCTTTCAGTTGCCCGGAGAAGAAAAATCGCCAAGGAATTACTGAGATGAGGAATATGAGGGAAATGTATGAAGAGGTAACAGGTCGAGATTGGAGTTTGTTCATAAGGAGGAAAAGAATAGGGAGAAAACTTGATAGGAATAGGGGGAGGAGTTTGCGATTTATTGCATGACTAGAAGGGGATACCTGGCGTTGTCTGGGTAGAAGGGGGTCTAAAATAACCCACTCCTTCATTTTAAAAGAAGAACCTCCACCTAAATGTTCATGTGGAAACCGATACACAATAAAACAAATTCTGATTGAATGCACACACCTCTAGAAAGTTCAACAATATTGACAGCATGGACAAAGTATTTAGAAAAATAGATCCCAAGAGGATATTAAACTTTTTGAAAAGAACCGGCCTCTTATCAAGGATGTATGTTCACAGATCTACAAAAATCACCCACTCACTCTCTTGATGTTAAAATTCTCAACAGAAAACTTGATTACAGCAAATAAACCCCTATACATTTTTGAATACCAATTACCAATAGAAGTATTCGGCATAAAATAACCCAAGGGGTTGACATGCCGTAAAACCCAACCAAGCAACCAACCTAGATCCATTATTTCTGAATCGTGAGTTGGACCCGAATAGGGTGCCCCAATAAAATCTCTATATAAAAAAGACCTTGCGTTGATTCGGCCTGGGGTGCATCAGAAAGAAAAGTGGATATACGATCTGAAAATAAAAATCAGTATCTCTTATTTAAAAGATTAAATGCCCCCCAAAATGGTGCGGTTATTCTTCAAACTTTAAAAAAAATTATCTTCACGAATATAAATCAAATCTTCATTATTGTTGCTCAAAAAGCAAGATCTAGTGATAGTGAATGTGTATACCCAGGGCCCGAGTTAGCTCAGTCGGTAGAGCGTTCAGCTAGAAACCGCAAGGTTCTTAGTTTGATACCGGCCCCCGCCAACTCAGCGTATGAGTAGCACAGGGATTTGTGCGGTAAAGTAAGGAGCTGAACGTAGGTGTGGCGCTCCACCTCAGACGCAAAAACAATCTCCTTTGTCTAGTGCTAGTGACTCCCTCGCTGATTGGCTGGTACCGACATTAGGTCGCCCCGACGACTTTTCTTTATATCTATTTACTTTGCCATTGTTTTATTTTCGTGGTTTAAGCCGGACATACACATACATACATATACATACACACATACACACAACTACCCTTTATATATGTATAGAAGGTAACAAGAAGTTGATGAAGAAGAAGAATACAGAACAAAAACAGAACTAGAAAGTGTAAATCAAAATCATAACTTACTGTTGTCATGATCAGAAAACTAGGCTCGCAAATCCATTACTAGCAAATTTGATCTTCCCTGGATGTCTCATACTTGCGACTTTTTGTCACATCCTACCCATGGCGAACGGGATGGGTTGAATAGGTACTATATATAAATATATATATATATGTTGAAAAAATGAATAAAGGAAAGAAAGTATAGAATGGATAATATAGGATATTTTAATCAATATTACTTACACGTGTTTCGGTCAGGAGTTTATCCATGTGTATATTATTCAAACTATTATTATTTTTAAATATCAAATGAAATGAAATAATAAAAATAGAAAAAATGTAGAAATGTTCCGCACACAAAGAAAATTCGACCTTCATCAGAGTAAATCCTTATTTGAAATGAAATTCGTTGGAAAAAGCGGGAATTTTTTGAAATGTTCGAAAAGACTTAAAAAAAATGTATCGGTCGTGTCTCAACGTGAAACTGATGGTATGTTTCGTGGTGTCTCGTTCGTTCGAAATACTACCAATTCCTACTACCCCCACTACCAATTGTTACTACTTCCCACTACCAATTCTGATGCTACTGCTCGTTTTCGTTAAAAACGAGATACCACGAAACATACCATCCGTTTCCATCCTGAAGATGGCAGATCATCTTTCAACTACACCAATCCTTATTTCTTCTTAACTAAATTCATTGCCCTGAAGAAGGTTTTCTTTATAAACTGAAATTTAGGAACATCGACACGACGTCTAATAAATTTTTATCCATTGAAACATACCGTGTTTTTCTACATTTCCACACACACACACACACACACATATACATATATATATATATATATATATATATATATATATATATATATATATATATATATATATATATATATATATATATATAATGTGCCTCATATATATATATATATATATATATATATATATATATATATATATATAGGTAAGGCGCATCCGTTTTGTTGTGTAGGTATCGACTTATATCTCAGAACACTGATACCACAGAACACATTAACATCTCGCCTACACTTTAATATGTTTATAATAAGGAAAAGTGAAAAATTTAGTGTACACTGCCTATAAACATTCTACCTTTTCCTTAGTCTAAAAAACGCATCTTGCCATTTTGGAGAACATGGAAAATGGATGTTTTACAAGAATATAGATTCACATCCACTATGCGGTACTTTCACCTGGCAAGAGTAAGATTGGTCACCATCAGCTGCGATATAAGGATGTCCGCAAGTATTATCTCAATTCCTTCAACATCAACCCTGCCAACAGGGAAAATTTGGCTTAGGGCCACCTTCGGTATTGGCAGGCTCTCCGTTGCAGTCTATTCATGTCTGAAGTCACATTGATGCAACACCATGAAGCAAAGCAGTCCAAGAGAAATCAATAGCGACGAAGTACCGGAACAACATCAACATCTTCAGGACCGACGCTTACATACGACATCTGTGGTCGAAATCTTTTTGAAACATTGGCCTTCACAGTCAAAGAAGGCGTTGCGCATTACGTAACCTCAGGGCACGAGAAATAAATGGTCTGACACTGCGATACTGACGAGAGTGACGTAGACCTAGTGGAAGGGAACAGGGTAAATAAAACAAAATTAATGATGGATATCTATTAAAGAAAATTGTCTTGCGTCTTTGTGTTTGGTGAAAACTTTGGTTTAAAATTTTCGTTTTGGAAACTTTACATAACAATCAGTTATGACTTGTCAGTGGTGCCAAAAACAGCGTGTGAGATGATTGATTGTCTTTATCTCAAACAAGAGAATCAAAACGATTTCGATTATAATATCAAAGGGGAATTTCATCTTAGATCAATAAATATTGTCTGTCATACACTAGCGCATTGCCAACGAATAAGTAAAACTCTAACATTTTTGTAGCGAGAGAAGAGACTTACCTCGTAGAGCTAAGCGAACAAGAACTTTTCTCACGATTGGTTCCATGAATTAGATTGAGGTGTTGCCAAGATAGCCAAAAAAGAATACGTATTGCTTTCTCTTGCTGCAGAGAAAAAATGGCCTGCCTCCCGTACACCAGACGTGATAAAAATGAGTTTCAAAGGGAGGAGACTAATCCATTTATATGATTGGTTTCCCATGTTGATTGGTCTGACCAACCAATCAGAAACGAGCCATGGCAATTTAAATGCAGTGTCGCCTGAGACAGGGATTGCAGTCTGACTTCGAAGCAAGACGGTCCTTGTGATAACTGAGAAGTGTTTAAAAATATCCAATAGAAAATTGTGTTGGCCCCGAAACCAACATTTTTTATAAGTTTATTGTTTTAACCAAAGACGTCTGGATTTTATCAATTATTATTTTAATCCTTGCAAGATTTTGACACCAGATATAACTGGCGGTTTTGCTCGGAAGTCTCATCAGATCTCCTGGAATCTTTCAAATATCGTCGCCGATTTCAACAGTCCCGATTCTTCTTCAAATCTAATGTACCTAAGTATATTGTAATGCCTTTGGGGGTTATTCCGAGTACTCTAAGTACGATTGGTATCACCATCATGTTCATGTTCCACAGTTTTTTACAGCTGACTGGCTAGATCTGAGAAGGAACCTCCAATCAATCAGCTGGTCATGTCCAGCCTTAACACTTATATAATTATCCCAACCCTATTGCCCTTATGGCAAATGACAACCCTTTTATATTATATGCGTTAGAAGGCCGTGGCCGAGGATATTAATATACTAGGAATGAGGTTAAACTCTATCCGATGGTGAAGTTTCAGTTCTGCAGCTCTGCACCATTTCTTCCAGGTACAATCTTACCCGGAATGGTATTACCAATCAAGATACCTTCTATGAGTTATATAGAAAAATATTAGTTTTAGAATATATCTGAAAAATTGAATTAAAAAAAATTGTGGTTGGTTGGTTGGTTGGTTGGTTTTTACGGAATCCAGAACTCTTCAAAATACTCATTACAGAGAATTGTAAATTATTATATTCTAAAATACACGAGTATATGCGATAACATCTAAAATACATGGAATAAAATATTGGAAATTACACAGTATTGTAAATTAGTATCTTTTAAATTCGACTTATACACGAGTATATGCGATGACATTTAAAATACATGAAATAAAAAATGGAAATTACACAGAATTGTAAATTATGTTCTAAATTCGACTTATACACGAGTATATGCGATGTCATCTAAAATACAGGAAATAAAACGATTTGAAATTCCACAGAATTGAAAATTACAATCTTTTAAATTCGACTTATACACGAGTATATGCGATGACATTTAAAATACATGAAATAAAAGGATTGGAAATTACACAGTATTGTAAATCATATTCTAAATTCGACTTATACACGAGTACACACGATGTCATCTAAAATACAGGAAATAAAACGATTTGAAATTCCACAGAATTGAACATTACTATCTTTTAAATTCGACTTATACACGAATATATGCGATGTTTAATGAAGCCATCTTTAAGCAAGAATACTAATGCCTAATATATTTATACAGAATTGACGTTCGTAGATTCCAAGTTCACTGACCGAACATGGCATCATAATACAAGAGATAAAACGAATTGAAATTAGAATTGAAAATTACAAGCCACTCAATACAAGATTGGGATTGGAAATATTTGACACATAATTGAAATTTGATGAGGCGGAGTCATCAGATTCTTCACGAAGGCTTTAAAAAAAAAAGTTTATAAAATCGAAAATAATAAAATAAAATATCAACAAAGCCACAGAGCGATTTAATAAAAGAGCTTAAAAAATCCAAAGTCAACTCAATAATTTTTCAACTTTCTTAACAAGAAATTAATGATGAAAACTAGTTGAAGTTGAGAGATTCAAATTGACCCAACGTGAAACTTAATTGGGCGAATGTCTATTTTAGTCCTCTAATAATACGACTGCGTAAGACTATAATTTGCGCTCATCGCTGCTAAATTTGGGTCAGAGATTGAGGTTGTTGCTATGTTAAATGGAAATTCTTATTGATCGATTGCACCCACGTAGAATCTTATCAGTAATTATTTACATGGAATTTAGCAAGATTAACAAAACTGGCCAAAAATATGTTTAAATGACATGAAAAATGCGAATTCAGTATTCATAAAGTTACTCCAAGAAAAAGAGAAAGGATTTGAAAATATTCCGATATAAATTAAGCTTCATATATATATATATATATATATATATATATATATATATATATATATATATTCTTTTTTTGAAGGCAAAATAATGCAGATTCATGTTGAACAACATATTTATTGAAGAATTCTTAATTTTCGGATAATATCCAACTTCAGAGAATTTATTATAGAGTTGTAAATGTTCCATCTGTGTTTTTTTTTTAAATCAACTTGGTTGTAACGTTGAGTTGTTGGAGATATGAAATTTAGAAGTGGTCGTAATCTTCTGTTAACTCTATAATAAATTCTCTGAAGATGGATATTATCCGAAAATTAAGAATTCTTCAATAAATATGTTTTTCAACATGAATCTGCATTATTTTGCCTTCAAAAAAAGAAAAAAATATATATCGTATTATAAATGGTGCTTCTATTTTACTATAAAAACGAGCGAAAATAAATTCTCTCTCTCTCTCTCTCTCTCTCTCTCTCTCTCTCTCTCTATATATATATATATATATATATATATATATATATATATATATATAAAGCAAATTTTGAAAAAAACAAGTGTTCCGAAAATGGGATGAATTTAATTACCTATGTTTAAACATTTTCGGTTACATTGTACCTTCATCAGGATGTCTCTTGGGGTGAAGAAAATGATGGATGTTTTTATATGTGACAGGAGATGAAAATCTTTTTAGTTATGTAACTGTATTTGATCAAGAGTCATCCTGATGAAGGTTCAATGTAACCGAAATGTTTAAACATAGATAATTAAATTCATCCCATTTTCGGAACACTTGTTTTTTCAAAATTTTCTTTATATTGTCGGATTTATTTTCCATATTTATTCCCATATATATATATATATATATATATATATATATATATTGATTTTACATCCAACACGAAATATTATACATCACCACGGCCACAAAACACAAATAAGCTTTTTCATTCGCACATACACAGGTACAAAATCCCGCGCTAGGATACAGTCTTAAAGTCACAACCAACACGCATTTTCAATCTCACGCGCATTAAAACATACAGACACGTACAAACAAAAATAAACGCATTCACGCTCACACGAGAATACAGTTATTTAAAAAATAACATCATTTTCAACAAAAAAAATTCATTTGGGAAGAAATGCCATAGCTGGACTGCTTCAGTTCAATTCTTTTGATAAAGAGGTATTACCTCGAAAATTCAAGAAAGAATAAAAATACAGGTCAACACACAAAACTATTGTTACCGTATTAATATTTTTTTTATTTATTCCAAACTGCATTGTGATAGCCTTCTAAATCAACATCCTAACCAATATATATATATATATATATATATATATATATATATATATATATATATATATATATATATAAGGAGTTACTCTGAGGAAGGTTGATATTTCTTTGTGTGCCGAACATTTCTACATTTTTTCTATTATTATTATTCCATTTCATTTTGTTATTTAAAAATAATAATAGATAGAATAACGTACACATGGATAAATTTCTGACCAAAACACGTGTAAGTTAAATTAATTAAAATAATCCTATTTTATCCATTCAATAATTTCTTTCCTTTATTTCTCTTTTCAACATACCATCGGATTCACTTCCATTTTCATTTTACACACACACACACACACACACACACACACACACAATATATATATATATATATATATATATATATATATATATGTATGTATATATATATTAGTTAAGAGCAAGGTAAATGAATCCGACGGTATAAGTATAGATAAAATGACGCGGATAAAAATGTACACGACGCAGATGACAGCATGATGGGTTTTTTTTAAGGTGATGTTCATATAAATCACATAGTCAGTTTTAACAACGACGTACATTTGATAGTCAGTGCACTATTTCATCATGTCAAAGATCTTGAGGAATTTTCTCCGAAAAAAATTTTTAGGAACTGGAAAAATCTTCGGCCACCCGGTGAACATGATATTCACTACATTATATAATTATTGTTTTCGACAAACTTGATCGTGATCGTCCGAGATATTAGGAATCATAAATAAACATATGAAAAAATGAATGAATTTGTTTATAATCGAAAGTTGAGCATTTTCTTTTCTTGTCTTCTCATTCTTTTCTGGATATAAACACCGATTGGAATGTCGTTCTTTAACATGTCCGTCGCAATGCTGCTTTTTTTTACAGTTTGCATAGCGCTCACCCCACCCCACCCCTGATTTGATTGATGGTCTTTACTGTGTTATCAGCCAATCAATGAATGCCTGGCCAGATCTATTTCTTATCCAATGGGAAACAACATTAAAGCTTACGTCTAATTTATGTTTAACATTTTTTTTCCTTGAACGTTTCGCACGGATTTCTTTCTTGACATATTGTTTTGTTTTAGTTTTTTGTTTTTGTTTTTATTTCTCTTTTACTTTTACTTTTTTTTTTTTTTGGCCTTTGAAAATTTTTTTTCTATTTATTTTATTTCCTTTTTTATCGAGCGCAAAACAACATTTTAATGTTAAGATAGTGACAAGGAATATACATTTTTATTAGACTTATGTTTAAAGATAATAATAATAATAATAATAATAATAATAATAATAATAATAAACACTGCCATGCTGCAATCTGCCAGAATACTCAGAAGAGTCCTGGACACTTGCTGTCACTCAGACTCCAGTGAAAGACCATCAGCTAATGCTGATGTGGAAACTCAAAAGGAGTAAATAACGTAAACAAAAAGAAAGAACTTATCAACTGGTGGATTTTGCAGTTCCAACAGATCACAGGGTAAAGCTATGGGAAAATGAAAAAATGGACAAATATCTGGACCTTGCCAGAGAACTAAATAAGTTATGGAATATGAAAGTAAAAGTGATACCAATTCTAGTCGGTGCACTTGGAACGGTCCCAAAAGGATTGGAAAAGGGTTTGGAAAGGTTAGAAATCAGAGGAAGGATTGATACCATCCAGAACACTGCACTGCTGCAATCTGCCAGAATACTCAGAAAAGTCCTAGAGACCTGAGGAGACTTGCTCTCACTCAGACTCCAGTGAAATACCATCAGCTAATGCTGATGTGAAAACTGAAAAGGAGTAAATAATAATAATAATAATAATAATAATAATAATAATAATAATAATAATAATAATAATAATAAAATTTGACATCTCGTGGATTTTGTCGTCCCGGCCGATCACTGAGTGAAAGTGAAAGAAAGGGAAAAGATGGACCTTGCCAGAGAACTAAGAAAACTGTGGAACATAAAGATGAAAGTCGCGCCAATTGTAATTGGTGCCCTTGGAACGGTCAACAGGGTTCTGAAAAAGAGTGTGCATGAACTGAAAATCAGAGGAAGAATCGAGACCGCACAGACTAAAGCATAGTTAAGATCGGCTACAATATTCAGAAAAGTCCTGGAGACCTGAGGAGACTTGTTGTCACTCAGTCACGATGGAACCGCCGACTAAGACGGGTGTGAAAAACTAATGTAGTGAAGTAATAGTGGACATAAAGAAACGAATATTTGTTGTTGTTGTTGCTGTTATTGTTGTTGTTATTGTTTGTTTGTTTTGCTCAATTCACTATGCCTAAAAGAAAAGATGCTGTTCAAATACAGATATCTGAGTAATTTATAAATAAAATTTATAAATAAAACGTTGTGTTTATCTATCTATCTATCTATCTAAATCGTTTTGTTTATCTATCTATCTATTTACTTGTCGAAAATATCTATCTATCTCAGTCTGTTCAAAACTATCTAAACAAGAAATATGACAAATTTCTATAAATAACCAAGAATTACGACAAATTACGATAATAAGAATTACGACAAAAAAAGAAAAATAAGAATTACGACAAAAAAGAAAAATAAGAATTACGACAAAAAAAGAAAAATTAGAATTACGACAAATAAAGGTTTAATATTTTTTTCTTTCGAATGGAAAAAATAAATAAACAAGAATTAAGACAAAAAAGAGCCCCCCCCCCTCAAATGGGCGCGGATACGATAGTTGGGGTTGTTATTTGAGTTGGTTGTTTTCTTTCAAGTAACACCGCTGTAGCGGCAATAGTTAGGGTTGTTAATTGAAAGTTCACCGGGCAGCAATTCGGAGGCAGGGGACCGGGACGAACTTCCTCATAAATTACCGATATCTTTTACAAAGAAAACAAATAATTGACAAGAAAAGTCGCACCAGCATTATCCCCTTTTTGACACTATTTACTCAATGCCTCACCCACGGGCATGATGCAAAAAATATTTATTATTTACACAGCTGTTTACCGGCTGCTCGAGAAATCGTAATTAATGCTTGAGGAAACTCAGCTTCCACAATTTACGGTCCATCGATGGATACCGCTAAGATTTGAAGAATTGAATTTATTCATCAGTGAAAAGAAATCAAATCATGACTGTCTTGAACTTGTCTTGTTTTCTCTTCTAGATTCTAATCAAACAGAAAATTCCCGAGCCGCAGCCGTCTTCAATCTGTCTTTGTTGACACTAAGGAGAATTGGAAATTGTGACTTGAAAGAAAAAAAAAAAAAAAAGAAAAGAGAAAACTAAATTTATTACAGAAATATTTCAAAAGTCTTGTTCAACAATAGCTCAGTCAGTAGAGCATCCGGCTAGGAATCACAAGTTTCTGGGTGAAATACCAGTACTTGCCAACTCAGAATACGGTTAGCACAGCTTGGATCTGTGTGGTAAAGTAGGTCCTGGGTTAGATACCAGCACTTACCAACTCAGAATACGGTTAGCACAGCTTGGATCTGTGTAGTAAAATAGGTCCTGGGTTAGATACCAGCACTTGCCAACGCAGAATACGGTTAGCACAGCTTGGATCTGTGTGGTAAAGTAGGTCCTAGGTTAGATACCAGCACTTGCCAACGCAGAATACGGTTAGCACGGCTTGGATCTGTGTAGTAAAGTAGGTCCTGGGTTAAATACCAGCACTTGCCAACGCAGAATACGGTTAGCACAGCTTGGATCTGTGTGGTAAAGTAGGTCCTGGGTTAGACACCAGCACTTGACAACTCAGAATACGGTTAGCACAGCTTGGATCTGTGTGGTAAAGTAGGATCTAGGTTAGATACCAGCACTTGCCAACCCCGGACACGGTTAGCACAGCTTGGATTTGTGTGGTAAAATGGGTAAAAAAGTAAAGTCGTCGGGGTGGCCTAAATTCGATATCAGCCAGGTAGCGAGAGTGTCTATCCCCTTTTCACTAGCACTAGACGAAGGAGATTATTTTAGCATCTGCGGTGGAGCAACACACCTACTGTCAGCAATGGACCACAATCGTTTAATAAGCATAACTCTACAATTTCTACCATTCACTTTAGAACCCTCACCCCTCTATCAGATTATGTATAAAACGTCACATCATGTTATAGTAGTTGCGCACTTATGATTGACAAGTTGATTTGGCGAGTTTCATGTGTGGCGTGTCCGGTTGGCCAAGGGGTTGAGTCTCTGACTATGCATCCTCAGTTCTCCGGTTCGATCTCAGAATATCCATTTACCTAGCCCCTCCATCATGATCCAAGTGCCACACAAGGTTATTTTTTACCAGAGTAATTCTGATTACTAGATCAAGACTAAAATACCCACAATGCCCTATTATTTACCCATTAACTCCACAGCCTTTTCCTTTCAAGATGATTGATTTCTAATGTTTAATGGCATTTCAAACTTCTTAGTTAATTATTACTAAAGCCATCGATTTAGAAAACCAGTAGAGGTACTCCTTAACTCATTGGGGATGAGGGCTGTTGTATAGCCGACACTGGACTTCAATAAAACCACAGACACGTATATATAAAAATGGGACCCGTTTTTATTTTCTTCGGAGTGTGGCTGGTGAGGGGCGACGAGTGTTCACAATGAAAATACCCGAGCGATTGGATGGTGAAGAGCGCCGTGTTCACAATGAACTTCCAAGGGTAGTTGATACGGGAGACGACGAGGTTACCTTCTCGGCTGCTCGCTGGGGACTGACTTGACCGTTCATCCACTGACCTTTTTATACAATAAATATACCCACGCATTTTTATTGTTGGATCTGATAAAGGACATATATATTTCTTTATCTTTCTCTTCCCCGGAAGACCCCGCTTCCGTTTTCCTTTTTTCTTTTATCTATTTCTTCATCTTCTCCCTGCTTCTTGACCGGAAGACCTCTCTTCCGTTCTCTCTTTTTTAAAAATTATATATTTTTATCTTTCTCTTTGTCTTTTTGCCGGAATCTTCCTTTTCCGTTGCACGACAATGCAACAAGAGCATTCATACCTTTCCCAAGGGTATTAGTCCGAAATTGATCGTAATGGCACGACTGGAGTTCGAACTCGGTTTCTACGATCTCGCAGTCCAGTCCGTTAGCTCCACGGTGACGTCTCTATTCTATTCAAGTCGATAACAAACAACGCGTGGATTTGTTAATATAGAAAAATACATCTTTGAACATGTGTCTTCCGGGCTGTGTTCCAAGATACAAAAAAAAAAAGAAGCAAAATAGATAGATAAATAAATAAATAAATAAAATGTCAGAAACAATGAAAAAATATAACAAGAAATTTATTGATTTTACTTAGAATTTTTATTTCATTTTATTGTAAACAGCACTCCATAAGATTTGTATTGATTATCATGAGATTTTATGGAAATTTAATTTTCTTTTTTTCAAATAGACTTTGTCTTTTTAAACAAGTTTTTTTTGTTTAGGTGATGCAACAACAGCGGAAGTTCTCAGAAATTGATAAACGAGGCAGTTAAAGTAAAACTTTCTCGTTTAGATTCGCATTCTGATGCTTTAATCATGGATTTAAAAAGTAGATAAACACATCTTCAACAGAAATCTCCAATTAATACCCACACAGCCGACATGGATATGTATATATATATATATATATATATATATATACTAGCAAAAGTACCCGGTCCATGACCGGACTACATATAAAGATTGGACCATAAATAGGCGAGAGATTCCGAGCGGAACGGCTTAGAATGCTAAAATTAAACTAAACTGCTGGTATAGCTATAATAGAAAGCAGGCAGCGAACAATATTTTATCATCAGCAGCAGCTGGTATACGGCCAGTTCCACTGACGGGTTGATTTTGGTTTAATTAATTAATTATATCCCTTAATCAGTAAAAATCAATAACCATTCATAATATCGAATCTGAGTGACCTCCTGTTTCTGAGTTATAGGTCGACACGTACATACCAAACTTCCTTGTATAATATTATATATATATATATATATATATATATATATATATATATATATCTTATTAATGGAGATTGTGTGTTTTTCTGTCTGTAACCGAAACTATATTACTACTCAAGTCACAATTCCCTTTGTTATTGACATCACAATCTCAATGATTGTATTTCTATGTATTTCTATTTAAATCTCAATTATTAATAAAATTGTTTCATATTATTAATGCTGTTGACCATATCCACATATTAATAACATGCAATTATATTTATATATACAACAAAATAACGAATTACAGTGTGAACGGGAAGGCTAATTTGCATATTGATATTTAAAATGTGATTTTAATAAATATGTGTTTAGTACTATTGATTTCTAATTGTTTGGTTTTATTTTAATGAATATAAGCAAATATTTAATGAATATAAGCAAATATTTCTTCAATAAATCTTAAATTAAATCTATTAACAAGAAGAAATAACTGTAATTTTATTCTTTACTTCCTCTTTTAACTAAATACTTAAATTAGAAAAAATAATAATGAAATACGAGAGTGATGGAAGTGTAAGTTTCAGTTGTTCTATTTTTCGATTATACACCCCTGTTTCAAATCTTTTTATCTGTATTCTTAATTAGTTTCATTAGCCTTTTCAATTTAATACAATATTTTATTACATTAAAACTTAAATACTTGCACCCGGAGGGTGCATATATTTGCTAGTATATATAAAGAAAATTTGAAAAAACAAGTGTTCCGAAAATGTGATGAATTTAATTATCGATGTTTAAAAGCCTGGTATTTAGTAATTATTTAACACTATTTAACTAGAAACAGAGATATAATAAATAATACATGTCGGTTATTAAGGGGGAATGTATATATATATATATATACCCATATAATATATAAATAAATATACCCATATATAATATATAAATATATTTTTTATGTATTTATATTATATATTTTTTTATATATATCTTTTCAGATTTTATATGTTTTTGTTTTATCCTTGCTTCATAATTTTTCAGACTTATTTAGTTATCATAGTTGTCAATTTGTCTGACTACTATCCCCTGAAAAAACTTGGACCGGAAAAATATTATTTTTTCTCATTTGACTTCCTGTCGCCATGGTGACAGTCTTTTAAGGTATATATTTTGTAAAGAAAGAAAAAATTTTGAGGAGTAAATTTTCTGTTATGCAATTCAAATTATTTTGACTTCCCATCTGATGAGACTTGATTTGGGGAGCTTTATAAAATCAACTTAGATTTATAAAAGCCCCAATTTTGGTCGAAATGAATTTATTATGGAATAACGGTGTTGAGTTTTTCCTTTCATTCAAAGATAAATATTGCTCTGTATATAATCTAAAAAGTTTATTATACATTGAGCTCTCTGTTGTAATTTAAATATTCACTGTATTTATACATACTGGATCATACAATAATAATACACTGTGTCTTAGAAATCACATATAGAATCATCCCTTACCACCAAGTTTTAGATACCTCACATCATATATATATATATATATATATGTATATATATATATATATATATATATATACCAGACCCCCCAGTACAAGCAGGTTGCGACACAAAATCAATTTCTTAAGCGGAGCTTAACAGGTTTAAATTCAGAGTTTTCCTTCCCCTAGACAGGTTACCTAGTCGTGGCTAAACAGCCCAGTCTTCCCTGCAATTTCCCCATAGCTGGAGAGAGAATTGGATTCATACCTTTCCCAAGTGTATTGGCGCCATGTAAAATGCAGACAGCTTCGTTCAGAATTAAACTCGTGTTGACGAGTCCATTTCCTATGACTCTAACCATTAGACCACGCGCCTCCGACGTAGTTATATAAGGATTATCTTTCCAACTTTGCTACGGTTTGCCGTTAGGTATGGGATTATCTTCCTTTACTTATTAGGGTTTGCCGTTAGGTGGCGTTGCGAGCAGAATATATAAAAGAGTGCCTCCAAAATCAAACTCTCGTTCTTTAGGTCACTCCAGCCTTCAGAACTATCACACAAGTTGTATTTCCATCCATTTGTACCGGGAGCTTAGCCCCTTCCCCAGCTGCAGGTTTTTCCGTGTACCTTTATACGAGGCAAAATATTCTCTCTGCTTTCATAGAGTTTTATCCTACCAGCTACTGGCATTTCTCAGTCGAGAGAGCATTCACCGAGGAATTGCAAAGTTTCAGGTTCGACACCGATCCCCGCCGACTGAGTGCGTTATTAGCACGGCTTGATTAAGCTGATCTTTTTGTGTGATAGAAAATCTATGTGTTGACAGTAGGAGTCACGCTGTACATCAGTAAAACAATCTCCCTGGTCTAGCGCTAGCGAAAAGGGGATAGAGTCCCTCGCTGTTCGGTTGATACCGAAAATAAACCATTCTGCAGACTTTATTTTATTATTAAGTAATGCAATATTAATACTTTTTGAAAGTAAGATAAAATAGATGTAATAGATGTGTGTTCCTGGTCTTGCAGGGATTATATAATATTTAGGTAAATATAAGTATACGGTTTTTACATGTCATATTGCTCACCAATGATAATAAAAATTCTCTTGGACTTCGAGATGAAGACGGATCACCCTATCCCAGCCAGGAGACCAGACCTAGTATTGATAAATAAAAAAGAGAACTTGTGAAAAGGTGCACATTCCCTGAAAATCCTTTATACTTTATAATATAATGGAATGACCCATCTCCCCCATACTTCAACAGTGGTGATGGTTCTAGCCACTATTTAAGAACACACATATTACTCTGTGCAGAACTCACTTGAAGTACTTAGATGACGGACTCTCCTCCTAATACTCACATATACTTACTATATAACACTTTCATAGAGGCCACGCATCTGTGACGTCCTTTTTGGATTACACTGGAAGTGACAACCTCTATTCTGTATTTAATAACCTCAGATTATCTTCAAACATTATTTTCTTTAAGACTTTCATCTATTCTTTTTTTTGTACTGTTTCTGACTTTGCTTAGAAAATAAAGTCTGTTTGTTATAACTCTTTGTCGGGATTTGATTCTTCTAGGTATTCCTACCGATTTCAACAATGCTGTTGTCTGGATGGTCTCCCTTCTTCCTTTCTAGCTAAACAAAAAACTTAATATCATATAACTGTGCGCAAAAGCTTTTGAGGAACAACTCTCCAAATATAAACATTAATGTACTATGGACGCAATTCCCTAACATTTTGCCAGTAAATAACTCTAAACAGATGTATTAGGATTGTAAAGGAATACTTAAAACCAATTTTAAGTGACCGTTCTGTCGGCTGGGGCGTTAGAATGCACCGACTGCACCTCTGCAGAAGGGTAAGACTCTCCCAATGAGGCCACCTGTTGGTCGTGGGTGGCGACCCGTGATGCTTAAGGATAGAACCCTGGTGGATGAGCAGTTCATGACTTGCAATACTCCACTTTGGCCCTATCTTGGGCTAGACGGGCGGTCGGAGAGGCCCCCTCCGATCAATCGGCTGGTGACGTCAAGCCCTAGCACCTATATGATTTCCCAACCCTATTGCCTTTATGGCAAGCCCAAACCAGTTTCATCATATTTGTGCTAGAAGTGGTGGTGTTCTTCATGTCCTGTGTATGATGTTAAACTCTGTCTTATGATTAAGTTCGAATTCTGAACCTTTGGGGAATGTGGAATAACTTTGCATCTTTTAAAATGACTAGCAAATATATGCACCCTCCGGGTGCAAGTATTTAAGTTTTAAAGTCATAAAATATCGTATTAAATTAGAAAGGCTAATGAAACTAAATAAGAATACAGATAAAAAGATTTGAAACAGAGGGAGTATAATAAAAATGGAACAACTGAAACTTACTCTTCCATCACTCTCGTCTTTCATTGTTGTTTTTTCTAATTTAAGTATTTAGTTAAAAGAATAAGTAAATAATAAAATGACAGTTATTTTATCTTGTTAATGGATTTCATTTAAGATTCATTGAAGAGATTTTGCTTATATTCATTAAAATAAAACCAAACAATTAGAAATCAATAATACTAAGCACATATTTATTAAATTCGATTTTTTAATATTAATATGCAAATTAGCCTTCCCGTTCACACTGTAAACCGCTATTTTGTTGTATATATAAATACAATTGCATGTAGTCAGTATGTAGACATAGTTAACAGTATTAATAATGTAAGACAATATTAATAATTGAGGTTTAGATAAAAAATAAAATCATGGAGAATGTGATGTCAATAACTAAGAGAATTGTGGCTTGAGTAGGAATATAGTTTCGGTTACAGACAGAAAAACACACAATCTCCATTATAATAAGATATCACTGTTACAGCTTAATTAACGAGGTAAAAAGCAGCATATCAGAGGTGCCGATGGTAATGGGATATATTTTTAATTTGAATTCTAGTTATATTTTATTTGTTTCGTTTAAAGTGACAATCTTTTCTGTTTTAAATACTGAAATCACTAAATTTTCTAACCAATTTCAAGACGAAATGTTGCAAAAATGAGGATTTTTTGTGCATTTTAGCAGATAATCTTTTATGCTATTTCCTCAAACAATAATGAAAGTAAAAGATCTAGTTTTTGGTATCAGTATTCATTATTTTGAAAATTAAAGTCGTCGAGCGGCCTAATGTCGGTATCAGCCAGACAGCGAGGAAGTCTATCCCCCTTTCAATAGCGCTAGACCAAGGAGTATTTTAGCATCTGAGGTGGAGCGCCAAACCTACCACCAACTCCTCACTTTACCGCACACACTGTGCTACCCATACGCTGAGTTGGCGAGGGCAGGTATCGAACCAAGAACCAGGTGATTCCTAGCCGAACACTCTATCGACTGAACTAAAACATACAATTTTCACTATTTGAGAGAATTTGATATATATATATATATATATATATATATATATATATATATATATATATATATATATATATATATATATATATATATATATATATATATATATATATATATATATATATATATATATATATATATATATATATATATATATATATATATATATATATATATATATATATATATATATATATGTAACTACAAGGTTCACACACCCCATGTGATCACCATTAGGTCCTGGCACGGCACCCAGTGTGAACGTATGAGGAATGTGACCCTAAATGCTTCGCATACGTACCCCACTGATACTATGTTGTCCACAGTACCAAATGTGATATGTGTCACATACGCATTGGTGAGAGTGAGTATTCTTTGGTAAGAACTTTCTTTAGGGAGAGAGAGACTTTTTATGAAAGATATTAGAGAGAGATTTGACTTACTTGGAGACTTTCTGTCATGTCCACCGGCTTCTTCCGATTGTCCTCCTAGCTAAGTCTGATTTCGTCAAAAGAAAAGGAATTACAAAAGACAAGACATCCATTTTGCGACTTGATCAAGTAATTATTTATTCTAACTTCATCTATGTTCAATGCACGGCGAAGATCAGGGCCTCAGCCCGTCTTCACCAGTCGACGACCAGACTCCAAACTTCCTTACTAACTTCTATCACCTCTCACTCTATATAATATAAGAATAACACGTATATAATATACATATATGTATATATACATACATATAATATAATATAAGAATATAATATAAGAATATAAGAATATAAGACATTTAATACTATAATATGAGAATATAAGAATATAAGACATTTAATACATATAATATAAGAATATAATATAAGAATATAAGATATAAATATAAGACATTTAATACATATAATATAAGAATATAAGAATATAAGAATATAAGAATATAGATATAATATAAGAATATAAGAATATAAGATATAAGACATTTAATAATATATAAGAATATAAATATAAGACATTTAATACATATAATATATAAGAATATAAGAATATAAGAATATAAGACATTTAATACATATAATATATAAGAATATAATATAAGAATATAAGAATATAAAACAATTAATACATATAATATAAGAATATAAGAATATAATATAAGAATATATATATATATATCCCCTTCGCCACGTCAACATTCCAATCATCCAATCAAATCTCTCCAGGCTTATTTGCTGAATCAGCATTTAAACTTTTCCGCTTGTCATAAATTTTTCCGAACAAATCATCAATCCACCACAATGGTTATACGTTATAACCATAGTGTTACATAAACGAGTTTTATAATTTCCTTGAAACACAGTGTGTATATTTGTTTGGCAGTTGGTTTTGAAGGTTATCATAATGCAAGTGTAAATAAAAATGAGATAACTATGATGTTCTTTTACTTTTACTGGTTTATTTTCCTAATATTTTGGGATAAAAAATCCCTTCATCAAAAGATTTCCGAAAGTTCAGAGATAATACCCCCCTCTGTTTCAAATCTTTTATCTGCATTCTTATTTAGTTTCCCAAGCCTTTCTAATTTAATATAATATTTAATTATATTAAAACTTAAATACCTGCACCCGGCGGAGGGTGCATATATCTGCTAGTATGTATAATGATAATTATTATATATAGGCGAATCTGAAAAAAAAAAAACAAAAAAAACGTCCAGATGACAAAAAATGTTGGACTTTGATTTGGTAGAGGTTTTCTGCGAAGAGCGTGCACAGTGACAATAATGTTACAATTGAGTACCCACTAAGAATGAATAAAGGTTATTCAGCATAAAATGACCCAATGGGTTGATATGCCGTAAAATCCAACCAACCAACCAAACAAACCAAGCTCAAGCTGTTGCATACTAGGGTGTATGTTATAATTGATAACCTGCTGTGAATTTCAAACCATTTCGGCAATATATTGCTAAGACCGGTTACCCATTAATTCTATGAAGAACATGGGCAAGTCGTAATCTAAAGAGAGACGTTGAAATCAAGCATGATAGAAGATGCCTTAAAGGAAGAAGATTAACTCCAGTTGAATCAAGTTGGATTATTGGATAGACATTCACCACTGCAGGAATTCATGGTTATTGAAAGAATCGCTACACATGTTAAGCCTTAATAACATTCTCAATTGGCTTAATATAGAAATGAACATATTATTATAATGGATATTCGGTGTACGCCTGTCAGTAAATGAAACTACGTCACTGGTTACATAACAATTCCTCTTTGGAATAGTGTAAGTTTATCAATGAGCATTTAATTTATAGTCAAAAATCATTAATACATAGAATGAAATATTATTTATTAAAGATGTCTCCAAGAAAATCTTATTTAGATTTGCTTTAAAAAAGGCTCATGATATTAGTACGTTTAAATTTCTCAATGTATCTTATATATAACTAAAATAAAGGTTTACATAATATATGGTGTGGTTAATTTGTATACTGGTTTTAACAAAATCGGGATTAATAAATAATTACTTGGTGCTATTGATCTCTGATATTATTTTATTCACCAATGTATTAAGATTAATCCTTAATGATTTCATAAAAAAACAAACAATTAGAATATGATTAAAATAAGTGTAAACTTTTTATATGCGTTCTTATTTAATTTCATTAGTCATTCTAAATTTAATATATTTCATTAGATTAAAACGTAAATACTTACGCCCGGGGAAGAGGGGCAATATTCTTGCTTGTAAATTTAAGACAGGAACGTCATTAGACTTTGCAAACATAGTAAACTAGTTCGTGCGAAGAGCATTTGATTATGCTCCAGCCTAACAATGACACCACACGCATTCAGTATATACTAGAACGATCTGTGGATATACCACAGTATGATAATCTAATTATTACAACCTTTTACTTTAGAGCTATTGGTAAATAATTCAATATGTAGTCGAGGAGTGCTAAAGTCGGTATCAGCCAGACAGCGAGGTAGTCTATTTTCTTTTCACTAGCTCTAGACCAAGGAGATTGTTTTGGCGTCAAAGGTGGAGCGCCACACCTACCATCAGTTCCTCACTTTACCGCACAGATCTTTGTGCTACTCATACGCTGAGTTGGCGAGGGACGGTATCGAGCCTGGAACCTTGTGGTTCGAAGTGGAAAACTCTATAGACTGAGCTAAACCGGCCCTTAAAAAGTATAATAATCTTGATTGAACTCTCTTTCAGTCTTTTCATCCTTTCATAATGTTGGATTGAAACTGATTTGCGTTATTGCTTCCGCGCGCTTACCTCCTCTTTATATCTTTCTCTTACTCGTTTTCATTCTTTCTCTCTTTCTTATTATATTTTTTTCTATATAGAATGCTCTTTGCCTTCTCTCTCTATCTTAATGATAAAAACGGAATCGTCCATTTTTTACCTGGGGTGATGACACTCATAAGAAATGAGAATTCGGCGGATAAGCGACATTAGATAATTACTTTGCATTTCATCTCGGACAACTTAGACGGTTTCATTTTTAAAACAGGGGGTGTTGCAGGATGATTAAGGAACAAGATCATTAATATATAGATTAAATCTTATTAAACTTGAACAGTTTTTGTTTATTTTTTCACAAAATAGATCTATTAGATTATTGTGGGGGAAGTCGTCAGCGACGTATCCCTGGGATCACTGGAAATTTCTGGTCTTTCAGCATCGGATTTCATCCTCCAGGAGACCAATCGGGGCTGATCAAACCCCGACTCTGTCCCCCTCAGCAACAGGCTTTCACTAACCTCCCCTCCTGTTGACCATCGCTTTATTTATCAAGCAATTAATTTTTCATCAAAACAATTATATAATTTGTCCATTTGGAAAACTGCATGATGAATAACATGTTTAGTTTTCCAATTCGGGGTCAGTCCAAATAATTATGCGATAGGCAACAATAAACTACAGAAGAATGCAAAATTGATCGCTGCATTTCATTAATATTCAAGCATATACCTTTTAAAATTTTAAATTTTGAGCATCTATGTACGCCTCAGAGATATGTGGTTCAAAGTTAACTGACCTGAAAAAATGTAAAGGTTTTTTAAATAACTGGTGCATTCTATCTGTTATTCATGAATATATCAATTCTAAAAAATTCATTACATTCGGTTAATTCCCTGATTTTTGGTATTTGTTCTTTCGGCGGGATGGCAAATGATGGTGAAATTTAGGTCCGTTGAGTTAGATTTAATCATTATTTCTACTAGCAAATATATGCACCCTCCGGGTGCAAGTATTTAAGTTTTAATGTAATAAAATATCGTATTAAATTAGAAAGGCTAATGAAACTAAATAAGAATGCAGATAAAAAGATTTGAAACAGAGGTGGGTATAGAACAAATGTATAGACCAATTGGATAGAACAATTGAAACTTACTCTTCCATCACTCTCGTCTTTCATTGCTAAATTTTTTCTAATTTAAGTATTTAGTTAAAAGAGGAAGTAAAGAATAAAATGACCGTTATTTTTTCTTGTTAATGGATTTCATTTAAGATTCATTGAAGAGATTTTTGCTTAATTCATTAAAATAAAACAAACAGTTAGAAATCATAATACTAAGCCCATATTATTAAAATCACATTTTCAATATCATATGCAAATTAGCCTTTCCATTCAACTGTAAACCGCTATTTTGTTGTATATATAAATATAATTGCATGTTGTTAGTATGTAGATATGGTTAACAGTATTAATATTGTAAAACAATTTTATCAATAATTGAGGTTTAAATAAAACATAAATTCATGGTCAATGTGACGTCAATAACAAAGGGAATTGTGACTTGAGTAGTGATTTAGTTTCGGTTACAGACAGAAAAGCACACAATCTTCATTATAATAGGATTTAGTGCGTGACTTTCGCTGTATTTCACAATTATTTTAGATTATTTACAAATTCATTTCTCAGTCATAAGAGTGGTTATCGTTCAAAAAATGTTGGGTTAAATCGAACTTAACGACCTAAATTCCATCATCGTATGTCACCCCGCCGGAAGACCCCTCCCCCCTAAAATATCAGGGAATTAACCGATTTTAATGAAATTTTCAGTGTTGATATATTAATAAATAAAAGATATAATGCAGCAGTTATTGTATTTAAAAACTTTTACATTTTTTCAATTCAGTACAATTTGAACCACGTAACTTTGAGAATCTATGCACGCCTCAGAGATACGTGGTTCAAAGTTAACTGACCTAAAAAAATGTAAAAGTTTTTAAATGACATTTTTCAAGTCAGTTAACTTTGAACTACGTATCTTTGAGAATCTATGTACGCCTGAACTAAAAAATGTAAAAGTTTTAAAAATAAAATAACTGGTGCATTATATCTTTTATTCATGAATATATCAATACTGAAAATTTCATTACATTCGGTTAATTCCCTGATTTTTGGTATTTTTTCTTTCGGCGGGGTGGCAAACAATGGTGAAATTTAGGTCTGTTGAGTTCGATTTAATCATTATTTCTATTTAGTGCGTGACTTTTGCTGTATTTCACAATTATTTTAGATTATTTACAAATTTATTTCTCAGTCATAAGAGTTGTTATCGTACAAAAAGTTGTTGCAAGAATCACGTAAAAGTCGTCGAAAAAAAAATTGAAGAAATTAAAACATCAGCATCTAAAATTTCAGGATTGCTGGTTCGGAATCAATATTGACTGTTTTTAATTTGCTCATGGTGTCAACCTCCTTCCTAAATTGTATGATATGTTGAGCTACGGCTTCTAGGAGTAAAGTTGAGAAAATGTGAGCTGCGCAAGAATTCTGCCCGCAATCTTAAACAACAACTGCAAGAAATCAGCTGTACGACCACTTGCCCCTTATCACACAAACCAACCGAATGAGATGAACACGATATACTGGGGATTCATAAGTGACATTTTTCTATGGAAACCAAGACACATGGACACGTCCATGAGAGCCGTCCAGCAAAGCGCTACATTGACCAGCTATACGCGGATACTGCATGCTGTGCAGAGGACCTCTTGAGAGCAACGAATAATAGGGGCGGTTGGCGAGAAATTGTCGTTGATGTCCGTGTTATTTGCGTGATATGATGATGAAGATGATGAAACTTTGGTTTAATTATTGAAAAGAAATAGAACAAATGTAAAGTATGATTTAGTAAAACAAACAAATAGTTTGGTTTACTTGCAAAGTCAAAATAGAAATAATGTTTTTCAGACTACAAGATAACAACACCTATTATTTTCTATGTTACTGGGCTTTTTTTTTGGGGGGGGGGGTCAAAGATTTTTTACGAGTCTGTTTCATGTCAGGGAATCGTATAAAGTTTAGGTGGTACCACTTCCTTGGGTATAAAAGAAGTCTTTCGTTCAGTAACGATCTAGGTTGAAATAAACTTGATTTACTGGAGTATTTTGGCTATCAGAATAGTTTTGCTTTCCTTTCTATGTTTAATAGCAGATCAACCTTTGGGGGTTGTTTAATGCCAAAGCCAGCCTAGTAGAAAAAAACAGCAACGGTACTATTTAACCCATATCTGCGGGATTATGGTTTTCATAGCTTTCGTGTCCTGAGTGTGACGTTTAACTGTATCAAATTGTTATATACCCACATCGAACATCGGTTATATAATCGAGAGAGGAAACTCGGGTTATAGAGAGAGTTCAGAGAGATGTGGTGGGGACCAGTATCGAGATTGTTTTCGCTGAGCTGGAGTGCCAGACCTACAATTAGCTCCCCACTTTACCACACAGATCAGATCACCCAGTCTGTGGTTCTCATACGCTGATGTGGTGGGGACCAGTATCGAGATTGTTTTCGCTGAGCTGGAGTGCCAGTCTCAATTAATTCACCTGTTGGTCGTGTTTTCGCGAAGCGTAATGCTTAAGGACGGAATCCAGGTGGCTGAGCAGTCCAAGACTTGTAACACTCCACTTTGGCCATTACTTGGGCTAGACGGGAGGTCAAAGGATCTATCTATCTATGTATGTATGTATATAAGGACCTACAAGAGACAGACACTATCTACCTAGGTTTCACCCGAATGGTTCTTCAGGATGATTTATTATATTTTATCTTACTAAGTTTTATACAGTGCTTCTTAATTTAGAAATTTATTTTAAAAATTTTTTTCCCTAGATACAAGTTTGAATTGTTATACAGATTATTAGAGGATGATGATACTTGATTCTTGTTAACTTCATTACTCTACTGCTCTGGTTATTTGTTGCTGGTTCCTCCTTCTTTTTCTATCTTCATAATTCTTCTACTGGGCTTCTTTTTCCTGGGCCTTGCTTGCTTTTAACATTAAAAAAACTAACAAAACTTTTGTGTACTTGATCAGTTTATTAATTCATCAGCCATGATTCAATCGACCCCGGCAGAAAAAAAACACGACCGCTCAGCTTCCAATCACGTCGAATCTAAATACTAAAAAACTATCTATCCCCACGTTACTATGTACCGGATTCAATTGGGGTTATCCAAATGCCAATCATAACCCAACAGCTACGGAGATCGAACTGCCTACCCTTTTCATTCTAACGAACTTATTTGAAAACTCTACAGGGTCTACTAACAATTTATAACTCTCATAAATGTACAATTGTGATACCATATTTTTTTATTATTAAATATATATATAACTTCCAATAATGGAAATGAATCCGACAATATGTTGAAAGGATGAATAAATACAGTAAAGAAAATGTTGAATGAAACCGTTTTTATCCATTCATATATATGTATTGAAAAAAATGGTTAAGTTCCAATTCCTTAGCTATGGAGAGATTGGAATACCCCTTCATCGCCTTTACTCTCAGTACGTATTAGAGTCCAATATATGGGTTAAATCTATGGCATAAAGCCCCCAAGAAGAGTTGACATGCCGTAAAATCTATCCAGCATATCCTACCTTTTCCAAAGGTATTAGTCCGAAAGTGAACGTGATAGAGCGACTGGATTTCGAACTGCGATGTCACAGTCCAGTCCGTTAGCCTCTAGCAATGAAGACTCCTCTCAGCTTATAATGAGATATAAATGTGTAACATTTATTTCCAATTAAGCGTGATAGACAAGATGTTTACTGGAAATAAATATCATTATCATCGGTTGTGTGAAGTAAACTTTTTAATAAGTGCATCCAGCCCTCCAGACAAGAAGTTTAGTAAGATGTATTGAATTTCAAAATTTTCATTTATCCTCATATATTTCAATCTATTTTTTTAAAAGTGTTTTTCTTTTTAATAATGGCGTATCAGGTGTGAGAATTGTATTTTTATTGATTTTTACAGTCAATATTTTGACAAGTAAAACACAAAATTCAGACATAGATATCCCTGTCTGAATAAAAATTTTGTTTCGATCAGAATACAGGTCTGTTCAAAACCTATGGAGGCTAAAGCTCTATTTATCAAATCAGAAATGAACGATGTATGAAGCTTTCATTTACTTAAAAGTAGTACATTTGTCATTCTTATCCCCCACCTATGGGTTAAATAGTACAACTGCTGTTCTTTAACAATGATGGATTTGGCATGAAATAACCCATGATGTATTTGTTGTATACTCTCTTTCCTTACTTTCTTACTTCTATTCTTCTAGAGTCTCTTCTAGCGGCTCTTCTAGCGTCTGGACTTCGTCTTGGGGACTTCGTGTCTGGTCTTCCATTGGGGGTTTCTCTTTATCAGAAGCCCTGTGTCATTGGTAGTTTTTAGATAATAACAGAAGACTTCGATTTAACTTAGATCATATTGTATTCTGAAATCCCCACCAGACTACCTGCGCAGATTGAGTCGGCACCGTGCGTAACACGACTTACCACCGTCGTGGCTTTGGCCGATCTGACTAAAACATCTCTTTCTAATCTAAACCGGAAGAGGGTCTTCTCCACCAATTCTCACTGTATCCACCGGAAGGATCAGGACTGAGGTCAAGCCTTATCATTCAATCCTTCAAGGCCGCCGGCTGAACTTATAACAGCCATTTTGGTTTCTACACTACTGTACATAAATATTAGGAATCTATTAATTATGTAACATCTTATATGCCATTAAATAAAGAAAGCAAAACCAACTTGTTCCAGTGAGTTTCTAATAGGGTAAACTCCTATGAGTCTTCTATTTTCGGGACAAATGCAGAAAAGCGCGCAACAGTATCAATAGAATCGCATTTTACATATAAATAGCATTAGATTACGGAAACTCCCAAAGAACCCTAACCCTAAACCTAACACTAATCCTAACACTAGCGCCTCAGAGGTTTTGGATATTGTTAGAGGTCAGAATAAAGACACAAGAGAGGAAATGAGTTAAACAAATATATTAACAAAGTAAAAAATATATCCAAATGAGAGGGTTACCCGTGAGGAGGTCGATTAACTGTTCGAGCCGACCGCTGGAATATTGGCTCTCACCTAAGAGCAGTACGTGCTGCTATTTAAGCCGGAAGAGTTCATGCGTGCGTGATAAATTACCATAGCAATTTCCATGAAATGTAATACTTTGTATACGCAATCTAACGATATTATCTCTTGCGCAACATTTTTCACTAGTATCCTATTTCTATATGATGTGAAGCTGCGACATCATCTTTTGTTTTTAATGTCTTTCACGTTATCAAATATTACCTTGGAGATGAATTCTTAGTTTAGGCATCGAGGTCTTCATAGATTTTGAAAACCCACTGTACGTATCATTAGATCACAAGGAAGAAGAAATTTGATTAAATGACATAAACATATTTTGACAAGCTTTTCTTTTTTTTTTTCTCCATTGGACAAATCTTCATCGTGAAAACTGCATTCGACCTTTGCAGATATGAAGCAAGATTTTCACAGAAGCCATGTTGTTAGGGAAGCCATCTTGTTTCAGCATCAGCCATTTTTATTGGCTGCACAGAGAACGCTGTTTTTGATGAACAACAAAAAGTGAATTGTCAACAAAACAAAAACAAAAAAAACAAAAACAAAAACAAAAACAAAAACAAACAAACAAACAAAAACACAATAAGTTACAATATTCCGAAGAATCAGATAGGTAAATGAATAATTAATGAAATTCCTTTCGTACAGATTGTTGAAGTTGTCAAGAATACGAGTGTCTCACAAAATATCTGGGTAATCTCGAGATAGTAAAGTGGGACTTCCAAATATTATATATATATATATATATCAGTGATTCTCAACGGGAATGCTAGGCCCCCAAATGGCAGCAAGGTGAACTCTCAAGGTGGTTGGTTGGTTCACAGTGGTGCTAAGGAGGGAGTTGGGGTTCGCAGGGGTGGCAACAATTCTAAATTCCCACAGCGTAAGTAAAACTACTGAGAATCACAGAGAGAGAGAAAAAAGAGAGATAGAGAGAGAGAGAGAGAGAGAGAGTGAGAGAAGAGAGAGAAGAGAGAGAGAGAGAGAGAGAGAAGAGAGAGTAGATCCCGTCGGCAGATTGTTGAAGTTGTCAAGAATACACGAAACGTGTCTCACAAATATATCTGGGTAATCTTCGAGATAGTAAAGTGGGACTTCCAATATATATATAATATAGTATCAGTGATTTCTCACGGGATGCTAGGCGCAAATGGGCAAAGTGAACTCTCAAAGTAGCGTTGGTTCACATGGTGCAAGGAGGGAGTTGGGGTCGCAGAGGTGCAACAATTCTAATTCCCCACAGCGTAGTA
>CM042149.1:55803386-55828386 GCA_023376005.1 Doryteuthis pealeii | reverse complement strand
GAGAAGAAGAAGAAGAAGAAGAAGAAAGAAAAGAAGAGTAGTAGTAGAAGAGGAAGAGAAGAAGAAGAAGAGTAGTAGAGAAGAAGAAGAAGAAGACACAAAGGAAAAGAAGAAGGCATAAAGAAGAAGAAGAAGAAGAAGAAAGGCACAAGGAAGAAGAAGAAGAAGAAGAAGAAGAAGAAGAAGAAGAAGAAGAAGAAGAAGAAAAAGAAGAAGAAGGAAGAAGAATTGTCAAAAATAATTTAGTAACAACAAAGTATGAAAAGTGAGTAAATATGACAGAAAAAACTACAAAAAATCCACAACTGGTGGAAAGACCATATACAGAGAGAGAGAGAGAGAGGAGAGGAGAGAGAGAGAGCAGAAGAGGAGAGAGAGAGAGAGAGAGAGAGAGAGAGAGAGAGACAGAGCAAGGGGAAAGAGAGAGAGAGAGTTGTGAGAGAGAGAGAGAGAGAGGGATGAATTGTCATAATACTTAACAACAACAAAGTATGAAAGCGAGTAAATGCGACAGAAACTACAATAAAAAATCACAACTGGTGGAGAGAAGAGAGAGAGAGAGAGAGAGAGAGAGAGAGAGAGAGAGAGAGGGGGGGGGGGGAAACAATTCTTATAAAGACTTTAGCGACAATAAAGTAAGCAAAGCGAGTAAATGTGACAGATAAAAAAAAAACTACAAAAAATCACAACTGGTTGGAAAGACATACACAGAGAGAGAGAGAGAGAGAGAGAGAGAGAGAGAGAGAGAGAGAGAGAGAGAGGGAGGGAGAGAGTGCGTACGAGAGAGAAAGAGAGTGCGTGCGGCATGTGTGTGTGTGTATGAGAGAGAGCGAGAGAGAGAGAGAGACAGAGTGTGAGAGAAACATATGTAGAGAGAGAAAAGAGAAAGGCTGAAAGCACAAAGGGAGAAGAAGAAACAAAGAATGAGAAGAAGAAGAATGCACAAGGAAGAAGAAGAAGAAAGAAGAAGAAGAAGAAAAGAGAAGGCACAAGGGAAAGAAGAAGAAGAAGAAGAAGAAAGAAGAAATGCACAAGGAAGAAGGAAAAGAAAGAAGAAAGAAAAAGAAGAAAGAAGAAAAAGAAGAAGAAGAAGAAGAAGAAGAAAAAAGAAGTAGGCACAAGGAATAAGAAGAAGAAAAAAAAGAAGAAGAAGAAAAAGAAGAAGAAAAAGAAGAAGAAGAAGAAAGAAAAAGAAGTAAGAGAAAAAGAAGAAGAAGAAGAAGAAGAAGAAGAAGAAGAAGAAGAAGACGAAGAAGAACACAAGGAAAAAGAAAAGAAAAAGAAGAAGCACAAAGAAGAAGAAGAAGAAGAAGAAGAAGAAGAAGAAGAAGAAGAAAGAAGAATTGTCATAAAGATTTAAGCAGCGAGCAACAAATTATGCAAAGAGAGAAAAAAGACGAAAAAAAAAGAAAAAGTGGACAAAAAAAAAAAAGAAAGAGAAAAAATTGGATCGGGCGGGGAAATTTGCTAACAAAAGAAATAAGCAGAAGGAAGTTATTCGACTGACCAAGCAGTAATATAGAATGAATATTAAAGCCGAGTAAAATACGAGATATGGTCAGATAACCAGTTGTTTGTCACGGCTTAGTGTTGTGTACGAGAATTTCTGAGGTTAATCATTGGGTCGTGTAACCTTCTAATCAATGCCGTATCAATGACTGCATTGTTGCGTATTGGGGCTTTTCCTTTCTCTACCATCAACACCACTGCATTGGCTAGCGGGAAAAGGTCATGACCCCTAATGGCGGCGAATCGCTCACGCTGCATACTAACTGCATGGTCTCGGGCCGGGCCTTCGTCTTTTCTCCTGGAAAAAAGGTCCTGCAAGTGTGGAACGCTTGAATATGTCCACCTTCATGATGTATTTAGTAAACAAAAAGGGGGAAAAATGGAAAAATGCAGGGTGGAAACATTTTAAAGGCTATTTTCTCATATTATATTATGCGACACAAGGTCAATTTATTTTGTAGGAAGCGCGTGGTGTAAAGGTTAAAGTCATGGGAAATGGACACGTCGCCCCGAGTTCAAATCCTGGACGTGACAATTGCATTTCACTTAGCGCTAATACCCTTGAGAAAGGTATGAATCCTACTCTCCCTCCAGATATGGGTAAATAGTAGGGCAGACTGGGCTCTTTAAGCTTGTTTCAGGCAACCGGTCTAGGAGAAGGAAAACTCTTTCTGTTAATATATATCTAGCTATATATATATATATATATATATATACATATATTCTTTTGGATGGTCCAAAAATTCAAGATACTATTAATCTTTTACAAGTCTCTCTAGAAAACGAAATGTAATTCCTTTCCCAACTGAGCACGTTACTCTCACTTCAAATAGCAGTCGTCAGATTTCACTTGCCGTCCAAACAGTTGCTTTCTTCCTCACTCTTGTGTCAGCGACAGTCCGTCTTATTTCTGCTCGTTCGGCTGCGCTTATGCAAATTCCGATATACCTCATACGGGTCTCTGCCAAGAGCACCTCAGCTATGAGGAGGTAGCGAGTTCGAATATTCGTAGCCACTCCCCACACTCTTCCCCCTCGCACAGGCCAAACATATCCTGACGCGCTTTGTTTGTGGGGCTGGGAATCCGCTTGTTCATAGGACTGCCTTTCAATTTCGTCACAAAAACTCTTAATTCAAACCCGTTAAACTCCGCTTAAGAAATTGACCTTGTGTCGCATCCTGCTCGTGCGGGGGTGTTGAAAAATATATATATAATGAGTAAGTAATTAAAGTAAGTAAAGTCGTCCGGGCGGCATAATGTCGGAATCAGCCAATCAGAGAGAGTCTATCCCCTTTTTCACTAGCGCTAGACCAAAGAGATTGTTTTTGAGTCTGAGGTGGAGCGCCACACCTACCAACTGCTTACTTTACCGCAGAGATCCCTGTGCTACTCATACGCTGAGTTGGCGAGGGCTGGTATCGAACTAGGAACCTTGTGGTTTCTAGCCGAACCCTATTACTTTCACTTGCCATACATCACGATTTTCAATGACATCACTTCGAGCAAATTTTACCGGACATCTCATTTCGAGGTTCGGTGATATCCATTGGCCATCCAGATCAGAGGGACTATTTTCTGTGGGGTTACCTGAAAGATCGGGTATACGTAGGCAGGCCACACACGACAGCGGAACTGTGAGAAAGCATCCGTAGAGAGATAACAGCTATTCCAGTTGATATGTGTTTAACCACACTTTACATGATATCAGAAATCGAGCTCTCAAATGTTTTCGTCATGATGGTGATCTCAAGGACATAATATTCCAATCTAAAACCGCTGCGTATCAGTTATGTAACAAATAATATAAAGAACTATGTGTCGTTTCTATAATCTGAGAGAATAGCATTTAAAATGTGTCCCATCATTATAGTCCACCCTCTATATTATATATTATATATATATATATATATATATATATATATATATATGTGTGTGTGTGTGTGTGTGCGTGTGTGAGTGTATATATATATGTGTGTGTGTGTGTGTGTAGCAGCGATTAGAATAATAAAAAGAAATAATGTAACTTTAAAGGGGATCGGAGATTTTACACGTACGAAAAAGATGTCAACGATTAATCATCTAATTTCAGAACAGATATTCTTTTAAATACATAATTCCATCAAATAACAATTTAGATTGATTGTTTTATTCATTTTAACGGCATGTCAAACGGTTTGGGGTTATTTTAGGTTGTAACTGAATTAATCAATTAACAACATTGAAAATCCTGAAAAGGTTTATTACTTTTACGTAGTACAGAATGTAATAATAATAATAATAATAATAATAATAATAATAATAATAATAATAATAATAATAATGTGTCAACTGGTAGACTTTGCGGTACCAGCAGATCACAGGGTGAAGATAAAGGAAAACGAAAAGATGGACAAATACCTGGACCTTGCCAGAGAACTGAAAAAGTTATGGAATATGAAAGTGATACCAATTGTATTTGGTGCACTTGGAACGGTTCCAAAAGGATTAGAAAATGGTTTGAAAAGTTTGGAAATCAGAGGAAGGATTGATACCATCCAGAACACTGCACTGCTGCAACCAGCAAGAATACTCCGAAGAGTCCTGGAGACCTGAGGAGACTTGCTGTCACTCAGACTCCAGTGAAAAACCATCAGCTAATGCTGATGTGAAAACTGAAAAGGAGTAAATTAATAATAATAATAATAATAATAATAATAATAATAATAATAGGATTTTATTTGAATAGAATAAGTTCTGAGGTAAATAGTCAGCGAACTTTGAATTATCACATTATAAAGGTAAAAAAATATATTACAAAGACAATTTGGTACAGCCGTGGTGGGGTTGATTTGTTAGGCAAAGATTTAAACAACTCACAGGGGCTCTCCCACCTGTGTACAAAAAATGATGGTTAGTTCATTATAATTGAGTAGAAGGACTCAGATTAAAATAATAATGATAGGACTTTATTTCAATAGATACCAATTGTACTTAGTGCACTTGGAACGGTCCCCAAAAGTTTGGAAAAAGGCCGTTCCAGATGAATTTAACCAGAAATGGTTTCCAGTAAACAAATGGACTGGTCATGTTTGAATGTATATTTTTCTTTGAATGGTTTTTCGTGACGTCATTTTTTCTCGTTTATTTCATCTATTTTTTTCCTGACAATGACATGACTATTAGTGATCTATTTCACAATAAATTATCATTAAAAATATTCCTTCTTCTGTCATCACTTTTTGTTCATATGATTTTGTTTATATATGTATGTTTATCTATACATGAATTGAACTGCCTTTTTTATGATGATGATCATTATTTCATGCCTAATATAGACATATAAACTACCCGTTATTAATATAATCAGTGATATAATTTATTAAAGAAACTACGAACAGAAAACACCCTCAGGGCGTCGTAAAAAATATTTTTTTCGAAAGACATTACCTGAGAGGATGGGAGTTAAAAATTCAATGTCAGAGGGTTTGTATCATAAGTAAGACAAATCCTCATATTTATTAAAGGAGTAAAAAAAAAAAAAACAATTTGAAATGAAAACTGAGCCCCGTCCCTCTCAAATAAATGTTGCGTGCATGTAATAATCAAACAATTATTTTGAATATTTTCCACATCAATTTTACACAAAATCGTAGGTATTTATTTATTTGTAAACTTTTTAGTTAACTTCTTGTGACCGTAAAAAAAGAAAGAGAAAAAAAAAACAATTTTAAAAATGCTTTTCTTAAATTGTGGGTGTATATAGCATAAGAATATTGTGAGGTAAGCTGTCACGTAGAGATATGACGTAGTTTTTGTTACAGACAGAAAATCTCCAATATTAATAGAAATAGATACTTCAAAATTCTTTATCAAAGGACACATCAGCTGTCTCGGTGCTTTATTTTAAATGTTGTCTCGGGCGTTTCAACGGTAATTTCTTTAAAAAAGTCAATGAATTGCAATGATATTTTGATTATGCCAAAATGAAACAATACTCACGGTTCTATTGGGAGGTTTTTATTATTGCTGCCCACTGATTTTACCTCTACTCCACACCACTCTCTTCTATTGATTTAGTCATTATCTGCACTAACAAACCGGTGAATAGAATATATTCAAAGATTAAGAATTGGAATGTTGACCTCTGCCAACAAAATTGAACAGATAACATATTCATCCATGTTTGTTTTGCCACACAGTGTCTCCAAAAGTTTTCAGTAATTTCAATGATATTCCGTGAAACAATGGGCTACGGGCCAAGTAATAATTGATTTAAATTCTGGTGGGGTTCCAATGAATTGAACTCTTCTTGTGGTTTTGTGATAAAAAAAAAACGTTTTTAATTCTGATTTATATAAATTTTGTTTTGTTATTAAACAAATAAAGTTATTTAGATAATTTAATGCTTACTTTAATAAATATGAAATTTATTAAATCTCTAAGAAAATTAATTAATTGATTGTTTGTTTGTTTATTGATTTTAACAGCATATCAACCCGCCTGGGGTTATGTCATGCCTAACGGTTAGGAAGTTATACATATCGGTATTTATATTTATACTTTTTAGTAATTGGTTTTAAAAATGTGTTAACATTATTGGGATTATGTTGTATGATATTGATTTGTTTCATGTCTATATTCTATGGTATAATTTTATTTCTCTCAAAAAAGAGAGAATATCCTCCATGTTGAAATTTTCAAACAGATCTTTCATATTTGCTTTAAAATAACGGTTTCTGATGTAAGCAAAAAAACTGCATTCCATGAATAAGTGTTTAACTGTCAAAGGTGTTTGACATGTTCCACATTGTGGTTGTTGTTCTCGTTTGAGTATATAGGAGTGTTAGTCTTGTATGACCAATGCGTAATCGGGGCACAATGACTTGTTCCTTTCTAGACTTCCTTTAAGTTGACTCCAGCCTCCCAAAGTGGGTTTGATTATGAATATTATTATTTATTATATTATGATTTATTATTCCAGTGTTGTTGTCATTTTGTATGAAGGAAGCCATATATACCAAGCCATATAGGAGTGATGGGGAATGAAAGAGCTGACTCTACAGCTAAATCGGCTCTAGATTTGATCCCCGACAATTTCAAGATACCATATACTGACTTGAAAATGAATTAAGCGCGTAACAACATATATTACTTTCATTCATTGATTGTAGTTTTTAAATAATTTTATTTATCGAAAAGAATTGTTAAAGAATTTATTTTTCTATAGAATTGAACTTATTATCGAGCGAAAAAAAATATTTTGAGATTTATAAAACTATTCATTTAAAATCTCATATTATTTTGATGTTGAATTATAATTCCTATCGTTTGTTAATAAATATAAAATGGATTATAATAGCATTTTTATCAAAATTATCAGAATATTAGCAAGACCTGTGAATATACCACAGTATGATAACTTAATTATTACAAGGTGTGATGTGTTTATTTTAGAGCTACTGCTAAATAGTTCAATATGTGTAAAAAGTATAATAATGTTGATTCAACACACACACACACTCTCTTTCTCTCTCTCGCTCTTTCTTTTTTTCATTCTTTCTATTATGTTCGATTGAAACAGAATAGCGTTATCACTTCCGCGCGCTCCCCCCTTTCTCTATATTTCCCCTATTCTCTTTCTTTCTTTCTTTCTTATTATATTCTTTCTGTGTAGCATGTCCTTTTTCTTCCCTTTCCTTATTTATAATAAAAAACGGAATGGTTCAATATAGCTGAGATGATGACACATAAAAAAATAAGAATTTGGCGGATAAGCCAGAGCAGATAATCAGGTTTACATTTTTTATTTATCACAGACGATTTGGACGGTGTCATTTTTTCAACCAGAGCGTGTTACAAGATGATCACGGTCGTCGATTCTATTTGTTAGGGGCAATAACTGTTACTTTAAGCCACAAGGTTCCTAGTTCGATACCGGCCCTCGCCAACTTAGCGTATGAGTAGCACAGGGATCTGTTCGGTAAAGTAAGTAGCTGATGGTAGGTGTGGTACACCACCTCAAACGTGAAAAACATTCTCCTTGGTCTAGCGCTAATGAAAACGGGATAGACTCCCTCGCTGATTGGCTGATTCCGACTTTAGGCCACCCCGACGACTTTACTTTTACTTTAAGCTCCATCTATCTGTTAGAGTTTCCGCATAAATCCTTTGTTTTCGGAGTGCCCCCTGCGTACGCATGCGTGCATGTGTTTGTGTCTGTGTGTGTGTGTGTGTGTGTGTGTGTGTGTACGGGTGAGGTTTTATGTCAGAATCATAAAAAGGAAATGTGTATCTCAGATTTTTGTTGAATCTTTTTTTATTTTCTTTATTTTGTATTCTTTATTCTTTTTTTCTAATATTTTGTCTCTCGATCTAGCTGTTCCATTCATTAGCTGCTGGAAATTCTTGGTCGGCAACCGGCAGAAGTTTCCCGCTTAGGGGAAACACATGTCATTGCTTCTTTAAATATGCTGTTCGCGATGTCGACCCCGTGCTGAGAAAGTAATGGATTGAAACAGAAATGCAAATGTATATATATATATATATATATATATATATATATATATATATATATATATATATATTATTCGGCCCCGTATCGTGTCGTCGTTTACTAACTCGAAATATCAATCTTTCTCTCCTGCCAAACATTTTGGGTTGAGTGGCTTGCAAATTATTGGAATTAAACGGGCGATTTTTGTGATGTCTTGAACTCAGAATAGAAATAGAATGAAGAAGAAGAATGAAAGAGAATAGAGAAGAAGAAGAAGAAGAAGAAGAAGAAGAAGTATGAAAAGAGAATGAAGAAGAAGAATGAAAGAGAAGAGAGAAGAAGAGAAGAAGAAGAAGAAGAAGAAGAAGAAGAAGAAGAAGAATGAAAGAAAATAAAGAAGAAGAATTATGAAAGAGAATGAAGAAGAGGAAGAATGAAAGAGAATGGAGAAGGAAAATGAAAGAGAATGGAGAAGAATAAGAAGAATGAAAGAGAATTAAGAAGAAGAAAAAAATGAAAGAGAATGAAGAAGAAGAATGAAAGTGAATGAAGAAGAATGAAAGAAAATGAAGAACAAGAAGAATGAAGGTGAATGTAGAAGAAGAATGAAAGAGAATGAAGAAGAAGAAGAAGAAGAAGAAGAAGAAGAAAAGAATGATAGATGATGAAGAAGAAGAATGAAAGAGAATGAAGAAAAAGAAGAAGAAGAAGAATGAAAGAGAATGAAGCAAAAGAAAAAGAAAAATGAAAGAGAATGAAGAAAAAGAAGAAGAAGAAGAATGAAAGTGAATGAAGAAAAAGAAGAAGAATGAAAGGGAATGAAGAAGAAGAAGAAGAATGATAGAGGATGAAGAAGAAGAATGAAAAAGAATGAAGAAGAAGACGAAGAAGAAGAACAGCAAAAATAAATGAAAAATAAGGTTGCCGAGAAGAAGAAGAAGAAGAGAAGAAGAAGAAGAAGAAGAAGAAGAAGAAGAAGAAGAAATCAGTAATCGTCGCTGATAACCATGAATTTGCAATTCAAAAAGTTACTAACGTCTTCTGGGCGTGGAAAAATCATGGTCTGTTGATATGTGTGTGTGAGTCGTGTTTGGATTGATGGTCAGTGTATAAAGGGAGGAAGAAGAAAGTGTCTAGTTTGATCACCATGATGTGTCCCATGCATCTGCTATTGTAATATACTAGGCTAAGTTTTGCTGGAGGCACGATTATCGATATGGAATTGGTTACGAGTTCAAATCCTGGATGAGGCACTTTGCGTTTCACTGCTGATGCATTTTAAATAAGCATTAATCCACCCTACACATGCTAAGAGAAAATAGTAAGGCAGGGTTTATTATTTAACCTTCTTTAGAAAAATCTAATGTTGGGGGCGTATCGAATTGTGGTTTCCGTTCTAGGAAATCGAGTTGGTGACCCAGTTCAATCCTGGATGAGACTGTTGGCGTCTCACTTTGTGCTAAGGCTATTGGGAAGGGGTTATTCCACCCAACACGTGCTAAGAGAAAATCGTACGGCAGAGGGGATTTTTAAAAACTTTGAGTAGGCAGATTTAGTGTTGGAATCATGTGGTGCAATTGTTACCGTCGTAGGAAATGAAGACGGCGAGACGAGTTCAAATCCTTGACGAGTATGCTGGCATTTTACTTAGTACTAATGCCATTAAAAAAGACATTGAGTCTTCAAACAGAAATAATTTGCAAACAGTTGTATTTGATCAAAAGTTCTGAAACCAAATTCAGTTAGATCATCTACTACGAAGTCGATTTTAATCTGAATCAGTTACATACAAATGATACACATACACTACAACTGCCTCACATTTGAACGGGGATGCCCGCCTAATTCATAAATTATCAATTAACTAATTTTCAAAAATTAGGTATGACTTCAATTAAGCACATATTCTCCCAAAAATTGTCGGCTAAAAAAGCCATATCAAACACATTGTTTGTTTACTTCTCATACTGTCGTGAATTAAGTCACCAAAAGTGGAACATAACTTAGTTCAAAGCAAACGAAAAATCTGGAAAAATCAGCTTGACAGTCCGCGTTCGAATCACACACAAAGCAGTCTTCCTGTCTATAGCTCTGCTGATGAGGCCTAATGGGCTGAAATGTACATACAGAGATTGACTTTTCTCGATTTGTTTAGCCTTACATTTGAACGGGTATGCCCTCCTAATTCATTAATTATCGATTAATTAATTTTCAAAAATAGGTATGACTTCAATTAAGCACATATTCTCCCAAAATTTCCTTCTCCTAGACCGGTTGCCTAACCAAGGTTAAAGAGCCCAGTCTCCCCTGCTTTATTCCATAGCTGTAGGGAGAGTAGGATTCATACCTTTCCCAGGCGTATTAGCGCTAAGTGAAATGCAATTACCACATCCAGGATTTGAACTATGGGCGATGAATCCATTTTCCATGACTTTAACAATTACACCAGGCGCTTCTACACTGCCGTGTATATATGGTTATGGAGGAGCCTGGTGTAATGGTTATCATCGTAGGAAATTTACACAGTGAAATGATAATCGATACCAAGGATAAAATGAAAAATATACAAAAAACAAAAAAAAATAAAAAAAAAAAACAAAAAAAACAAAAAAACTGATATGATTTGTAAAAACGAATTTGAACTTGGTTCGAAAATATGTTAAATTTCATATTATAAAAATTACTTGTGACTTTTTCCGTCTGCATCCACGAAATACACCTACAAAAATATATCTGTAAAGGAAACTTTTCTACCAACATTTATTTACACTATAACAGTGTTTGGCATTAAATAACCCACACGGTTATTATACCATTAAACAAACCAAACCGAACCAAACCAAATGAAGTGAAGTTAATGAAAATCATCTATACCAATTTGAAGATATTAAGAACTTGAAACAGAAACTTTTATCAAACTGACTTGTTTCAGCATTACATGACCCGAAAGATTTGATATGCTGTAAAACAAACAAATTGTTGTGGAGTTTTTAAAGGGTTAAAAATAAGACAAACGACTGGTAAAAATAGATACAAATGTATTGAACAACAATGAGTAGAAATTACAGCAAAGAAAGGGGATTGGGTCCGACCATACAGTTACGAGCTGATTCGCATTGCTTCGTCAATTGTTCATGCTACTTATAGTAGTCGTCGGCGCATTCATTTATGTACATAGGTTATATCACCTATAATACAAACCAACCAAACTAAACCTACAGATAAAGAGCACAAATATTGAGTAGAAACTGCCATTGTTCATCAAATTGGGACACAGAGAAAATATATGTATTTGGTGATTATTGGTGATAACATATGTAAGAAGGTGATGGTAGGTGTGGCGCTCCACCACAGACACAAAAACAATCTCTTTGTCTAGCGTTAGTGAAAAGGGTATAGACTCCCTCGCTGTCTGTCTGATACCGACTTTAGGCCACCCCGACGACTTTACTTTTTACTTTGCTTTATTTATACCAATTTGAAGACATTAAGATCTTGAAACATAGAAATTTAATGAAAATTATTTGTTTCAGCATTAAATGACCCGAAAGAGTTGATATGCTGTAAAACAAACAAACCAAACCAAATATACCTTGTCTATTAGAGTAAGAAAAAAAAGAAACTTACAGTTTGCGAATAACTTTACTTAAGTTGGAGAGTCCATGTCTTTAATATTTTCTAAGCAGTGCTGCTTTAAAGATGTCTGCAAGAGGGATATGAAGACATGCCACATTAACACCAACACATGGGAGGCTTGTGCAAAAGAACGTGCGACCAGGTGACTCCTCGTCAAACAAAGAACGAGAAGGAGTGAGAAAGAGAGGAAAGTAGACGCCGAAGAAAAGAGAGCCAAAAGAAGGAGAGACAACAGCAACCCCGGCAAGCATCACTGTGTGTTTGCGGTCACCGCATCAGAGATTGCCATTCAAAAATTGGTCTGTTCAACCACTCACACATTTGCAGACAAAAAAGGGGACACTACGCCATCGTCTTTAGTAGACGGACGGACGCCAACCAACCAACCAGCCAACCATTAGAGTAAGAGAGCTCAACTGGTGTTGAGATTTTTTACGTATATATATTTACCAACACCCCCGCACGAGCAGGATGTAACACAAGGTCAATTTCGTAAGCGGAGTTTAACAGGTTTGAAATCAGAGTTTTCCTTCCAAGGTTAAAGAGTCCAGTCTGCCCTACTATTTATCCATAGCTGGAGGGAGATTAGGATTCATACCTTTCCCAAGGGTATTAGCGCTAAGTGAAATGCAATTATCACATCCAGGATTTGAACTCGGGGCGACGAGTCCATTTCCCATGACTTTAACCATCGCACCACGCGCTTCCTACTTTTCTACGTATAAGGTGTGTGCTAGATGCCCGCTCTTACTTATAGACTCGGCCAGAAATATGTGATCTAACTCTTGGCCAATCACTGGCAGTACTCTGAGGTTGATACAATACTTAAACCGACTCTACTGGCCATAACTACTGTAACACTCATTGACGACGGACATAGGATTAAATCACTGGACCTTTACCAATACGCAGGATAGGACTTATACGCTTACCAAAGGATTCCATAACACAGGACTTTCTTCAAAAACTTTACAACTGGTAAAGCCGCCATAAAGTTTAAAGCATAGACGAATATCATTGGTGTTTTTCGTGACATTGCATATGAACAATTGATAATATATTTTATTTTGCATCAGTGTATAAAAAAGAGAAACGAAAAAGGAAATAAAGAAAAAAGATTGTTAATTAGTCTCATTCAGGTTTGCATTTTTCAAGACTCAGTGACCTTTTCAGCGTTTCTTACGACTTCTTAGTGTAAACACGTTTTCACACAAAATCATCAGTGTCCGATTGTTGATTCAAAGCACACACATCTTTAGGTCCACACTCAATTATATCTAGTCTCCATCAACCAATTCTGACGTCATCAATGTTTACGGTCAAGTCACGTTGAAAGCACCGGTTCCATCAAGATAACAGAAGTTAAGCAGCGATGAGCCTGTTCAATACTTAGATGGGTGGCAATTTAAGCAACAGCAGGTACTGTGTGTAATCACATATCAAAATAACTTGATTCGGCATCAAATGACACGAGAATGATGATAAACTGTAAAACCAACCAACCAACCAACTAACCAACTGACGTCATGAACAATACCACACCTCTATGCTAACATCAGCCTTTAAAATTTTCCGTTCTAATCAGGCCACTCAGAACAGAGTCACGGTCTACGTCATGCCCATTATGTAACACTGATATATAGAAAAATATATAGAAAAATAGATACATGAATATACTGCAATAGATAGATACATAGATACACAGATACACAGATAATGAACATACTGAGATAGATAGATAGATAGATGAGCATACTGACGGCGAGAAAAACGATCTGCGGCTTAACAGAAGATGGACATCCAACATACCTTGACCTACGAGCTTCGGCTCATGTGTCTATAAGATATAAATAGATCAGTGTGAGAAGTAAACAAACAAACAATGTGTTTGATAAGGCTTTTAGCCGACAATTTGTGGGAGAATATGTGCTTGATTGAAGTCGAACCTAATTTTGAAAATTAATTAATTGATAATTAATGAATTAGGCGGGCATACCTGTTCAAATGTAAGGCTAAACAAATCGAGAAAAAGTCAATCCCTGTATGTACATTTCAGCCAATTAGGCCTCATCAGCAGAGCTATAGACAGGAAGACTGCTTTGTGTGTGATTCGAACCCTGTCTGTCAAGCTGACAGGCGGGGATTCTAACCATTACACCAGCTGGCCCATCCAGATTTTTCGTTTGTTTTGAACTCAGTTATATTCCACTTTTGGTGACTTCTACACGACAGTATGAAAAGTAAACAAACAAACAATGTGTTTGATATGGCTTTTAGCCGACAATTTTTGGGAGAATATGTGCTTAATTGAAGTTGTAGCTAATTTTGAAAATTAATTAATTGATCATTAATGAATGTAAGGCTAATTCATTAATTATCAATTAATTAATTTTCAAAATTAGGTACGACTTCAATTAAGCTCATATTCTCTTAAAAATAGATCAGTGAGAATCCCACAAGTTCAGACTCTTCATTTCTGTACATGTCTGGCACTTTCACTTTTCTCATGATTTTCTATTTTGCGAACAGTATTTTTGCTCAACTTACGTACTGCCATCAAATTCTATATGTTATATAGCGGCTTCTTCAAACTCACGCTGCTAAATCATGTATCTGTATACGTTGCGGGTATATATGGTCACGTGGCGAAGTATGTAGTAGCCAGACTTAAGAAACCACAACATATGGGTATAGTAGGAGTTTTGACTTTATTTCTCTTCTCGGCTGTACGTGGTGGGCGGCGAGCGTTGAGAATGACTACTACTACCGCTGGGATGGTGAGACAGCCGTTGGCTGCAATGGACCGTGAGCGTCTGTCGCTCACTTGTTCTCCATCTGCTGTCTCCTCTCTGACTGACCTGTCGGTTCGAACCCTCAGGCCTTTTATATTGATAGGTACTCCTACGCATCTTTATCTTTTGATCTGATAACGGGCATTTGTTATATATTTCTTTATCTTCTCCCTGCTTCTTTGGCCGGAAAGCCTCGCTTCCGTTTTTTAAACTTCTTTGTTCGCTTTTACCAGGAAAAAAGTCCTTTGTCATTTTTGTCGTCTTTTCTTTGTTTAATTTAACCGGAAATTCCTATTATAGTTTGTACAATATACAACACCTGAACCACACGATCGGCGGGAATTAGAATACTCTGAGTGCATCTCCTAATCTTGGGTAGGACACTAAACTGAGTCTGATGGTGAAGATTTAGTTGTGGAGCTGGAGGGAGTGTGGAGTATACTTTCATTGCCATAACACCCAAGTTTATTCTCAATCCGAGTGGTAATACCTGTTAGGATCCCACCTATTGTTAAAATAGGACTGTTTTCAATTCGTCAGTATTAGATGGAATCATTTGATGCCATATGACGGTGCGTAAATCATTTCTATAAATAGTAGCTTGAAGTTATGATTTTTTAACTAAGGTTTAATATTATTATTATGCATTACTTGAAACCTTATTATTGCTTGCAAATTATTAGTGTTAGATAGAAATAATTGAAATCATCTTACTGCGGAAACACATGATTGCAGTCAAATGAAAAAGTACAATTTAAATAAATGCAATGGAACATTGAATATATATATATATATATATATATATATATATATAGCGTAAGTTCGTTCGGGTCTCGAACCCGGCCAGAGGTAGCTGTTAAATGGTATAACTGCACTGATGAGAGGTGATACCTCGAAACACGTGTCTGTAGTTTACTCTATTATACGCTCCCAATTTCGGTTGAGCACTTTATTTAAAAGGGATTTAATTGCAAAATTCACCGTATTTGGCGTTCAGGTAAGACTCACTTTGTTTACAAAGTTTGAGACCTCTAGGTGAGTTCATTTCCTCTTAGAAATGTAGCGATTAAATAGCCTGCTATACTTGACAGCTGTCTGTGGCCATATGGGTAAGAGGATTGGCGGGCGTAAGTTCGTTCGTGTCTCTAACCCGGCCAGAGGTAGTTGCTAAAATGGTATAACTGCACTGATGAAAGGTGATACCTCGAAACACGTGTCTGTAGTTTACTCTCTCTCTCTCTCTCTCTCTCTATATATATATATATATATATATATATATATATATATATATACCAACCCCTCCGCACCGAGCAGGATGTGAAACAATGTCAATTTCTTAAGCAGAGTTTAACAGGTTTGAATTCAGAGTTTTTCTTCTCCTAAACTGGTCACCTATCCAAGGGCAAAGTGCTCAGTCTGTCCTACTAATTACCCATACCTGGAGAGAGAATATTGATAAGGATTCATACCTTTACCAAGTGTATTAGCGCAATGTGAAATGCAAACAGCCTTTTCCAGGATTTGAACTCCGGTCGACGCGTCCATTTCCTACTACTTTAACCATTACATCACGCACCTCAAAACATTGAATATATGATTACAATAAAACATTTATTAATGGATGCAATTTCAGTATTAAATAACCCATAAGATGTTGATATGCCGTTAAACAGATAAACGATACCAAACTTAAAACTTTTAAAATACAATACTATTTTATTTTCAGCACTGTAAAGTTCATTAAAGGGCCGGGTTAGCTCAGTCGGTAGAGCGTTCGGCTAGAAACCACATGGTTCATAGTTCAATACCGGCCCTCGCCAACTCAGCATATGAGTAGCACAGGGATCTGTGTGGTAAAGTAAGAAGCTGGTGGTCGGTGTGGTGCTCCACCTCAGATGCTAAAAAAACGATCTCCTTGGTCTAGCGCTATTGAAAAGGGGATAGACTTCCTCGCTGACTGGCTGATACCGACTTTAGGCCGCCCCGACGACTTTAAACTTAAAGTTCATTAAATGTTGTTGGAAAAATGAAATCAATATTAATAAAAGGGTTTTATAATTTGCTTGCAGCATATATTGGTAGGAAGCGCGTGGTGTAATGGTTAAATCATGGGAAATGGACTCGTCGCCCCGAGTTCAAATCCTGGACGTGGTAATTGCATTTCACTTAGCGCTAATACCCTTGGGAAAGGTATGAATCCTACTCTCCCTCCAGCTATGGGTAAATAGTAGGACAGACTGTGTTCTTTAACCATAGATAGGTAACCAGTCTAGGAGAAGGAAAACTCTGAATTCAAACCTGTTGAGCTCCGCTTAAGAAATTGACCTTGTGTCGTATCCTGCTCACGCGGAGTGGTATATATATATATATATATATATATATATATATAATTATATATATATGATTATGTGTTATGTTCTTGTGAACGTTGTTTTTTTTTTTGTCTTTTGAAGCATTGGAATAAAGAACAAAAACAAGAAAAACATATAAAAAATCAGAATTCTTATATATTCAATCGTTGCTCTGTTCCGGGTTTAATCTATTCCGATATTTCGGGTGAGCATTCACCCTTTTTCAAGGTAATAACAAGATGGTCTGGGGAAAAAAAGATGAAATGTTTTATATGAGGGCAAAAAATTAATTAAATGAAGTGAACGGATTTGACGTTTTTTAGAGTTGGTGTATATATATATATATATATTGGTTTGGAGGTTAATTTTGAAGGCTATCACAATGCAAGTGTAAAGAAAAAATAAGGAAACAATCGTTTGTTAAATAATTAATACAATACAAATAGAAAATCTCACAGAAAAATTTTTAATGATTTTTGGAAAAAAACCCAACTATTTGCTATGCATTTTACATTTTCCAGATTGTTAGTAAAGTGATTGTAAGTTGTTGTCGTTGTCATAGTAACAGTATTAGAAGTAACACATTTCTTTTAGTAGTTGCAGTAGTAGAAGTAGTAGTAGTAGGTTAACAAACAACGCCACTTATTTTAACAAATAATTAACTTATATTTTCTTTACACCTGCATTGTGATAGCCTTCAAAACCAACCTCCAAACGAATATTAATACATTTTCTATCTCTTTTTATGGTATTTTTGCAATATATATATTTGCTAAACCTGCTAGCCACGAGTAATATGTGACTCAACGTCAATTTCTAAAGCCTAGTTTAACAGGTGTGAATTCATAGATTGCCTAACCAAGATTGAAGACCACAGTCTGTTCTATTATTTAAACATGGCTGGAAGAATAACTGGATTCATACCTTTCCAGATGTTATTAGTGTTACAATAGGGATGTGCAAAATACGGTCTTTGAGAATGTGCGCATAATTGTTAAAAATATTCTAAAACGTCAATAAAAAATGGAAAATTAACTTTTTAATGTTTTATTTTCCGTTTAATATAAAGAACAATTTCAAGTTTATGTGCTATAAAAAAGAAAAAAAACAAATTTCTCTTACATAAACCCTAATTTTTTGCATTTAAAAGTAAATTCCCGTATAATTCCGCCATTTCTTAATCTTTGTTGACAAAATCATCGCATCTTGACGTGTGCACTATTTCCTCGTATGGAGTTTCGAACGTATAGGTTTTGAAACAAATAAAATTATGAATTTCTTCAAATACTGTTTGTTTGAGTTCTACAAAGTATAATTATACTAGCGTCACGGATTTTAACCTATTAGCTTATGTATTCCAGCACGCAACGCTGAAGCAAAAAAAATAACAACAATATTTTTTTTATATAGCTTAGCATTAATAAAATGATGACAATTTGTAATTCAAACATTATTTTCAATTGAAAAAAAAAAAAAAAAAAAAAACGAAATATATTATGTCATTATTTTTAGCTAGATATGTTTTATACAATATTTTCTTTGATCAATAAATACGATTTTGATATCCGCTAAACCAAAGTATTTATTTTACATTTTATAAATTAAAAAAATCCCTGAAAAGAAAAATAAACAAGTAGACAATATGAACTTTTAATATAAAATTCTTTAGAAAATAACCTAACAATTTAGAAAAAAAGAAAAGAAAAAAAGATACATATTTTTTCTTATTTACGAGATTTAAGTTTCAATGTTAAAGATGCCCTATTACCAAAACCGAATTAGTAGTGATTTATTTATTTTTTTTTTTTTTTACATATGTTCCGTCATTAAATTACCTTTCCAAAAATGTAAAAATAATTTATATCCCCCCCCCAAAAAAAAAGAACTATCTTTGTACGGGCGATGAATGCGCAAATCAAAAACTAACGAAAAAATATTAGCCGTTTAAATTTAGTAAGCATTTATTTACAATAAAAGTTCGTCTTTTATTACTTCATATATCGAAAGTTTTATTAAAATCGGATAGTTAGTTTATTTTATATGAATTTTAGAAGAATTTCATGTGATCACCCTTTTTTAGAGCCAGCAATTTGCACATCCCTATGTTACAAAGTGTTTTACCATCCTGTAGGCCTTAAACCAGAGCGCTTGTCCAGTGGAATTGGATCCTTCGTAAAGAGTCCTGAGTATTGATAATCGTACGGTATTGTAAGTCCCTCTTCAATGAATGCAATTAGAATTATGGCCAGTGTGGAGAGCGGGGTTAAGTAGTGGATTTAAACTCATCGCTAAGGATGTTATTGCTATGTGAAATGAAAATAGGCTCGTTACGGATTTTAACAATAGGAGCCGAGTCCACTTTCTTAGACGATAACCATTATAATCGAGCCCATCATATAAATTGAAAGTCATTCAAATCTTTTTATTGCTTATAGTTGTGATATTCACAGCGTCAAAATGAATTGTTCGAGACCTTGCTTAGTTAGATATTTAGGTGTAGGAAGCGCGTGGTGTAATGGTTAAAGTCAGAGGAAATGGACTCGTCGCCCCGAGTTCAAATCCTGGACGTGGTAATTGCATTTCATTTAGCGCTAATACCCTTGGGAAAGGTATGGATCCTACTCTCCCTCCTGCTATGGGTAAATAGTAGGGCAGACTGGACTCTTTAACCGTGGTTAGGCAACCGGTCTAGGAGAAGGAAAAGTCTGAATTCAAACCTGTTAAACTCCGCTTAAGAAATTGACCTTGTGTCGTATCCTGCTCATGCGGAGGGTTTGGTAAATATATATAGAGATATATTTAGGTTAAATCGAACTTAACGGACTTAAATTCCACCACTGTATGTCACGCCACCTTTGAACCACGTATATTTGAGAATCTGTGTTACGCCTCAAAGATACATGGTTCAAATTAACTGACCTGAAAAAATGTAAAAGTTTTTAAATAAAATAACTGGTGCATTATATCTTCTATTCATCAATATATCAACACTGAAAAGTTCATTAAATTCGGTTAATTCCCAGATTTTTGGTATTTTTTTATTTCGCGGAATGACATACGATGGTAAAATTTAGGTCTGTTGAGTTTGATTTAACCGATATTTACCAAAACCTCTTCACGAAGAGGATATGATACAAGGTCAATTCCTTGAGCAGAGTTTAATAGGTTTGAATTCAGCGTTTTCCTTTTCCTAGACTGGTTGCCTAACTAAGGTTAAAGAGCCCAGTCTGCCCTATCATTTATCATTGGCTGAAATGAGAATAGTTGGATTCATACCATTCCCGAGGTTATTAGTGCAATGTGAAATGCAAACAGCCTCCTCTAGTATTTGAATTCGTCTAGTCGTATCCATTTCCTACTTGTTTCTATACATGACCATATTACGTTTAGTCACAACTTTTTTACCTCGATTAAGAAAGGAAAAGGTTGTTTGTTAGGGGTTAGGGTTAGGGATTAGGGTTAGGGGTTAGTCTTATAATTTTAAAAATCTAAAGATTGTCTGTTAAAGCAACCGGATATTGACAGCGTAAATGAAAAACATTTTTATTCTTAATCGAGATCAAAAAGGGGTGCTTAAAGGTCATATGGACCTATATACCTACGATCCGACAGTAGCTATCACTTTTGCCACATATTGATGCAAGAGAACATGTTATCTTTATGCAAGCGCCTTGGAAGAAAAGCCATTTTTCAACGTGACAATGATACAAAATATTCAGTGAAAAAAACAAAAAAAAAACAAAAAAAAAAACAGTTTCCGAAGAATGAGATTCAAAGAGTTCCTTTTAGCCGCCTAGAATGTCGCTGGATTTAGATTCCCTCAAGCAATTGGGAAATATAATAAAACGAAAAGTGACTGGACGACCAGCAAACAATAGATACTTGTAAGAATATTGTCAGAGTAGAAAATAATAATAATAATAATAATAATAATAATAATAATAATAATAACGAGAATACAAAACTAGACACGTTTGGGTTGGGAAGGTGATCCACTGGGAATTATGCCAAAAATTTAATTTCGACCATACAACAAAATGGTATATGCATAAACCAGAAACTGTTCTTGAGAACGAAACATAAAATTCTCTGGGTCTTTGAAATAAAAATGGATCACCTTATCCCAGCAAGAAGACCAGGCCTAGTGTTGATAAATAAAAAAAGAAAGAACTGGTCAACTGGTGGATTTTGCAGTTCCAGCAGATCACAGGGTGAAGCTAATGGAAAATGAAAAAAAGGACAAATATCTGGAGCTTGCCAGAGAACTGAAAAAGTTATGGAATATGAAAGTCATAGTTATACCAATTGTAGTTGGTGCACTGGGAACAGTCCCAAAAGAATTGGAAAAGGGTTTGGAAATTTTGGAAATCAGAGGAAGAATTGAAACCATTCAGAACACTGCAATGCTGCAATCTGACAGAATACTCAGAAGAGTCCTGGAGACCTGAGGAGACTTGCTGTCACTCAGACTCCAGTGAAAGTCCATCAGCTAACACTGATGAGAAAACTCAAAAGGAGTACATAATAATAATAATAATAATAATAATAATAATAATAATAATAGAGATTCGGTATCTATTTGTATGCAACCGAAACTAAGTCACTGCTTACGTGGCAGTTATTTCAGGAATTGAGTATTTAATTTACGGTTAGTATTATTAGTTCATAAAAATATTAAAATTCTATGAAAAATCAATTAATGGTCAAATTATCACGGAAACTTCGATGCTTATTTACCTTTTGATGGATTCATAACTAAAATAGTTGTTTTTTTTCATAAAAATATATCATATTTTTTTTTACTAGGTTGACAAGTTAAACCCTGCTAAACACCGCTTGGAAATTGACATTGTTTAGAAACCTACCCAGGGTTATTTATTGTGGGTCATTTAATGCCGAATCCACCGTTGTTGAAGAACAGCAGTGGTCCTATTTCACCCATAACTTTGGTGATGAAGGGGTTCATATCTTTCTCAAGGGTTGATCTGAAAGCGAACGTCATAGCGCAACTAGTGTTCTAACTTGATGGGCGCGCGCAAGCAATAACGCTAATCTGTTTCAATCAAACAGAATAAAAAGATGAAAAGAAGGAAATAAAGAAAGAAAAATAAACAATGAAAGAGAAATTAAATCAAATTATTATACTTTTTACATATTAAACTATTTTACAATAGCTCTTAAGTAAACATATTAAACGTCGTAATAATGAAATTATTATACTGTGGTATATCCACAGGGCCAGCTAGTAAATATACATATTGTGACGTATCACTGATATATCAATCAGTATATATATGTTAGAATTAGAAGAAAACTCTATTTGAAAGAAATAAATTTAAAAAAAACAAAGATTTGGATCGAAAGAGAGGAGAACGGAAGAATTAAAGACATTTTACTGTAAATTAAAGTTAATTCATTTGGAAGGAGGGAACGAATCACCGTTGATAAAAAAAAAAAGCAAAAAGGAAATTAACAATTTAACAAAAGGACATTCTTTCAAGTTACAACGTCACAGTGATTTGATAAAAACGTATAATATTTTGTATTCTATACAATAAATCCCTATTGTCTGTCATATATTTTGTGTAATATTGATATAGTTGATATGTTCAATTGCTCGCCCACTCATTTGATAACACGAATCATATATTCACTTTACCCCTCTGATTACATGTATATTTTTATATATGTATTTACCTTTTTTTATAATCATTTGTAATTAAATGTTAATAAACGTTCGTGTGTTTATTAGAAATCCTGTTTGTTCTTCGTCATTCAGCATTATTGCCATTCACCGGTCTCCTACCCTTTTTACGGGAGCAGAGAGAAAAGTCTTGAATCCCATCCCTTTTGTTCTATTTATTTTTACATCTGAGACCTTTTGCATTTTTTTTTGTTATTTCGTGTTGTGGGGGTGCACTGGTCGTTCCTAATCAGTGTGCCTGCGTAACAATGTCCTCCTGCCATTTTTTTTATTTGGTACTTTCGACCATGCATCTGGCCCTTATTAAAATCAGGCAAAAAGCGTAGTTGTTATTTCATGTTTTGATCTGTAATTCCTTATTTGTGTATATTTTGGTGCTAATGCAGAATAGTACGCAAGTGATAATATCATTAGATTACGTATAAGAAGCATTACATTTCCCGGGAATACCCGAAATCTTTGAAAGAAATAAAATTATACCATAGAATATTGACTTGAACCTAATCAATACCATGCAACATAATCCCCAATGATGCTAATACATTGTTAAACCCAGTTACTACAAAATTGCAAATAGAGATACACAACATATAATACTTCATAACCGCTAGGCATGACATAACCCCAGAAGGGTTGATACACCATTAAAATCAATCAACCAACCAACCAACCAACCGAAATCTTTGCGATGCAAGGTTTAGGGTTAGGAAATGGTTAGGGTTAGTATTAGGGTTAAGGTTAGGGCTAGGCTAAAACGGAAGTTTCAGATATCTAATACTAGTTATATGTAAACAGTGATTCTAATACTATCACTTGCGCGCTATTGTGCATTAGTCCTGATATTTTTACAGTCAGCCTTACAGAGTTTGCAGTTTATCTGAAGAAATAGAGAGACCTCTTAATCTTTTCATGTGGACTATATAGCTGAGGAAGGCCGAACACAAACATGGTGGAAATAATAGTGTTTACCCAAAGCACCAGGTGGCGCTGAATTGGGAGATGAGAGACAAGAACAATTCGCTGTATGACGTAATCACCACGAAAGAATTCTACCTAATGTTCTCAATCTACGGAAAGGTCAGGGGTCATGCATAGTAATGAATGAATGGCCAGAGTCGATTTCGTTAAAACACATTTACAAATAGGGAAGACGTAAGATGTGCTGAAAAGGTCAGTGTGTTTTGAGAAAATTGTAACGTCAAAACCTGTTTATATTTGCTCAATGGTTTGTCTAGGCAAAATAGAACAATGATAGGCGCTTGTAAAGTATATGACCTTTGAAGGTAATTAATGACATTTAATAGTATGTGTATAATATGTATACGATATAACAAGATATTAAAAGGAAAGTATACAAAGAGACAGACAGACAGACAGACAGACACGCACACACATACATACATATTTAATTCCTCTCTACTCGTGGGTATTTAGTGGGGCGATACATATATATATATATATATATATATATATATATATATATATATATGTGTGTGTGTGTGTGTGTGTGTGTGTGTTAAAAGAAAGGAAATGAATCCGACAGTCTGAGTATGAAAAGGTGGAATGAAATCATCACCACAATGCTGTTAAAGAGAAAACAATTTATAATATAAACATAGCTGATACTGATCAATATTTTATCAATACTGATCAATGTTTATATTAAAAATTGTTTTCTCTTTAACAGCATTGTGTGATGTTTTGATTCCACCTTTTCATACTCATATATATATATATATATATATATATATATATATATATATATATAGAGAGAGAGAGAGAGAGAGAGAGAGAGAGAGAGAGAAAGAGACGGTGTATGAGAGATCATGAGGGATTCTTACTTATTAACTCGGCACTACTGCAGTTAATTCTGCCGCCATATTCCTCAGGGCTGATTTCTCGGGTTGCTTCCTTCTTTCATGTCTTCGGGCTGGTCATTTCTTGTTTAAACGACTCAACAAGACTTTGTTGTTTTTATTAAGTCTTTATCCAAATCAACCACAGCACATATACAAACGCTCGGTGGAAAAACAACTCACAGAGTGCCGTCCGCTCTCATCGAAGGTCTAGTCGCATCAAAACTAAAACTTCTCACGCTTGTAATTGCGCTTTTCGGAGGGGTTATTCGGTATCATCACAAATCACTCATAACCATAACTGTTATGGAAAGTTCCACTTAACTTCCTCCGATTTTGAATTTAACGAACTCTTATTCAAAAATATTTTTAGTACAGTAGGTACATAATTCATAAGCTGCCTATGAATTCCGTTACACAGACGCATGGTCTCAAATTTTAACAGTATATATAGAACCAATTACCAATTATTTTCAATGTTTTTTGTTTTGTTTTATTATGTATAGAAATACCATCCCATAGAAAAGAAAAGCTTTTTAAATATCAAAGAATGTGGATTTTTTCTACTATACTAATGCATAATAGCGCACAAGAGATAATATCATTAGAATCACATTTTATGTATAAATAGCATTAAATGTCAGAAACTCCCGAAGTAGCCTAATTCTAACCCTAACAC
>CM042149.1:55795886-55798386 GCA_023376005.1 Doryteuthis pealeii | reverse complement strand
CCATCCAAACTACATCATTGTTAAGATCGGCTAGAATACCCAGAGGAGTCATGGAGTTCTAAGGAGATATGAACCAACGGCTACGGCAGGTGTGAAAATCTCCATAAACTGAATCACTAATAATTGCTGCACAAAATAATGCCATAAGGACAAACTATATCAAAGCGAAAATTGATAAGACCCAACAAATAGTAAATGTAGACTATGCGGTAATAGAGATGAGACTGTAAACCATGTACTCTGCGAATGTAGAAAACTAGCACAACGGGAGTACAAAACTATACACGACTGGGTTGGGAAGGTGATCCACTGGGAATTATGCTGAAAATTAAATTTTGACCATACCACAAAATGGTATATGCCTAAACCATAATCTGTTCTTGAGAACGAAACACATAAGATTCTCTGGGACTTTGAAATAAAAACGGATCACCTTATTCCAGCAAGAAGACCAGACCTAGTGTTGATAAACAAAAAAGAAAGAACTTGTCAACTGGTGGATTTAGCAGTTCCAGCAGATCACAGGGTGAAGCTAAAGGAAAATGAAAAAATGGACAAGTATCTGGACCTTGCCAGAGAACTGAAAAAGTTATGGAATATGAAAGTAAAATTGTAGTTGCTGCACTTGGAACGGTCCCAAAAGGATTGGAAAAGGGTTTGGAAAGTTTAGAAATCAGAGGAAGGATTGAAACCATTCAGAACACTGCACTGTTGCAATCTGGCAGAATATTCAGAAGAGTCCTGGAAACTGAGGAGACTTGCTGTCACTCAGACTCCAGTGAAAGACCATCAACTAATGCTGATGTGAAATCTCAAAAGGAGTAAATATAATGATAATAATAGTAATAAATAGAAAAATACATGGAAGCAATACGTCTTATTCGGAGGAAAGTATTTGGATTTTTCAAAGTAAGACGGGTAATACAGGAGAAATATTCGAAGCTGATTACACCGAATACAAATTGTTTACATGTGCCTTTCTATTATTATCATTTCACTTTCTGTTTAACATAATTTTAAATAGGTATTTGTTGTTAGATCGAAAGACACTTTCTCCTACATATATATATATATATATATATATATATATATATATATATATATATATATGTGTGTGTGTGTGTGTGTATGCACAGTATTGCCAATGCAACCGGAGCAAAACTTCATAGAATTTTTCGTCAAAGCCAAATGTTGATGAGATTTTTCTGTATATAAGCTGTGTGATAAACGCCTGCTTTTACATATAGACTCGGCAAGAACTATGTGATTTCGCTTGACCAATCACTGGCAGTACTCTGCGGCTGATACAATACTTAACCAGACAGTATTGCTCATAACTACTTGACACTTGTGGACGACGGACATAGGATTAAATCACTAGACCTTTAACAATACGCAGGATAGGACTTATACGCAGGATAGGACTTATACGCTTACCAAAGGATTCCATAACACAGGACTTACTTACTTTAAGCCCTTTTCAACTGGCCAAGGTTGGCTTTGAAAAGCTTAACAGGTTACGGGCCAAGGTAAGCTCGGATCTTCTTCAATGGCGACGAGTCGAGTTACAAAATTACAACAGGATTTTATTATATTTTGTAGAACATTCAGCACTCAAAACTGTTATGATTAGGTCTATTTAATGATACTATGACCTTTCGTTGAAAACGTTTTATTAGAATATCTAAGTTATACACCCGACGAAAGAAACACACTAATTTGTGTGAGATAAACATGCAATAAAACAGGTTAAATATCCAGCATATGCAATGATCCCGCAATCACGAATAATAAATCTTAAACTTAGAGCTATGGATAACTGAAAAGTATAACTAACAGCTGAAGGACAAATCCTAGTAGAGGTAAAAATCTAAAGAGGCATCTTCCAGATAGACTCATCCTCGTTATTTGTATTAGTATAAAATAAAAAAACACCACCCGGGCGATGTAAAAATAGATTTTTGAAACATATTGCCTGAGGGATGGGAGTAAGAAATTCAATGTCAGCGAGTTTGTACCCTAAGTAAGTAAAATCATCAAATACATAAAAGGATTAAAAAATAAAACAATTTGAAATGTAAAGTTTAAATATATATTAAAATAAAACAAACCATATATAGATATATAATACCAGTCATGTATTTATTAAAACTTGTTTTAAAAAAACAATGAGGACTGTCTAATGTAGCTTGTTCAAATTTTTAGTGTATTTATTCTATGTTTTGACGATTTGGGGTAATGTGACGTAAGCAGTGACGTAATTTTGGTTACAGACAAAAACCGGAAGCGAATCTCAATTATTAATAGATTTGTTATTGCAATTAGGCAACTGAATTATATACCAAGCAGTCACTATATTTACTACATAGACAACATATTTACAAAGTAGCAATTTAATATAAATCACACCTGATATTATGGTTTTTGCTAAGAATCAAAAAGAATTACAGACCCTAATACAAATTATTAAACTCTTCAGTCAAAATATAGGAACTGAATT
>CM042149.1:55780886-55788386 GCA_023376005.1 Doryteuthis pealeii | reverse complement strand
CTATAGCTCTGCTGATGAGGCCTAATAGGCCGAAATGTACATACAGAGATTGATTTTTCTCGATTTGTTTAGCCTTACATTTAAATAGTTTAATCCCGCCTAATTAATTATTAATGAATTAAATTTCAAAAAATAGGTTCGACTTCATTTAAGCACATATTCTCCCAAATATTGTCGGCTAAAAAATAGCCATATCGCAAACATCGTCTGTTTGTTTACGTTTCGTGGGTTCGTGTAGAGGTCACTTAAGAGGAATATAAAATACTACTACCTAACAAACCGAAGAAAATTCTGCTAAGTCCGTTTGGTGTGGAGGTGGGACACTTGCCTGCTAATTTGACGGACAGGTTTCGAATCACACACGGGGCGGTCTTCGTATCTATAGCTCTGCTGATGAGGCCTAATAGGCCGAAATGTACATACAGAGATTGATTTTTCTCGATTTGTTTAGCCTTACATTTAAATAGTTTAATCCCGCCTAATTAATTATTAATGAATTAAATTTCAAAAAATAGGTTCGACTTCATTTAAGCACATATTCTCCCAAATATTGTCGGCTAAAAAATAGCCATATCGCAAACATCGTCTCTGTTTGTTTACGTTTCGTGGGTTCGTGTAGAGGTCACTTAAGAGGAATATAAATACTACTACCTAACAAACCGAGGAAAATTCTGCTAAGTCCGTTTGGTGTGGAGGTGGGACACTTGCCTGCTAATTGACGGACAGGTTTCGAATCACACACGGGGCGGTCTTCGTATCTATAGCTCTGCTGATGAGGCCTAATAGGCCGAAATGTACATACAGAGATTGATTTTTCTCGATTTGTTTAGCCTTACATTTAAATAGTTTAATCCCGCCTAATTAATTTATTAATGAATTAAATTTCAAAAAAATAGGTTCGACTTCATTTAAGCACATATTCTCCCAAATACAGACATATATATTCATATCCACGATTATATCTACCTACATACAGTAATATGTGTATATATATATATATATGCACACTTATATATTTATACACACACATATATATATGGACACATATACATACATATATATATGTACACACACACACACACGCACACACACACACACACACACATATATATTATATATATATATATATATACGCACACCACACGTGCACACACACACGTGCACACACACACACACATATATATATACACGCGCGGACACACACACACACACCACACATATATATATATATATAATATATATATATATAAGTGTATTTAGGCAGAATTTTTTATTTTATACATGTTTCATTGAATTGAACAGACAGTTCCTGTCTGACAGTTCCTGTCTGATCCGTTCTAATCTTTGGGCCATCCTTCTGGTGTCAGGGTGGAACTGGTATACCAGTCCACCGAATGTTTCGTCACTAGCGCTTTCGGCAATGCACTTTGCCATCCTCAGGTGGAAACGATGGAATAGTTTTCATGTCTCGTTTTTAACGAGAACGAGTAGAAGCAAGGAATTAGTGGGAGGTAATATCAATAGGTAGTGGGAGGTTTTTGGAATGGTAGTAGTTTGTTCAAACTACTACCATTCCAAAAACCTCCACTACCTATTGATGGCCTTGTGTCAAACAGAAAGAAAGCTTAATAGATGTAGTATGATTCTCAGACCTTACCGGGTGGTCTCTTTGAAGAATCGGCCCGAAAAGAAATAAAAACATAAACGAGATTTTTGGAGACATAAACGCGGGTTTTATGAGAATTTCAGACTTCTTGAATGTTAATTGTTCTTTGATCCGAACGGCCGTGAAGTCACAGTGACCGTAGAAGGAATCGAATGATTAGAACGAATTGAAGGCTCGACAATGTTCGAGAACACTCTTTTCCTTCTAAGAAGAAATAGATTATTGGAGAAAAAGACCCCTCTAGATTTGTTCTATTGAGATAGTATATAAGGCCGGACCCTGACAAGGAGATCAGTAGAGTTGGTCTGACAGTTGGTCTGACATTTGGAGTTGGCTTGGGCTGAGATCGGGGAACGATCTGTTGTCGCTGAAACGAAAAGAGCTCTCCTGATAATTGCCGATTAGAAAAAGTTTGTCACCAAATCTTAACTCCAATTCGAAGTTGAAACCAGATGAAAAAGTTACTTACTAAATAAGCTGCTCTCTCTCTCTCTCTCTCTCTCTCTCTCTTCTCTCTCTCTCTCTCTCTCTCTCTCTCTCTCTCTCTCTCTCTCTCTCTCTCTCTCTCTCAAAGTTAAGAAAACGTAATTGAATTGAATAGATAAGTCATTTGAAAAGAAATGAAAAGTTTGTTGTCAACTTTATTTTACTACGAAAAAATACTACGAGAGATGTTATGAATGAATCGAGATTCCCCTGACCACTAGACACCCGTGGAGATAAAAGTAATTGACAGTAAAGAAGAGCACGCGGCCTGCGTAAGTTGATACCCCCTTGACACTGAGCAACGAACGGACTACTAGAATCCTTTGTGTTGTAAATAACCAAAACGTCTACGCGTGTGGCAGCGTACCTCTGAAAACGTCCCGAGACTAAACGTCTATAAGTTTAATAGTGCACGTAGTGAGTGCATTGTGCGACAACCCCATTGTGAAAAGAGACCATAACATTACACGTGGTATCCATTTTTTAAAACTTTATGTCCGAAAGACTGAACGTGTTACATAATTATTAGATTCCTAATACTTATGTACAGTAGTGTAGAAACCAAAATGGCTGTTATAAGTTCAGCCGGCGGTCTTGAAGGATTGAATGACAAGGCTTGACCTCATCCTGATCCTTCCGATGGATACCGTGAGAATCGGTGGAGAAGACCCTCTTCCGGTTTAGATTAGAGAGAGTTTTAGTTAGATCGGCCAAACCACGACGGTGGTCAGTCGTGTTATGCATGGTGCCGACTCAATCTGCGCAGGTAGTCTGGTGGGGATTTCGAAATAAAAATATCTAAGTAAATCGAAGTCTTGTGTTATTATCTAAAAACTACCAATGACACAGGGCTTCTGATAAAGAGAAATCCCCAATGGAAGACCAGACACGAAGTCCCCAAGACGAAGTCTAGACGCTAGAAGAGACGCTAGAAGAAGAACAGAAGTAAGTAAAGAAAGAGAGTATACAACAAACGAAGAGAGTATTAAAATGTATGTTGTGTCTATGATTTTATCTCCCAATCGGACCATTATCCTTCGCTGACTACGCCAAACAACATAAGATTTTTCTGATTCTTTCATTTAAACAAAAGAGAAATCAGTTAAAAAGTGGAAGCGCATGGTGTAATGGTTATAGTAGTATAAATATAAACTCTTAGTTTATAAATTCACATATCTAAAAAAAAAAATATCAAAATTTGAAAATAGGGCGTTGAATTGAAAATTGTTATTATTCTACAGTATAAAAATCCATATTCAAATAGTCTGCCCCATTTCATATTTTGTAAATAAGCAATTTTCCTGTCCAGAATCTTCTGTATAATATACAATTTATGTAGAAAGCGCGTGGTGTAATGGTTAAAGTCATGGGAAATAGACTCGTCGCCCCGAGTTCAAATCCTGGACGTGGTCATTGCATTTCACTTAGCGCTAATACCCTTGGGAAAGGTATGATTCCTACTCTCCTCCAGCTATGGGTAAAAAGTACGGCAGACTGGGCTCTTTAACCTTGGTTAGGCAACCGGTCTAGGAGAAGGAAAACTCTGAATTCAAACCTGTTGAACTCCCCTTAAGAAATTGATCTTGTATCGCATCCTGTTCGTGCGGAGGGGTTGGTAAATATATATAATATACAATTTCAAATCTTGGAAGAGGCTGATTGCCTTTCACATAGCGCTAATAGCCTTTCGACAGGTATGGGTCCAACTACTCTCCCTTTAGCTATGTAAATAGTAGGGCAGACTGGGCCCTATATCATTGGATAGGCAATCTATCTAGGAGAATGAAAACTCTGAATTAAAACCTGTTAACCTCCATTTAAGAAATTGACTTTGTGTTGCATCCTGCTCTTGTGGAGTGGCTGGGTAAATGCATAAAAGTTAAAGAGGAAACTTTTTTAAAGAATTCTTTAAAAAAGCAATAGTAACTATGACCTAATTTAGTCACAGAAGAGACTATTAAAATTTGTACAATTTTTTCAGTACATTAGTAGATAAAATCTGTTGATTGGCCTATTGTCAGTATCAACCGAAAAACAAAGGATGTTGTATAGCCATCTACTGGACTTCAATAAAACCACAGACACATATATATAAAATATGACCCGTCTTTATTTTCTTTGGTGTTTGGGTGGTGAGGGGCGACGAGTATTCAGAATGAAAATGCCGGGTGGTTGGAGAAGAGCGCCGTGTTTACAATGAACTGCCCGAGGGGGTTGATGACGTCGGAAGGCGACGAGGTTTCGCTCACTGCTGCTCGCTGGGATCTGACGACCCTTCATCCACTAGTCTTTTTATACAATAAATATGCCCACGCATTTTTATTGTTTGATCTGATAACGGACATATATATTTCTTTATCTTTCTCTTCACCGGAAGACTCCGCTTCCGTTTTCCTTTTTTCTTTTATCTATTTCATCATCTTCTCCTTGCTTCTTGACCGGAAGACCTCTCTTCCGTTCTCCCTTTTTTAAAATATATATTTTTTATCTTTGTCTTTGTCTTTTTGCCGGAAGCTTCCTCTTCCGTTGCAAGATAATGCAACAAGGAGTCTATCCCCTGTTTATTTGTGCTAAACCAAGGAGACTTCTCTGATGTGGAGCGTCACACCTACTGTCAAACATCAGATTATCCGAGCTATGTTGCTGATGGAGAGTGTCGGTATCGCACCGAAACTTACGACTCTTAGGCGAAAGGTCTACCAACTGAGCTAAACCGGCCTACGGCACTATATCATCATCATCATCATATCATCATCATCATCTCGCTTATATATCCCTTATATTCTCTCGCCAACTATCCCTATCTTTCATTGTCAACGAGAGGTCCTCTGTACAGCATTCCAGCACCCAGTATCCGTCCAGAGCTGGTCAATGGAGGTTTGCTGGACAGTCCGCACTATCATGTTCATTAGCTGGTTTCCTCTTGAGGATGTCGTTTATGAGTTTGTCCTTGCTTCTCTAGCAGTCTTCTTCATCTCACTCAGATGGATTGTGTTTTTGCACGCATCATTCTTGTATAGCTCCGATCCGGCTTATTCCCTGGGTGTTTCGTTAAGGTCCACGTTATTCTGCCATACAGTAGCACTGATACAACAACGACTTGGAAACAAAATGTCGCTTTAACTAGTCAGAAAGATCAGGGATTTCCATATGACTGATAAATCTGTTTATATTTGACCATGCCTTGCTTATGCGTGGATTATCATCAATTTCTGTCGATGTGATTTTACTACCGAGGTACGTGAATAGTTCTGTTGGCTTTAAAGACTTAACGTCGAGTTGTGGAGATGCCTCCTTTCTTTTTAAAAGAGAAGGACTCAGTTTTATTTGATTGTTTATAATACCAGGTTAGCTCAGTCGGTAGAGCGTTCGACTAGAAACCACAAGTTTCCCAGTTCGATACCGACCCTCGCCAACTCAGCGTATGGGTAACACAGGGATCTGTGCGGTAAAGTAGGAAACTGGTGGTAGGTGTGGCGCTCCACCTCAGATACAAAAACTATCTCCTTGGACAAGCGCTAGAGAAAAGGGATAGACTCTCTCGCTGTATGGCTCCTACCGACATTAGGCCGTCACGACGACTCTACTTGCTTATAGTTTCACCAAGTCTTAATGGTTTAGTTAAAATAGCATATCTTCTTGTATCCTAAACTGAAATACTAGTGAATAAATACGTAGTTAAATCTATAGAAACTTGGTATAAAGCTTTATTGCCTATTGTTTTATAGGTTACATTTGTAGTAAAGGTTCTCAAAACTTATTTTACACTGCGTCATCAGAAACACTAGAATTCGATAAAGTATCTCCCGATATTTCGTCCCAAACGTGCGCTTTGAGAAAAAGAAGAAAGTCGTAAAAAACGATTGAATTGATTGCGCTTCTCTGAAATAGCCAGATATTTTTTATAAGAAGATAAAAGGATTTATGGCTTTTAACAATTTGTACTATTTTCTTTAATATATATATATATATATATATATATATATATAGATATAGATATAGATATATATGGTGTGTGTTATGTGTGGTGGGCTGTTTATACATAATATATGTATGTATATTATATTTATATATTATATATATATATTTACTTTATATATACATAGTTTTCTTTACACACACATATATATATACATACTCACACACACCACGCACACACATATAGATATATATTTACTTATATATACATATATTTATATACAGTTTTCTCTTACTCACACACACACACATATTTATATATATTTACTTATATATACATATATTAATATACTTTTTTCTCTTACTCACACACATACACACATATATATATATACATACTCACACACACACACATGGACACACACACACATATATATATTTTCTTATGTATACATATATTAATATACTGTTTTCTCTTACACACACATACACATATATATACATACTCACACACACACACACACATACACACACACACACACACACACACACACATATATATATATATATATATATATATATATATGGAGCGTTATATAACTTTTTTCAGGGGTTATTGTTTTTTCCCGCAATGGTGTTTGTCGCAATGGCTATAGCAGACAGTCCATAAAGCGAAAAAATATCGACGACTGGACAGAGTGCGCAATATGAGGTATGTCCAAAAAACAAAGGAACTTTTCAAATCGTACTCAAACACATGTTTTCCGAACTTTGTACACGAATTTTATGTCACTATGACCTTGTTAAAAAAAAATATTGCGTCACGTTATGTTGGTTACCTTCACGTAAATCAGGTCGGATGGTCACGTCAAGCCCTGGCACACACACACACACACACACACACAGCACAACATATATATATATATATATATATATATATATACGAATCTCATAAGCAGGGATGTGAACACAATGTCAATTTTTTTAAGCGGAGTTGCAACAGGTTTGAATCAGAGTTTTCCTTCTCCTAGACGTTACCCAAAGAGCCCAGTCTTCCCTACTATTTATCCATAGCTGGAGCAGAGTAGGATTCATACCTTACCCAAAGGTATTAACGCTAAGGGAAATGCGATTACCACATCTAGGATTTGAACACGGGGTGGCGAGTCCATTTCGCATGACTTTAACCATTACACCACGCGCTTCCTGGCACATCTATGATTGCCACAACCCTATTGCCATTATGACAAGCTTTAACCCTTTTAATCATATATTCTAGAAGGCTGAGGGTATTATTGTCCTGGGCATGAACTTAAACTCTTATGTTGAGATTCCAGTTCTGGAGCTCTGGGAAATGTCTGGTACCCTTTCATCAGCATTACTCCCGGGTACTCTCTGATCCGGAGTGGTGGTCCCTGTTAAGGATCCAT
>CM042149.1:55770886-55775886 GCA_023376005.1 Doryteuthis pealeii | reverse complement strand
AAAGAGAGTAAGATAATGCAGAAGGAGAGTAAGTTGCACTTGGGAGGCAAGAGTTCAGAAGAGTAAAGATGAACAGAGAATACAAAATGAAAGACTTATCAACGATTTGTCTTTTTTGTTTTGTTGTTATTTTTTTTTTTTAAGAATTAAACACGGCGAAAGAGATTTCTGTGATAAGAGATCATAGAGAAATAATAACTGAGAGAGTCAATAAAATGTCTGTTAAGTGAGAAGCAGGATCTCATAAAGAGAGATTGACGAGAGAGAATTGATTTGGAGAGGTGGGAAGGGGGTTGGGTTGTCAGACGATTAAGAAACCCAAGTAAATCAAGAGGAACATTAACCTCTTTGTTTCTCTACCGACAAAGGGGATAATTGGCTCATTATTCCTCTTCTGTGATTGGCTGACCGAAATTTCCGTTTTTCACCCTCACAATCAACGAGAACCACATCCGTTCATCCGGGCAATTAGAAAGTTAAGACGGCCAATAAAAAGAGGCATTTTGAGAAAAGTCCGTTCGAGGATTTGATTTTAACTCATTGACTACCAAATCAGCCCACCCCACCACGGCTGTACCAAATCCTCTTTGTAATTTTTTACCTGTATCATATGATATGTCAAAGTTCACTGTCTGTTCACCTCAGAACTCATTCTATTCAAATAAAGTCCTATCATTATTATTTTAATCTGAGTCCATCTACTCAATTATAAGGAACCAACCATCATTTTTTGTACACAGGTGGTTTAACTCTTCGCCTACCAAATCACCCCTGCCACGGCTATACCAAATTATCTTTGAATTTTTTTTTTTTTTTACCTGTATGATGTGATATTTCAAAGTTCGCTGTCTATTTACCTCAGAACTCATTCTATTCAAATAAAGTCTTATTATTATTATTATTATTATTATTATTTACTCCTTTTCAGTTTTCACATCAGCATTAGCTGATGGTTTTTCACTGGAGTCTGAGTGACAGCAAGTCTCCTCATGTCTCCAGGACTCTTCTGAGTATTCTGACAGATTGCAGCAGTGCAGTGTTCTGGATGGTATCAATCCTTCTTCTGATTTCCAAACTTTTCAAACCCTTTTCTAATCCTTTTGGGACCGTTCCAAGTGCACCAAATACAATTGGTATCACTTTCATTTTCATATTCCATAACTTTTTCAGTTCTCTGGCAAGGTGCAGATATTTGTCCATTTTTTCATTTCCCTTTAGCTTCAACCTGTGATCTGCTGAACTGCAAAATCCACCAGTTGACAAGTTCTTTCCTTTTTGTTTATCAACACTAGGTCTGGTCTTCTTGCTGGGATTATTATTATTATTATTATTATTATTATTATTATTATTATTATTATTATTATTATTATTATTATTTTAATCTGAGTCCTTCTACTCACTTATAATGAACTAACCATCATTTTTTGTACACTGGCGGGACAGCCCTGTGAGTGGTTTAACTCTTTGCCTACCAAATTTCCTCGACTGCTGTACCAGATTATCTTTGTATTTTTTTTTACCTGTATAATGTGATATTCCAAAGTTCACAGTCTATTCACCTCAGAACTGATTCTATTCAAATAAAGTATTATTATTATTTACTCCTTTTGAGTTTTCACATCAGTGTTAGCTGATGGTCTTTCACTGGAGTCTGAGTGACAGCAAGTCTCTTCAGGTCTCCAGGACTCTTCTGAGTATTCTGGCAGATTGTAGCAGTGTTCTGAATGGTTTCAATCATTCCTCTGATATCCAAACTTTCCAAGCTCTTTTCTAATCCTTTTGGGACTGTTCCAAGTGCACCAACTACAATCGGTACCACTTTCACTTTCATATTCCATAACTTTTTCAGTTCTCTGTCAAGGTCCAGATATTTGTCAATTTTTTCATTTTCCTTTAACTTCACCCTGTGATCTGCTGGCACTGCAAAATCCACCAGTTGACAAGTTCTTTCCTTTTTGTTAATCAACACTAGGTCTGGTCTTCTTGCTGGGATAAGGTGATCCGTTTTTATCTCAAAGTCCCAGAGAATTTTGTGCGTTTCGTTCTCAAGAACAGATTCTGGTTTATGCATATACAATTTTGTTGTGTGGTCAAAATTAAATTTTTTGCATAATTCCCAGTGGATCACCTTCCCAACCCAGTCGTGTCTAGTTTTGTATTCTCGTTGTGCTAGTTTGCTACATTCGCAGAGTATATTATTATTATTATTATTATTATTATTATTATTATTATTATTATTATTATTATTATCTGAGTCTTTCTACTCAATTATAAGGAACTAACCACAGTTCTGTACTTTGATTGGGTGTGACATGCGTAGAAACAGTTCTGGTGAGAAAGCAGCTGAGGGCGGTTTAAAGTAGGCAAATAGGTTTAAACAACTGGGACTTGAAAAGGAAAACACTTTATCTATCCTTATCGCTTCAGCTATTTCTCAATTTATCGCCATCTGTCGAAGTCTGGTGGCGTAACGTCGATACGCTCGTGGTGTAACGTCGTGTGCGTAACGGTTATCGTTGCTGGAAATAGACTCAGTGTTCTGGTTTTGTTGCCAAAGGTTTAGTTCTGTTTGTAAATCAAATATTAGAAAAGTGTGTAGTCTAAGTAGCAGAAAGTCTTGAAATCCTTGGTAGATAGATGTCAGTGGTAAAGTCTGTTGTATTCCTTGGAATTCTACGTAGAACAAGAGTATAGCTCTTATACCCCTCCTTTCCTGTGGTATTCCTTTCGGACAGATAATCCAGTAAGCAAACTATTCGAGGAGAGTTGCGAAAGATCCTAAATGATCAACTGCGCTATTGACCCGTTTCTGATTGGTCTATTCTACCGGAAGTGCCTAATGCTGTTATTTGGGAAAGTCTATAGATTAAAGTGGTGATTGTCAGACGTCTGGATACTATAGATAGTCCAACTCACCGAGGGCTAATAATCCTGATATAAGAATGAATCCAACTACCTCCCTCTAGTTATGGGTAATTAGCAGGGCGGACTGGACTCTTTTGTCTTGGTAAGGTAACCGGTAAAGGAGAAGGACAACTGTAGATTTCAACCAGTTGTCGACTTGGTGAAGGATATTTTCCACCAGCTTTTTACATTCTTCTTCTTCTTCTTCTTCTTCTTCTTCTTCTTCTTCTTCTTCTTCTTCTTCTTCTTCTTCTTTTCATTATTATTATTATTATTGGTATTATTATTATTATTACTGAGTTTTTCACACCTGCGGTAGCTGGTGGTTCACTGGAGGCTGAGTAACAGTAAGTCTCATCAGGTCTCCAGGACTCCTCTGAGTATTCTAGCCGATCCCATCAGTACTGTAATTTGGATGGTCTCGATTCTTCCTCTGATTTCCTATTCCCCTAAATACTTTTCCAGGGCCTTGGGGGCAATTCCAAGGGCACCAATTACAATTGGTACTACCTTCAAATAATAATAATAATAATAATAATAATAATGATAATAATAATGGAGATTCGCTTCCGGTTTTTGTCTGTAACAAAAGCTACGTCACTGTTTACGTCACTATATCCGAAATCGTCATAACATAGAATAAATACACTCAAAATTTGAGCATACAACATTAGACAGTCCTCATTGTTTTTTTTAACAAGTTTTAATAAATACATCATCAGTATCATATATTTATACATAGTTTGTTTTATTTTAATAGATATTCAAAGTTAATAGAAACTTAGTTTCGATTTCAATTTGTTTTTTTTTTTGTTTTTTTACTCCTTTAATAAATTTGGAGATTTCATGATTTATGCTTCAAACTCTCCGACATTTAATTTTTAACTTCTACCTCCTCAAGCAATATCTTTCAAAAATGTATTTTTACATCGCCCGGAGGATGTTTCTTTTTTATTTTGCTAGTAATGATAATAATAATAATGTGACCTGATTCATTGTTTGAAATTAGAAAAAGAATGAAAGAAAGAAAGAAAAAAAGATCCTACGGGATTAGTGTCCCCACGATCCAACCGAATTCAGGGGACCAGAGAAACAACAAGAGATCGAAGTCTGTATATCTAGCTATGATTCCTTGGCTTTTTTTTGACTTATTATTATTCCTTAATTAGAATCGTATTTTACGTATAAATAGCATTAGATTACGGAAAATCTCGAAGTAGCCTAACATTAACCCTAGCGTCTCAAAGGTTTCGCGTATTTCTGTGAAATGTAATACTTTTTATACTTAAGTAAAGTCGAAGTAGCCTATTGTCGGTATCAGCCAGACACCAAAAGGAATCTATCCCCTTTTCATTAGCGCTAAATATGGGAGATTGTTTTTTCGTTTGAGGTGGAGCGCCACATCTACCATCAGCTTCCCACTTTACCACACAGATCTCTGTGCTACTCATACACTGAATTGGCAAGGATTAGTATTGAACCTGACTTAGCTAAACTGGCCCTATATTTTATATGTAAAAAAAGGTAAAGTCGTCAGGGTGGCCTAAAGTTGGTATCAGCCAGACAGCAAGGAAGTCTATCCCCTTTTCACTAGGGCTAGACCAAGGAGACTATTCTAGCGCCTGAGGAGGAGCACAAAACCTACCATCAGCTCCTTACTTTACCGCACAGATCTCTGTGCTACTCATACGCTGAGTTGGCAAGGGCCGGTATTGAACCGGGAACATTGTGGTTCCCAGCCGGACACTCTACTGACTGAGCTAAACCGGCCCTTTTATTATATGTAATCTAATGATATTATCTCATCTTTATACGACCGTTATCATCTTGCAACACCCTCTGGTTAAAAATCAGTCCGTCCGAATCGTCCAAGACGAAATGCGAAAATGTAAATCCTGTTTATCTGGTGTTGATTATCTGCCGAATATTTCTTATGGTGTCCTCAAGTCATCTAAATAAAGGATAATTTCGTTTTTATCATAAAGAACGAAAGGAAAGAAAAAGGACAGGCTACACAGAAAAAATATAACAAGGAAATGAGTTTGTTATCATTTTGGGTAATAAGTTTAATCATTTCTTGAGGAGGAGTAGACTTG
>CM042149.1:55733386-55760886 GCA_023376005.1 Doryteuthis pealeii | reverse complement strand
CTTTTTATTGACTTGCTACACGACAGTATGAGAGTAAGCAAACAAACAATGTGTTTATTTGATATGGCTTTTAGCCGACAATTATATATATATATATATAATATATATATATATATATATATATATATATAGAGAGAGAGAGAGAGAGAGAGAGAGAGAGAGAGATCAACAAGTCCATAGTTGATATTAGAAAATAAGTAAATAATACGTCGGCGCGAAAATATCATTTGTCTTTTTTTAATTATTTTCTTCCATTTCTGAATTTCAAATTAGAAAAAAATACACCTCAAATTCTCCTTGCTTTGATATTGAAACACAGAAATTAGGTGAATGAGTGCAAATGCACCCCCCCCCACACACACACTTAAGTTTTAAATTGGAGTGTTAATTGCTTTATTTTCTAAGTTAAGCATTTAAATGATATTGCCCTATCAACATTTTCTCATCAATAGAAAAATTGTACTTTTTTTGTTTTCATTTTTTTTTTACTTATTTGTTTCAGTAGAATTCAATATTAGATTTTTAAATTATTAAATCTTTATATTATTTTTTCTTAGATATAAAAAATCTGCTAATCAAGAATTAGCAGTAAATTTAGCTGAATGGGTAATGAAAATGCGTGGCGTTCTTCGTGTTGGTGCTGTAACTCATCATATTGATAAAAATGTTAAAAGACCACCTGCTTACACAATTCTTGATGATGTGGTAAGTAGTTGTTTTGTTGTTTTTTTTCTTCTAATTTTATTAACAGTATTGCTGATTTTGAAAAAAAAGACCAAAAAATTCTTTACAAAAAAATGAAAACGTTTTTTTCTTTTATCCTTCCAGTTTATGGCATTCAAATTGAAGAATTCAGTTATGGAAAATGGACACCATTTAAAGACAACGATATCCAACTTTAATTTTTCCGAATTGACACGTTTTCTACAGTTATGTCGTTTTACAGGGTGTCCATAACCTCTAAATATATTACAAAAGCAAATAAACTGACAAATACGTGGAAATAATTACAAAATTGAAGTATATTTCCCTCATTTAATACACCTTGATCCAGTTTAGCTCAGTCTATAGAGCATCCGACAGGGAACCACAAGATTCTGGGTTCGATACCGGCACTCGCCGACTCAGCGTATGAGTAGCACAAGAATCTGTGCCAGTGCTTCTCAACCTTTTTCGGCTTATGAACCATTTTTTTTATAAAAAAATTCCCATGGACCAATCCTACTTTTCTTGAAAGTTGCTGCGAGCGGCTAGCACACGTGTTAAAGTAAGACAAGACAATTCATTTTCCGCCAATCATCGACGTGCGCTTAAATAGAGATTTTCAACTGGGGAGGGTCATTATAAGAAGCGCTAAATTAGTTGAATTTTTGTGAAATGACTAAAACATTTTTGTGGCTTCGAACTCTCTGTGGACCACTAGAAATGTTCTGTGGACCACGTTGAGAATCACTGATCTGTGCTGTAAAGTGAGGAGCTGATGGTAGGTGTGGCGCTCTGCTTCTGACACCAAAAACAATTTCCTTAGCCTAGCACTAGTGAAAAGGGGATAGACTTCCTCGCAGTCTGGCTGGTACCGACTTTAGGCCACACCGACAACTTTATTTTATTTACATAGTCACCATTATTTCCACAAAACACAATAATTTGGTACTTGATTTCTTGTCATGTTCGCTGTAGCATAGCCTCATCATTGATGATAGTGAAGTTAATGATATTTTGCTTTAAGTGAGTGATGTCCTGTATCTTTAGCATAACCCAGAAGAAGAAAAGTCCTCGGGGGTGATATCTGGAGAACGAGGTAAATAAATTTTATGGGCAGCCTGTATATTGATGGGCGTACCGTCGGTTTGTGTAGATTTCAATTAAGATGTTGTTGATTTCAAATCTGAACCGTTAGATGATTGACACGCGAAATAGCCTTAGTTTAACTTTCAATTTCCGGTTACGAAGCAGACGGTGAGAACAGAAGACCTTTGGAGTTAGCCGCTAGACGTCCGAATGTAAGGATATACTTAGCGTTGGCTCTCCCCTGAGGTTGAGACATCCTAAGATTTAAAGTCTGAATAAGATGTGATCCCTAAAAAAACTATACACATTGAGTTTGTCTCTAAAAACTATGACAGACTTGGCGTGTCTTAAGAACCAGAGAACCTTAGCAGCATCTTAATATACGTGAACCAGAAGTTGAGAAAAATTAGCACAACCAGACGATAGAAGAAAGTAAAGCCAACTAAGCTACATACAAGAAACAGATGATAGAAGAAATACCAGCCATGAAGTCAGCTACAGAGAAAGTAGACGATTAATATAGGAGGTATAACCACGGATATTACCCACGACGAATATCTATTCAACTCATATTATAATATTTAAGTAAAAGAATAGATCCATACAGAGTCCCCTCACAACAGAGAATGGGTATATAACATTAAAACATTAAAATACCCTAAGGAATTGCCTAAGTTGAGTATCTAATGAGTATCTAATTTATTGCCCAAATCATTAATGCATAGAATAAATACTATTATTAATGATGTCTCTTTGAAAATCACAGTTAGAGTCCCAATTATTAGTGCGTTTAAAATCCTGCATTGTGTCTTACATATCACTAAGAAATAAAGGTTTACATAATATATGGTGTGGTTAATTTCATACTGATTTTAACAAAACCGTGTTTAATATATACTTACTTGGTGTTACTAATCTCTAATATTATTGTTTTATTCACTAACGTATTTAAATCAATCCTATGAATGATTTTATAGAGAAATCAATTAAGATATATTAAAATACGTCTAATCTTTTTTATATGCGTTCTTGCCTAATTTCGTTAGTCGTTCTAATTTAATATATTTCACTGCATTGAAACTTAAATACTTACAACCGGTTTACTCTAAAAAAATTGTAAACTGGTACTGTATATAATCAAATTTTATAAAATAATAACAAAAGATTTAGAGAGAAAAGCCATCTTAGCCTTTGTCAGTGATCCGGATAGCTTTTTTGAATTAGTGCGTCCTGGGACGTACACATTTCCTTTGAATGAGTCCCCGGGAAAATGTATAGGTCCCAACTAAAGCCGTCTAACTACTACCTTGTAACCTATCTTGTGTAACCCATTTCTAAGAAACTATTGAAATGTATTTACAGTTAGTTTGAAATGGTGAGGGAAGAAAAAAGAAAAACACTGGGATGCATGGATATGATTTTACTGCGTCCTTTTAGATTTTTGTGCATCAGCTAACACAGGACGCTTACCTATCAGAATATTTCTTTAGAATACAATTAAGAAATTAATGTCATCAATCGATATTGTTCGCTTCAATAATTCTAATCTTGAAAGAGATAAATCAAACCTAATATTGATTATCGTGGGCTTAGATCAAAAGGAAACATTTGCTTATATAAGTAAGAACCCCGATAATTGATCTAAAGATAATGTATTGATCTGTCAGCGTAAAGATAATTAAGTCTTCGCAATTCATCATCGAAATATTCTGAGGTTGTCATGACATCAAAAAGGTTATTAATTTAGGGATTATAAAACATTCATCGCCAATAATATACAATTCAACTCTCGAAATGTATCACCACACTAGTTTAACAATACTTTAATTATATCCTCCTACATTTGGGGCGCTGGTAGGTGTCGTCAGTGATGTAGTATACACGGGTCACTGGGAAGTTTTGGGTCTTTCAACATCATACTCCCTCACCAGGCTGACCCTATCAGAGATGATCAAACTCTGATCCACCTGCTAACTTTTGAAACGCTAACAGATGTTTGGCTTATAATTGTTTTTGGGCGAGTGTAAAACTCTCTACCGAGGCTCTGATTGGCTGGTACTAACAACCAATCAAATGCATGGCACAGTCGATTTAAGTGGTTTACGTGGAAAATAATGCCGTTCTTTTTTCAAAACAGATTACAAGCTTTAGAGTTGAAAGGGTACATTAACCCTTCATTCTTACAGACTTAAGAAACCTAGCATCTTTTTTTACTAATTTTAACGTTTTTTTTTCATTTCTAATATTTACCAATACGACCTAAAAATTAATTATACAAAAAGAGCCGTGTCGCCTGAAGCTTTAGAAACAACACTTTCTTCACTCTTTTTTTCGTTTGTTACTTGCTTTGTGACCTGGGTATGAAGTCAAACTGCATCTAATGGTTAAGTTCCAATTTTGGGGCTCTGCGCAGTGTGAGGAACCATTCATCACCATTACTCCCAGGTCCACCCTGATCCAGAGTGATATTACGTGTTGGGGTATCATCAATGGGTTAATGAGATAATTGGAAACGAATTATCTAGTGCTTAGAATTCTTTTTAATTCTTCTAACTTCTTCTGTCGCCATGTTCCTGCCTAGTCGAGTTCTTCCATCTAACGGCTTATCTTCCTCGGATTTACTTGCTTTCAACATTTAATAAAACTAACAAGACTTATGTTTTACTTGATCAAGTTTTTTAGCCCATAATTCAGTCTTTTCCGCACAAATGAGATAACTCGAGAAAGAAAGACTATGACGTCTAAACTCTCCGACGGCTAGGTTGAATTTAAACTAATTCAAACTAAAACTATATCACATGTCTGTCATGATGCGTTTCAAGGGACCAAAAGGTTACCAACAGTTTACTGTTAAATTTCCACAGACTCCCTTGGTTGTAAATCTGACAGACCCGAATTTAAATTACCTACAGGTACGCTTCACAATTTATAACCTCTCATAAATTGTAACATTGGCTAGGCAACCAAACTATGAGAAGGAAGACTTTTTAAAATTGAACCTTGTGAATAATAGGTTGTGTAAAACCAGTATACATTTCTATGACTGAAATCAAAAATCATTGTCGACTTTAATTCTTTTCTTATATGCAGTATGTCGGTTTTGATTTAATAAAGGTACTGCCGTTTATTTACTGGTTTGCTTACGGTAACTTTCCAGTTAATTCATCCCCTTCATCCCCCGTCAATGGACAGTAGCGTACCTATGGCAACAAGACCTGATGTAGATGAAATTTCTATGGTTAAGAATTGTTAGTGCTATATTGTTCGGCTCTATTGTTCAGTTGATGGGAATGAATAATTGGGAACGAATTATCTACTCCTTTGATTTGTTGACTGTGAATACAGGAAAATAAATTGTTTTAGATTAACTCGACAAGTCTCTTGATTTGTGAAGATAGTTCTGGATGGATAGGTTGGTTGGTTGGGTTTTAATGGTATATCAACATATGGTTTATTTAATGCCCCATCATGGTTAAATCGAACTTAACGGACCTAAATTCCACCATCGTATGTTACACCGCTGAAAGTAGAAATTCCAGAAATCAGGGAATAAACCGAATTTAACGACATTTTCAGTGTTTATATACTAATGAATAAAAGATATAATGCACCAGCTATGTGAAATCGAACTTAACGGACCTAAATTCCACCATCGTATGTCACCCAACCGAAAAAAAAAATACTAAAAATCAGGGAATAAACCGAATTTAACGACATTTTCAGTGTTTATATACTAATGAATAAAAGATATAATGCACCAGCTATGTGAAATCGAACTTAACGGACCTAAATTCCACCATCGTATGTCACCCAACCGAAAAAAAAATACTAAAATCAGGGAATAAACCGAATTTAACGACATTTTCAGTGTTTATATACTAATGAATAAAAGATATAATGCACCAGCTATGTGAAATCGAACTTAACGGACCTAAATTCACCATCGTATGTCACCCAACCGAAAAAAAAATACTAAAAATCAGGGAATAAACCGAATTTAACGACATTTTCAGTGTTTATATACTAATGAATAAAAGATATAATGCACCAGCTATGTGAAATCGAACTTAACGGACCTAAATTCCACCATCGTATGTCACCCAACCGAAAAAAAAAATACTAAAAATCAGGGAATAAACCGAATTTAACGACATTTTCAGTGTTTATATACTAATGAATAAAAGATATAATGCACCAGCTATGTGAAATCGAACTTAACGGACCTAAATTCCACCATCGTATGTCACCCAACCGAAAAAAAAATACTAAAAATCAGGGAATAAACCGAATTTAACGACATTTTCAGTGTTTATATACTAATGAATAAAAGATATAATGCACCAGCTATGTGAAATCGAACTTAACGGACCTAAATTCCACCATCGTATGTCACCCAACCGAAAAAAAAAATACTAAAAATCAGGGAATAAACCGAATTTAACGACATTTTCAGTGTTTATATACTAATGAATAAAAGATATAATGCACCAGCTATGTGAAATCGAACTTAACGGACCTAAATTCCACCATCGTATGTCACCCAACCGAAAAAAAAATACTAAAAATCAGGGAATAAACCGAATTTAACGACATTTTCAGTGTTTATATACTAATGAATAAAAGATATAATGCACCAGCTATGTGAAATCGAACTTAACGGACCTAAATTCCACCATCGTATGTCACCCAACCGAAAAAAAAATACTAAAAATCAGGGAATAAACCGAATTTAACGACATTTTCAGTGTTTATATACTAATGAATAAAAGATATAATGCACCAGCTATGTGAAATCGAACTTAACGGACCTAAATTCCACCATCGTATGTCACCCAACCGAAAAAAAAATACTAAAAATCAGGGAATAAACCGAATTTAACGACATTTTCAGTGTTTATATACTAATGAATAAAAGATATAATGCACCAGCTATGTGAAATCGAACTTAACGGACCTAAATTCCACCATCGTATGTCACCCAACCGAAAAAAAAAATACTAAAAATCAGGGAATAAACCGAATTTAACGACATTTTCAGTGTTTATATACTAATGAATAAAAGATATAATGCACCAGCTATGTGAAATCGAACTTAACGGACCTAAATTCCACCATCGTATGTCACCCAACCGAAAAAAAAATACTAAAAATCAGGGAATAAACCGAATTTAACGACATTTTCAGTGTTTATATACTAATGAATAAAGATATAATGCACCAGCTATGTGAAATCGAACTTAACGGACCTAAATTCCACCATCGTATGTCACCCAACCGAAAAAAAAAAACTAAAAATCAGGGAATAAACCGAATTTAACGACATTTTCAGTGTTTATATACTAATGAATAAAAGATATAATGCACCAGCTATGTGAAATCGAACTTAACGGACCTAAATTCCACCATCGTATGTCACCCAACCGAAAAAAAAAAATACTAAAAATCAGGGAATAAACCGAATTTAACGACATTTTCAGTGTTTATATACTAATGAATAAAAGATATAATGCACCAGCTATGTGAAATCGAACTTAACGGACCTAAATTCCACCATCGTATGTCACCCAACCGAAAAAAAAAATACTAAAAATCAGGGAATAAACCGAATTTAATGACATGTTGAATTAATGAATAAAAGATATAATGCACTAGTTATTTTATGTAAGAAACTTTTACATTTGTTTTAGGTCAGATAACTTTAAACCACATATCTTTGAGAATCTGTGTTACGCCTAAAAATACGTGGTTCAAATTTAACTGACCTGAAAAAATGTAAATGTTTTTTAAAAATAAAATAACTAGTGAATTATATATTTTATTCATTAATATATCAACACTGAAAATGCCATTGAATTCGGTTAATTCCCTGATTGAAAAACTTAACATTAACAAGAAATAGACTCATTGCCTTCTTGTTGCATAATTTATAGGTAGCCTATCAATTATGTACGATAGTGTAGTTAATCTAAACTAGCGGTTTTGTAGAAAAATACAGGGAGTTTGATAGACACTTTTTAACCATGTGTTGACCTCCTCTACAATTCGGCAGTGCGAACGTGAGAAGGTTAGTTTTAGGAAATCAGATTAGTGGTGATTGAACGATTCAGACAAAGATGGTGTCTCTCTTCCAAATAGCCAGTTTCTCACACGCTTGTATTGATATGGGATTCATAAAGTAAAAGAGAGATGAAGGATGAAAAAGAAAAAAAAAAGAGGGTTAGGTAATTAGTTAAAATTCATAACCAAACTTAATAAAGTGTAGCCATGTACTTTGTAAAGATTGCAGGCAGAAGTTAAAGATTTTTAACCGATATCCTTGAATTTACTTCCAAAATATTTTGATATGCGGCGGCATTTATCCAACAATCTATTAATAATACTAGTACAAAATAAAAAACGGGCGAGGTATAAATAGATTTTTGAAATTTTTAAGGTATATGTTGTTATTTCTACAAAATAAAAAAACAACCTTCGGGCGATGTAAAAATAGATTTTGAAACATATTGCCTGAGGGGTGGGAGTAAAAAATTCAATGTCAGCGAGTTTGTACCCTAAGTAAGTAAAATCATCAAATTCATTAAAGGATTAAAAAATAAAACAATTCGAAATGTAAACTTTAAATATGTATTAAAATAAAACAAACTATATATAGATATATAATACCAGTCATGTATTTATTAAAACTTGTTTTAAAAAACAATGAGGACTGTCTAATGTTGCATGTTCAAATTTAGAGTGTGTTTATTCTATGTTATGATGATTTTGGGTAATGTGACGTAAGCACTGACGTAATTTTTATTATATACAAAAACCGGAAGCAAATCTCCATTATGAATAATATGCTGTCAGTACCTTTTGCAGAAAAATCATGCACAAACCATAAGACTGCCACTGCCAAATTTCATATGCAGAACAATGGAAGAAGAAACAGAAGCTAAGTATATACGTATACGTCTCGATCTAAAAATTCTTACAAACAGACTTTTTTCTTTGCCGTATGTCAGTGTTAACTATTATTTTGATTTTCAATATTCTTCTATATATAATGGAGATTCAGCCTGTATTTGTCTGTAGCTATGTCACTGCTTGCGTCACTGTAATTTTATGGATTATGTAAGTTAATCAGAATGTATTTAATTTATAGTTCTTAACATTACTTCATAAAATATCATATAACGCTGTATTTTATATATACTAGCAAATATATGCACCCTCCGGGTGCAAGTATTTAAGTTTTAATATAATAGAATATCATATTAAATTAGAAAGGCAAATGAAACTGAATAAAAATTCAGATAAAAAGACTTGGAACAGAGGGGGTATGATTGAAAGATAGAACAACTTTGATCTAACTCTTCCATCATTTTCCATTACTCCCTTCTTTCATTGGTAAATTTTCCTAATTTAACTATTTAATTAAAATAGAAAATAAGGAATAAAATTGTAGTTATTTCTTCTTGTTAATGGATTTCTTTTAAGATTTATGCCCGAGATTTTTGCTCATATTCAATAAGATAAAACCAAACAATTAGAAATCAATAATGCTAAGCACATATTTATTAAAATCAAATTTTTAATATTAATATGCAAATTAGCCTTCCCATTCACACTGTAAACCACTATTTTGTTGTATATATAAATACAATTGCATGTTGTTAGTATGTAGATATGGTCACCAGTCTTAATAATGAAAAACAATTTTATTAATGACTGAGGTTTAAATAGAAATGAAGTCATGGTGAATGTGACGTCAATAACTAAGGGAATTGTGACTTGAGCAGGCATTTAGTTTCGGTTACAGACATAAAAACACACAATCTCCATTATAATAAGAAGATATAGTCACAAAGGAAGGACATAACCTAACATGGTCCATAGTGCCTTTTAAAGCAAGTTTTCTTTTTAAAAGCCCAGTATTGATTTATCCATAGTTGGTTTTATTTTAATATATATTTAAAGTTATCTAACGTATAAAATTTTACGAAAATATGATTTACAAACAAAAATTCGTCTTCTTAATTATGATTTTTGCAGACAAATTTTCTGAAAGGTTCAGCTATTTGCCCATCATGAGTATGTTAAATTACGTAAGAAACGGGCTTTTTTCCCAACTTCCAGCCTACTTACTTTGCGCAGCTCAGCATCTGTGGCTGACATGACAGTAATGAAGGGAATACACACTTGGCTTCATCACTTTAAATGGCTCTTGTAACCTTTTCCATCTTTTTAAGCAGCAAAACTTACAACTTTTCTTATATGGTTAGTTTCCCTAAGGCTAAGGTCATATCTGACGTAAGGAATAATTTTACAAGTATATATATATATATATATATATATATATATATATATATATATATGGAAATGGAGTCAAAACCTAGTTACCGACAGGTTTTTGCTCATGTGACCTTCAGACCATAGGCGAGAAACTGACAGTAACCAGGTGTTGACTCAATGTCAACGCTACCTTAATTCAAATATAAACTCTCTATCAATGACATTGAACACTATCTGCTCAGAAATATAGCACCCATATGATCTTCACTATATATATATATATATATAATATATATATATATATATATAGGGTCATCCGCAGACACGTGTTTCGACTTATCAAGTCTCTTCAGTATGGCTAGACATTTTGTAAGCTACCTACAGCCGGAATTGAAATCCGGTCGGTTGGGTGTCTGTCCGACACCTTAACAATTAGGCTGTCATCACTTACAGAATGGGAAGGGGATTTTAACTGTTTTAATACACACATCGCTTTGTGTGTAAAGGCCGTCATAGAGTGCTCCATTCCTTATATATAGAAGAGCGTTATCTAATATACAAGGACCTACATGAATACACGAGTCAGCATTATTTACCAAGGTTTCATACGAATGGTTCTTCAGGATAATTCTGACTGAAGGAGGTTGTCACAAATATTTTTTATTACTGTATCGGGTATCTGATTGGGTAAAAATTAGCATGAAGTTTAAAATTTCATATCGAAATCAATGAAAATAACATTAAAATAAGTTTAATAGTTTTATATTCGTTCTTATTTAGTTTAATTAGTCTTTCTAATTTAATACGATATCTTATTACACTAAAACTTTAATACTTGCACCCACGGGTCGCATACTTTTGCTAGTCTTTATACTTTTTACTTCTTGGATTGAACAAGCTGTTACTATACACAACACTATAAGGTTTATGTTGTATGTCTTGAAATATAAGAAAATTATCTTCTTGTCAATGATATTCTATATAAAGAAAATCTACTATATTTGAACATGACACCGTCTTGGGAATTTGTCAATAATCGCACACGACACAAGTTTAAGAACTGGACTGTAATCTCATACGGCAGTGGAGGTGTAAAAGCTGAAACGAATATATGTGTTTTTTCCTCTTTTTGTAGCCATTCTCAAACGGCAAACCGTGTAGGAAAAATATACATACCAAACAATAAAGAGAATGAATAAATACTCAAAAAATCATAGAGTTATCTCCCCATTTCTCGTTCGCAAGGAGAGATTTTTTTTCTACAGAATTTACAAACATTGCTTTGTTAACAGAAGTTTGTGCAATCATAGAAATAAAAATACAATTCACTGTTATCTGCCATTTTGTTTGTGTGAAGGGTCTGATAAGTCGGGAATTCATATCAAAAATAAATATTTCTCAACATTTTATCAAGAAAGCAAGGAATACAGTGGCAACTCATTCTTGATTTTACAAACAAAATCTTAAGAATATTTTTCATATTGTAAGTAGAATACTCCGACTGCATCTCAGTAACAGGGCGAATTCTTTTTGATGGCGTTAATGAATTCTTAACGAAGGAGAAATGTATAAAAGTAATTTTTGTTAGTTAAAGAAAATAGTTTTCAAAAATGGGAAAATCAAAATATTGTATAAATTTTTATTTCACTTATTGCGTTTACAGATACAGGCATAGCAGGCGATTAAGGTGATATGTTTATCAAAGTTGTCAGAAATCAATGGGTTAACTTATTGTTGGGGCTGGTGGATAAAACTGGTTAACCTTGTCATGGTTTCTAGAATAGCTACTATTTTTTCTGTACAAAAATGGACAGTCAGACCGGAGTGCTAGAATGAAACATGTCCGAGGGCCACGAGACTTCTTCAGAATTTCTGGAAAAAATTGCTACTAGAAGAAATAGACTTTGTCGCCAAGAATAAATCTGATAACAGAACTGATAAAGTCCACTCCACATTTTCTGATTTGCTCAATGCTAGTTAGCATAGAACAAAACGCCAGACAAAGCTCCTCTCCGTGTCTTTTCTCATCGACCTACTGTGCAAAACACATTCTTCTCCGTTATATATAATAATGAAACCATTGTTATTGTTAACGGTGTGTTGTCTCGTTCTTAGATTTGCCAATAAATACGACAGCGCATTTCCAGTGATCTTCAGACCGTCTCAAAGACAACTGGGCGGAGACACATGTGTTAGTAGCGGAACTAAGTCATCTTATCAAGTTCCGTGACTGGCATAGGATCACACCTATGCAGAGGGGTAAGACCTTTATATGTATATATATATATATATATATATATATATACATGTGTATAAACACAGCGAACAGAACCATATTGACGCCCTAGCGGATTTACCTCTCTACTACTCTTCAGATACACAAATGCAAAATATACCGATTCCCTAATCTCATTTCATTTCACAAGAACACCAATAGTAGCAGGATCGCGGTGCTTGCTACTTGCATGGATCACCAAATGGGTAAAAAGGGGCTCTTAAGCCTTGGAGGGCAACCAAACAAAGTCAAGGAAAGTCCGACCCCAAACCTCTGCTGCCTTTCAAGGAAAGGCTAAGGGAGTAAACCCCAAAAACAAATCAGGAGCCGGAGTCCCTAAAGGTGGTGTGATGCTGAAATCCAGTGTTACCCATCAACTCCTGCGACGCTACCGTTGCCAAACCGCATTGGTGCCTTACCTTTCCTTTGGATCACAGCGGCAGTGTGGAGAGGGGGAATTTGCTACATGAGCAACAGCTTATCCTCCATATGAACCCGCCCAGAATTGAATCTCATATAGAAATCAATTAAAATAACATTTAAATATGTGCAATGTTTTTATAGTCGTTCTTATTTAGTTTCCTTAGTCTTTCTAAAGTAAAAAAAAAAGGTAAAGTCGTCGGGGTTGCCTGAAGTCAGTATCAGCCAGATAGCTAATGAGCCTATCCCCTTTTTACAAGCGCTAGATTAAGGATATTGTTTTAGCGTCTAAACTGGAGCACCACGCCTACCATCACCTTATTACTTCGTCATACAGATTCTTGTGCTACTCATACGCTGTGTTGGTGACGGCCGATATCGAATCAGGAATATTGAGATTCCCAGCTGAACACTTTACCGACCGCCCTGGGGTGTTAGAAGGCATCGGCGGAACCTCTGCATAGGGGTAAGACTCCCCCAATGGGGCCACCTTTTGGTCTTGGGTGGCGACCCGTGATGCTTAAGGATAGAACCCAGGTGGCTGAGCAGTCCATGACTTGCAATATTCCACTTTAGGCTTTTCTTGGGCTAGCCGGGCGGTCGGAGAGGCACCTTCCGATCAATCGGCTGGCCACGTCAAGCCCTAGCACCTATATGATTGCCTCAACCCTTTTGCCCTTATGGCTAGACCCAACTCCTTTTTATCATATGGGCGCTAGAAGGCAGTGGACGAGGGTCTACATGTCCGGGGAATGACGTTATACTCTATCTGATGGTGAGGTTCCAGTTTTGGAGGTGTGTGGAATGTGGAGCACCCCTTCATCACCATTGCTCCTGGTCACTCTGACCCTGAGTGGTAGTACCTGTTAGGGTCCCATCTATGGGTTAAATAGAAAAATGTATTTATAAAAAAATTGTATTATCCATTAAGAATTGATTTATTGCAAAACTTTAACGGCATTAAATAACTGAGGTTAATATGCCGTAAAACAAAACCGAACAAAACCACTTTACCGCCTAAGCTAAACCGGTTCTATTTGATTACATTAAAACTTAAGAACTTGCACCCAGGGTGCCCATATTTGTTAGTAGATCTAAATATCGTTTCTGTCAACCACTTTTTTTTAAATGGCAGAATCCAGTATTAATTAGCCAATTTCACTGGGACCTGTTCGTTCCTTATCTTGTTCCCATTTCGATTTTTCAAGAAACCTTAACCGAAACGAAAGCTGCGAGCGTTCCAGATTTTTTCCCCTTTTCATGCTAACCAATAGGCTGTACAGCACGAATCCGGATATTCTCCCGTGCAATATATTTGCGCAATTGAAGCTTTCTAATGAATATGGATATTGGGCCGGAAATGGATACTTCCTTTCAATGTACTTCGGTTGAAAAATAAATAGGAGAATTGCATTAAAATGTATATATTTTGATTACATAGAATCTGTCTATCAGATCAATCACACACTGGACTTATACACGGTGTTTATAAAAGGAAATAACCATCTTCTTGTTGGCGAGTCCTTGTGACGTATTGGCTAAGATACTGGACTGCGACATCATAGTAAGCCAGTTCTAACTCGAGTCACGCTTATACGTTCACTTTAGGACGAAAACTCTTGGGAAAATTAAAAATGCCGGTTTATATATTTACCAACCCCTCCACAAGAGCTGGATACGACACAAGATCATTTTTAAGCGGAGTTTTTTTTAAGTTGGCGGAGTGGCCTATTGTCGGTATCAGCCGAGCAGCGAGGGAGTCTATCCCCTTTTCGCTAGTGATAGACCAGAGGGAGTATTTTTGCTGAGGTGGAGCGCCACACCTACCGTCAGCTCCGCACTTTACTGCACAGATCACATTATACAATCTGTACTACTCATACGCTGAGTTGGCGGGGACCGGTATCGAACTTAGAAACTTGGGATTCCGAGGCGAGTACTCTACCGACTGAGCTAAACCGACCCCTAAGCGGAGTTTAACAGGATTGAATTAAGAGTTTCCCTTCTCCTAGACTGGTTACCAAGCCCAGGTTTAAGTGCCCAGTCATCCTGTTACATAATCTATGCGGTTGCATAAGATTATTGTCAATCCCCTGTAATTCTAAAGGGAGACCCTTTTCATATCACGGGCGGGACTTTACATGGAATAGTACAGAAAGCCCGCGAAAATACGTGAAGTCACGTGGGACCTGGTTGGTTCCTCAGTTTTCAGTTAGACGTCGGGCAGATAAGGTCTTTCTGCCTTAGCTGAAGCTCACTGCATACGCGCGCTATGTTAGTCAGATATTTAGTTACATGAAATGTATAGTTAAGGAAATAATAACACGGTCTTGTGATTAATGGATGTCTTGGTAACAGTCGATATAGAAGAAATGAGCCAAGTGCGACCGATCACCAAGACGATAGAAGAGATGCTAGAAGAGACCTAGAAGAAGAACTAAGATGTCAGAAGAACAGAAGAAGAAGAATAGAAGAAGTAATAAAAAGGGAATGCAACAATCCCTAATATTTACACATAGTTGCAGTTACATTTTTTCTCAATTTTTTAATCTATGTTCCTTCATATACAGGGTGATTGAAAATTAACAACCTATTTTAAACTATTTATAATATTTCTTATGCAATTAGATTTTTCTCGATTCTGTAATGTATGTTCTTTAATATATGACAATTGAATCTTTGACGCTGCTTCTCCACATTTAGCTATTGTCGTAAATTGCTGAATCACATTTTTCCAGGGAGATGGATGGGTAGAGGTAGTTCGAATGAATGGCCGGCCAGAAGCCCTGATTTAACACCCTCTGAAATTTACCTTGAAATTGGTTAAATGAGCAGGTCTACTCTACAAAATCATCAACTTTCGAAGAAATTGAAGGAAGGAAGATTAGGGGAATTTAGATCTGCCATTCCAAAACATTGATCTGAAGATCCCACAGGCGTGTTAACTCCATGTTCAGTCTACAAATAACTGAAATATAAATGTTCTATCAATGATCTAGAGCACTGTCTACTTACAAACATAGCACCCATATTATCTAATATATATATATATATATATATATATCAATAATTATGATATTATGGATGTTATAAACTCATAACTATAAGTTTCATGCTTGCGCAATCTACAGATGAGTCAAATGGTTGAGATTTAAAAAAAACAGTAGATTTTTAGCGTTTACATGAACGTGAACCGTGTTCAGGTGATGGAATGTTATAACGCTAAAGTTAAAAAAAAAACTGTGGCTTGTTTAGCGTGTATATGACATGAAGCGTGTTCACGTGATGTTATGACACTAAATCTGTGTTAAAAATGATAATACAAAAAAATTGCTTTGGTCATGATGCACGCTGTATATATATATATATATATATATTATATATATAATATATATATGTGTGTGTGTGTGTGTGTGTGTGTGAACACATTCATAAATTGTTTGTGAGTCTTGAATGCTTCAGAGAAAACCTGCGAACGACTTAAAAGGGGAAATATATAACCTTTTCAAAGAAGCGCGTGGTGTAATGGTTAAAGTCATGGGAAATGGACTCGTCGCCCGAGTTCAAATCCTGGACGTGGTAATTGCATTTCCTTTAGCTAATACCCTTTCGAAAGGTATGCATCCTACTCTCCCTCCAGCTATGGATAAATATTATGGCAGACTGGGCTCTTTAACCTTTGTTAGGCCACCGGTCTAGGGGAAGGAAACCTCTGAATTCAAACCTGTTAAACTCCGCTTAAGAAATTGACCTTGTGTCGCATCCTGCTCGTGTGGAGGGGTTGGTAAATATATATATATATATATATATATATATATATATATCTATTATAATGGAGATTGTGTGTTTTTCTGTCTGTAACCAAACTATATTCCTACTCAAGTCACAATTCTCTTAATTGACATCACATTCTCATGATTTTATTTTATTTAACCTCAATTATTAATAAAATTGTCTTACATTATTAATACTGTTAACTATGTCTACATACTGACTACATGCAATTATATTTATATATACAACAAAATAGCGGTTTACAGTGTGAACGGGAAGGCTAATTTGCATATTAATATTAAAAAATCGAATTTAATAAATATTTGCTTAGTATTATTGATTTCCAACTGTTTGTTTTATTTTAATGAATATAAGCAAAAATCTCTTCAATGAATCTTAAGAAATCATTAACAAGTTAAAATAACTGTCATTTTATTCTTACTTCCTCTTATAACTAAATACTTAAATTAGAAAAAATAACAATGAAAGACGAGAGTGATGGAAGAGTAAGTTTCAGTTGTTCCATTTTTAGTTTCAAATCTTTTATTATACTCCTCTGTTTCAAATCTTTTTATCTGTATTCTTATTTAGTTTCATTAGCCTTTCTAATTTAATACAATATTTTATTACATTAAAACTTAAATACTTGCACCCGGAGGTGCAATATTTGCTAGTAAATATAACTTTTCAAAGGTTATATATATTAAGATAGAGACAGACAGACAGAAATGAAAGAGTAATCGAAGCATGACAAGAAAATGAATCACATAGAAAAAAGTCGAATGAATTTGATGTGTTGCTGCTTATTGTTTTAATCTATACGAAAAATACATAAAAAATAATCAAACAAAACAAAAACTAACTGTTGCCCTAATCAAATATTTGTTTTTCTTATAGCCTCATCCACCATGGGAAATTCCGAAAAATTCCACACAACTCTCACTGGTGAACGAAGCAATTACACAAATTACACATGGGACTATGAAGATGTACATGATCTACATTTAAGGGTCCGATAGATTCAGGCAATTAACAATGAGTGAACACGTTTCGTTTGTTGGTTCGTTTATTTATTATTTATTTATTCATTTATTTATTTATTTATTTTTTTGTTTATGTGAGTGGGGTTAGTTTTTACTTCCATGATCATCCTACAAGTGATAAAGGAAAAAAATGTCGTTATGACATTGTGCAATGTAGCTGAATCCTGTCTTAATGTTTGAATATATATATATATATATATATATATATATATATATACAATGCCACTTGAATATTTGTAACCCCCCAACAATGGTTATTGATATTGTCAAGAAATTTAAAATAAGATGTTTACATCGAACTGTTGTATACTCTTTCCTTACTTTTATTATTCTTCTGCTCATCTTTGGTATCTTACGTTCTTCTTCTAGCATCTCTTCTAACGTCTCTGTTCTTGCTGGTTGGTCGCCCTTGATTCATTTTTTCTTCTAAGTCAATCTTGTTGCCAAGACATTCATCAACCACAAAACCATATTATTCATGTAAACTTTTATTTACTTAACTACAGATAATTCTCTAACTAAACACAGCACGCGTGTGCAGTGAGCCCCAGCTAAAGCAGAGACATCTTCTCTGCCTGACGTCCAAGCTGAAACTAAAACTCAACCAGGTCCCACGTGACTTCACGTATTTCGCGGGCTTTCTGTAATATTCCATGGAAAGTCCCACCCGTGATATGAAAAGGGACCATCCCTTCAGAAATACAGGGGGTTGACAATAATCCATGCATAGATTATGTAACAGAACTTAATGGACCTATATTCCATAAGCGTATGTCACCCTGCCGAAAGAAAAAAATAGAAAAAATCAGGGAATCATTAAAATATTATATTTTTTACATTTTTCAGGTTAGTTAACTTTAAAAAACGTATCTTTGAGAATCTGTGTTACGCCTCAAAAATTCGTGATTCAAAGTTAACTGACCTGAAAGACATGTAAAAGGTTCTAAATAAAATAACCGGTACATTATATCTTTTATTCATTAATCTATCAACCTTGAAAATTTCATTAAATTCGTTAATTCAATGATATTTGTCATTTTTTTTCTTTCGGCGGGGTGACATACGATGGTGGAATTTAGGTCTGTTAAGTTGATTTAACCTATAAGACTATTAAATGTGCATTCACCAATTTGTAATCCAGACTTTCTAAATAATGATCAGAAGCAAAAAAAGTATTTGTTAATTATCTATTTAATATAATAATAGTTGAACCTTGGTTCTCAAAGAATTCTGAAGTTGAACAATTCAGAGTTCGAACAGAATTTGAGTAAAAAAGGCCTCAGTTTTCGAACAAATTTTCGGACGTTGAACACACGAGTCGAGCAGCTGAAAATGAAACTCATCCGAATGACTGCCGAGGGAAACCGAAGACGGTCGACGGCTAGTCGAATCTGCCAAGCAGCATCTTTAACGTCAGTCGCTATCTTTAACGAATGTGCAAATTCTTCGCTTTATTTGTGTTGATTCTCTATTGTAAATAAGAAAAATTGTATGCATAGAAAGAATGCTTTGTGCTGTAACAATAAAACATAAGGTATAAAATTATATGTTGTATTGTCCTCGGCCGGAAAATGAAGCTTCCGGCAAAGAGACAAAGAAAAATATAAAAATATATATATAAAAAAAGGGGGAAACGAAGCAGGCTTTCCGGTTAAGGAAGCAGGGAGAAGATAAAACAAACGTCCATTATCAGATCAAAAGATAAAGATGCGTAGGCGTGTCGTCAATACAAAAGCCAGAGGGTCGAGCTGACAGGGTGAGTTGGAGAGTCAGACAGCGGACGGACGGCAAACAGCACAAGGAGCGACCGTCGACACGGTCGATCACTGCCAGCGGGCAGTGAGGTTCGTCCATCCCTTTACCTCAACATGGCCGACCATCCCAGCAGTAGTAGTAGTCATTGTTAACCCTTGGACACTCATTGTAAGCTCTGTGCCTTCACTACCCACATACCGAAGAAAATAAAGAAGGGTCCTCTCTTTGTACATACGTATCTGTTGTTTATTGATGTCCAGTAGTCGGTAGTAGCTGACTACAACATACTTCGCCACATGACCATACATACCCGCAACGACTACTTACACGATTTAGAGTAGCGAAGAAGGCGCTATATAACATATAGAATTTGATGCCGCTATGCAACATATGGATACTATGAATATAACACAATCCGCAGACGGAACGATGACAGAACGGATTACTCTCTCCTCCCTCTCTCTCTCTCTCTCTCTCTTTCTCTCTCTCTCTCTCTCTCTCTCTCCTCTCCCGTCTCTAAAGATCAGTACTTCTGGCAAGTCCTCCTAACGACATCCAGTATCCGCACATACCTGATCAATGTAAGTATTTGATATGTGTGCCCTATCTGGTGTGTCCATTTGTAATTACCCGATGGAGAAGGTCACTTATGAGTTCGTCCTTACTTCTCCAACAGTTCCCAGTTTTTCTTGTTCATCTTACTTGGGTAGTTTCTGTCGTAGGAAATAAGTAGCCATAAAGCTGCTTCTTTTGTAGAGTGCCACCCTAGGATTTGTTCAGGACAGTACAAAGCATCCTTGCTTCGTTCCCATCTAACTATTTTTTTCAATCCTTTTATTAAAGTCCAACTGATGCTGCCATAGAGTAGCACCGATCCGGCTACTAAGTGGAAGAATCAGATTTTCATATGATGAATAATCTATCCATGACAGTCCATGCTTTTCCTATGCGTAGATTAACATCATTTTCTGTGGATTACTTAGATAGTCAAATCTGTTTTTTCAAAAGTAAAAATACATCGGCATATATTTTAATTTACTCGAGAAGAAGTTCTTAGAAAATAGACACTTTTTAGCCTTCAAGTGAAAAAGAGTAAAGAAAGCGTCAACTAACTAAAGTTCGTTCACCTAATTCTGTGCGATGTCTTCATACTTCCAGGCTATCTAAGTCTTCGTGTATGTATACATCGCTGTAGATATGAACACATTTATATGAATTAGAGCATTCTATAAACACACACACACATACACACACACAGACACCTAAACCCACACACGCGCGAATATATATGTGTGTGTTTGTGTGTGCGTGTTAGTGTGTGTACAATGCTCGAATACGTATAAAAGTGTTTATATCTACGCAGCAGGTTTGATGAGTCATTTGAGGGCTCACGAGAGGAAAGGTTCTGGTGGTGGGGCTATAGTATTGAGAGGGACGGTGGCGATCTGTAAAGATTGTGCTATTGCTATATATATATATATATATATATATATATATATATATATATATAATCCAAAAGTCCAGAGAATAAATTTTCCTTACGACACAAGAGTTTTATTTAAAAAACCTGTCGCAGTTTGAGAGCTCAATGTGTGCTCTTAAAGTTAGGGTCACAGAGCAAATATGTTATTTCTTTACTTATATATTTGCTCTGTGACTCTAACTTTAACAGCACACATCGAGCTCTCAAACTGCGACAGGTTTTTTTAAAATAAACATCAAGGATTTCATATCACAGGACTATAAAATTTAAAAAGATAAAAAAATAAAAATCTGTTTTCAAATGCCTTTACAGTAATAAAGAATTCATAATTCGCATCCGATGAGTCGGGAGAGTTAGACGCTTTGTCCAAACTCGCTGAAATAGACTATAACGCTAAATCTCTAAATCTTTTGTTATTTCTTTACTTATATATATATATATATATATATATATATATATATATATATATATGTGTGTGTGTGTGTGTGTATGTGTGTGTGTGTGTATGTATGTTTGTGCGTGTATAGTGTATGTGTACAATACTCGAATACATATAAAAGTGTTAATATCTACACAGATACATATAAGTAATATAATAAGGTGTAAAAAAAACAAGAAGTAACATGTAGATGATAGTGGAGAAAATTTGGATGAGTCAACAGAAGGCTAGCTGTCAATTTCTTATTGGTCGATAAATGTCATGGCGAAGTGTGGTTGAGAGGTAGTGAAAGGAGAGAATGAGAGTTAGTTTGGACGAAGCTGTATAAGGTAGCAGACGCAAATTGACCAAAGCATTTTGACTTATATAAAATAATTTATTGTGTGTTGAGAGATCAAATGGGAAATGTCGTGTTATTAGATAAGTGTATGTTTTGAGAAAAATTGTTGGTGGTCATTCAGTAATAAATGAAGGGGGTTAATATGTAGAAGATAAAATAAGATATTGTTTGATTAGGGAATTTTATAATTCTTGAGAACAATCTTGGCCCGGAATGGCGATAAAACGAAAAATCTGGGTCTCTGTTTATGTATTGAAAATGGAGATGGTGCTAGATTCTACAATTTTTCTTTCGTTTTATGTGAATTCTAATTAACAACTTGGATTTTTAAAAATTGAATGAATGAAAATAATTTATAAACGACACAAGACAAGATATCCTCAAGTGATTCCCAAGTTGTTCCAGACTCAAACAGCGGGAATGATATCCAACTCAACATGCCAGCTAAGAATTAAAAGAATATAAAAATGTATCTCCGTTAGTAGAGCATTCACCTTAGAAACGCAGGTTTCCTGGTTCATACCGGTCCCCGCCGATTCAGTGCATGAGTAGCACAGATTGGGTAATACGATCTGTGTAATCAAGTGGGGAGTTGTCTATAAAAGTAATCTCCTTGCAAAAACATACTCCTTAGTCTAGTGCTGGTGAAAAGGGGATAGACTCCCTCACTTTCCAGCTGACACCGAACATAGACCACTCGGCCAACTTTACTTATATATATGTTTATAGTATTAAAAAAATATATCTGAAATGATTTTCAAAATTTCCCACAAAACAAGACGCAACACGGGATCTAACGGAGTTTTTACGATCTTTGCCGAGCGGAACTTTATGATCTTTTACCGAGCGTTTACATTTACATTAGAACCAACGGATTAAAGACCACAGTTGAGTTTAACCACAGATGGAAACTTTTCAACTCTCTGAAGATGGCCTAGCCCAAATATTAGAGTAAAAACAATGAAAAAAAAAATCAAATTAAATATGTTTCAACATAAATTTGCATTATTTGCCTTCCAAAAGATGATTACATTTAATTAATGCTTCTAACACACTATAAATTAAAAACTTTATATACATATATATATATATTTACTTAACCCCACTGCTCAGAATGTGTATTGTTGGTGAAGTATAACAGGTTTGAATTTCCTTCGTCTTAACTGTTGGCTATACCATAGATAAAAGCCCAGTTTGCCCTATTGTTTACACATACCTGGAAAGAGAATAGTAGGATTTATCTTTTTCTCAAGGGTATGATCGTTATGCAAAATGCAAAAGCGTCGTCCAGGATTCGAACTCGGTCAAAGTTTCTATTTCCTTCGACGATGACAGTTTGAAAACAGCGCATCCAAGTAACTAAACATGTAACTTTTAAAATGATTAAATGTAAAAATGTATAGATATATATATATCAGTATATATTTATGGATATATACCAGTATGTATATTATATAATATATATATATATGTATATATATAGGTATATATATATATATATATTGTCGCATCCTCTGCTTTAAATAATATATATATATATATATATATTATATATATATATATATATATATATATTTATTTACAACCCCTCCGCACAAGCAGAGGATGCGACACAAGGTCAATTTTTTCAGCGGAGTTTAACAGGTTTGAATTCAGAGTTTTCCTTCTCCTAGAAAGGTTACCTAGCCATGGTTAAAGACTCCGGTCTGTCCTGCTATTTTCCCATAGCTTGGATTCATACCTTTCCTAAGGGTATTAGTGCTATGTGAAATGCTACCAGTTTCGTCCAGGAATTGAACTCAGGTTGACGAGTCCATTTTCTACGACTCTAACCATTAGACCACGCGCCTCCATCTATACATACACATATATAGGTATATATATGTGTATGCATAGATGTATATAAGTACATATATATATGAGGTTATATATATAAGTTATGTGTATATATAGGTATATATATGCGTATTATGTATATAAACATAAGTATATATATATATGTGTGTGCATATTTATGTATGTACATGGTATAGATATATATATATATATATATATATATATATATATATATATATATATATATATATATATATATATATATAGAGTATATATAATATATAAGTATATATAGATATAGATATATATAATTACATATATTGAGATATACATACATAAGTATATTTATAAGTATAGATATATACATAAGTACATAAGTACATATATATGTATAGATATATATATATATATAAGTACACACACACACACACACACATATATATATATATATATATATATATATATATATATATATATATATATATATATATATATATATCAATCTTCAGTGACTGGCCAGATCTTAGCGACCCTTACAATCTGAGGTTGAATGACGCGTCTGATCTCTCATTTATTGCCTCTTTATCGTGAACCATTTTCTTTGTCTCCATCTGTTTGATGTCACAGCACAGAAGTCGCCTCTGTCTGATACATTTCCACTTGATGTATGGTTCTTGTTTTAAATACCCAACAACTGTAACAAAACTTTTGTTCACCTCAACATGGAACAATGTTCCTTCTGTTCTTTGTGGCCTTTCGGGACCGTCTATAGTGCCAGCTGCTGCCAGAGCAGCAACCACTTCCTTCCTCCTGAGGGATGAATCTGTGATATCAGCAGCATCTTTGATAATCCATTTCCTTCTGATTTTAATGGAAAGTTGCGAACATCATACAAGTGTGTCTCCACTGAGACACTATTCAGTTATAGACACACACTATTCAGTTATAGACACATAATGTTCAGTTATAGACATATATCATTTAGTTATAGACACACAATATCCAGTTAAAGATACACAATATTCAGTTACAGACACATGATATTCAGATGTAAACACACTATGTTCACTTATAGACACACACTATTCAGTCATAGATATCTGTTTCAATAGCGTTACTGGAGTTCGAACTCGCTCACTATGATGTCGCAGTCCAGCCATTATGCCACGGGGGCTACACCCACGTTAAAGTAATGAATATTCAGTATTGATCACTGGCGATAATTGAAAGACTAATGTACTTAGCTTGTTCGGTTATTACCAATATTGAAAACCATAGAGTCGCTATTACTTTGTTAAAAAGAACATGTAGCCCGTATACAATACAATGAAACAATAAAGTTCTGAAGATAACGTGTCATTATTCTTTTAATTAATGGGGCTCCTGTCCTCGTCTTTGGTTTTCTATTCCATTAAATTTTATATGGAAATGAGATTTTCTTTTAATCATATTCTTTAAGAATTCTTTAGCTTCTAAATTCTTTGTCATCTTTGACCTTCGAAAAGAACAGTAAAAACAAAAAAAAATTGAAAATTCAGTTAGAAAGAAGGTCGGGGAGTACAGAACCAAAATCAATGAAACCGTTTTCAGGATTTATGCATAATAATTACATTCAGACGGAAAGAAGGTCAGGAGTACAGAAATAAAACGAAAGGAAACCAGTTTCAGGATTTATACAAAATAGCTACGAATATTTTCTCAGAAGGACGGGGATTATAACGGCCGAAACGTTATCTTAAAAAGTTATAGAAACTGTTATATAAAAATATAATTCATTAACTTTTCATCTCCTGTAATAATGTAAAAAATGATGCGAAAATAGGTCCGAGAAATCCAATGTACAAAGTGTTGCTTAAAAATATGAAAATTTTAGTAATTTTGGCATACTTATTTTGAAGAAAAAAATATTTTACTCATTAATTTTTTCCTTTTTTTTAAATTTTACATGGAGAGATTATTGTAGTTTACTGCTTCCTGGATGCAGGCATTGCCAGATCAGCAGTGTCCCTGGTCAACTGAGTTGGGGGAGGTCTGTTGTTCAAAGACCCAAAACTTCTGATGAGCTCAATTGTAGAACATCACTAAGAATGGATCATGGTGCATATAGAAGATGAATTCATTACAATTTGCTTTCATTTTAATTTATTGATTGATTTATTTTTTCAGTTATCCTTTTCTTGAAAAAAAAAACCCTGAATTTTTTATCATTTTCATATAGAAAATTTATATGAAGTTAATTAAACCATCCATCAAGTAAGTAAGTAGGCAGTGACCTATTGCCGGTATCAGCCGGACAGCAAAGGAGTTTATCCCCTTTTCATTAGTACTAGACCAGAGAGACTACTTTATGCATCCAAGGTGGTGCGCCACACCTATCATCAGTTACCCACTTTACCGCACAGAAGCTGTACTACTCATATAAAAGGAATTTCCTTGAGTTATAACTTAAAGTCGATAGGGATTCTTCAGCACTTAGCCGCGAAATCTTCATCTTTGGCTGATCTCTAAAAACTCAGTTAATTCCATGTTGGCAAATTCCGTCGCTAAGCAGCTCAGTCCATGTTAAATTCTTTCTATATCATCTTATTGAAATCGTATCAGAGCGTTGAATAATCGTTTCTGAGGAATTAGTAAAAGTTTTTTAAATATCTCGAACGCGTCTCATTATTATCGACTTAAACGTCTTAAATGAAGAGGTCTTACACCCTAATCCAAGAAGTCACTGCAGCCCTATCGACTGCACCTCTGCAGTGGTGTAAGAGCCCCCCCCCCCCGCTAAATGGGGCCACCTGTTAGCCATGGGTGACGATCTGTGATGCTTAAAGATGGGACCTCGGTGGCTAAACTGTCCATGATATTCAAAATGACACTTTGGCCCTTACTTAGGCTTGACGAGCGGTCGGAGAGTAATCGGATGGTAGCCTCAAGCCCTAGCACCTATATGGTTGTCTGGACTCTATTGTCTTTAAGGCTAACCCCAACCCTTTTTATCATATGCGTGCTAGAAAGTAGAGTTCTTAATGTTAAAGATTAGAATAAAACGAAATTTTATTTACCTCATACCCCACTTGTACGGGTTAGACACAAGGCCCTATTAACGTGGGCCCACTCACAAACCGAAGCTCATGGGTGGGAAAGAACAAAAATTGCGTCAATCCCGTCGGCATTCCCCCTCAAGGGGGGCACCTCAGGCACTGGGCAATAAACCCAGCCCTGCCCCTTTAAGTCAAAGGGGCAGGTGTGCCTGGGAGGATAGCCCCCTGGGATCGACGCTATTAATTTAACATGACCGGTCCAATAGCCGAAGCGCACTGGACCCCTGTCCCGAAGGACAGGTTGGAAATAGATAGATGGAAAGATAGATAGATACGTATGAAAACACTCATATATATATATATATATATATATATATATATATATATATATAGTGATAAACAAATTGTAGAAACCCTAACCCTTTTTATCATATTTGTGCTAGAAAGCAGAGGTTCTTAATGTTAAAGATTAGAATAAAACGAGATAGATAGATAGAAAGATAGATAGATACGTATGAAAACACTAATGTATATATATATATATATATATATATATATATATATATATATATATATATAGTGACAAACAGAGAACAAATTATATAAATAGATAGATAAATATATAGATAGTGTACGATTGAGATAGATATGAACTGATATTGCTACTTATGAACTTTGAGAAGAACATAGATATGAATTGAGATAGAGAACATACTATTACAGATAGATAGATAGATAGAAAGAAAACAAGATAGATATGTATGAAACACTAATATATATATATATATATATATATATATATATATATATATATAGTGATAAACAAATTATATAACCCTTTTTATCATATTGTGCTAGAAAGCAGAGGTTCTTAATGTTAAAGATTAGAATAAAACGAGACAGATAGATAGAAAGATAGATATATGAAAACACTAATGTATTATATATATATATATATATATATATATATATATATGACAAACAGAGAACAAATTATATATAAATAGATAGATATATATAGATAGTGTACGATTG
>CM042149.1:55708386-55725886 GCA_023376005.1 Doryteuthis pealeii | reverse complement strand
CTTTTTATTCTATTTAATTTGCCTTTATTTTTAACCCCCTCATCTATATATTTATTCAACCTCTCACACCACGGTTGGGGGGGGGGAGCAGTGATAGAACATAAAGTTATCCACCGATGTGGGAATATTTTCAAGAACTTATTTATTTATTTCCCTCCAACCGTTACATTTTAACACATATTTTTGACACTGTAACGTACAGTTCCATAATAGATTCATGCGAAGATTTTTTCCAACATATTTATTTTTAAATATATTTCTTTAGATAAAATCATTCGGGAATTTCTTTTTTTTTTTTTTTTTTGGTAAGTACGGATCCATGCTCTTCGCACTTCCTACACACAAAATTTCAAATACAAAAATAATCTGACTTTTATCTACAAACTGTGTCTCTTTGGTGATTATAGACAGACTTTTATTTGTAAAGAATAAATGGGATGATGTTGGTTGTTAGATTTTACGGAATGTCGACCCTTGTTGGATTATTTTATAATGAAAACGTTTTGGTTCATTCATACTTGATTAGTACTCAATTCTAAACACATTTTTAAACACATATTTGAACTTAGAATTATCTGCGTTATTCGGACTATTGTCACCATCTTCATTGTTATTTGTACAACGTTTCGGCCGATATAACCTCCGGCCTTCTTCAGGTATTTCTTGTCGGACTCGGGAACCTTCTCGGACCCGGGAACCTTCTTTTCGAACTCGGGAACTTTCTTGTCGTATTCGGGAGCCATCACGGAACTTTGAACCTAACCCTTTATTTATTCCACGGGGTTATCCTGTTCTCATTCCGCTAACCATAGCTGGGGTAGGAGTTGTGTTAATTAATTATTTTTCTAACTGTTTTCACTCAGGATTGAACTCGGGTACCAGAGATAACTGTCACTTAGAACTGTTTTAACCTAACTGCCTATTCCACTCGGCCATGTGTCCAATTGAGTGTGAATTTTGGGAACTTATAAACCTAATGTCTTGATTTGGCTAGAATATCTACCTATTTTACTTATGTATGATTTTTTTACCTAGACTCATATTGTATTTTTTTTTAGTCCGAATAACGCAGATAATACTAATCTTCAAGCCTCATCTCAAACATTCAGAGAAATTTTAAAACTTATTTGTGCTATTTAAACCATAGATGGAACACCAACAGATACTCATACTCTGTATCAGACTGGATCTGTCAGTAAGAGTGATGAAGGGGTAACCCACATTCCCCAGATCTCCAAAATGAAACCTCACCATTATATAGAGTTTAACGTGATACCCAGGATATTAAGACCCTCTGCCACTGTCTTCTAGCACATATATGATAAAAAGGGTTGGGGATTGTCATAAGGGCAATACTTGAGGACACTTATAAGAACAAGACATCAAATGACCAGCCGACTGGTCGCAGAGGGCCTCTCCGACTACTCGTCTAGCCTAAGGGCCAAAGTGGTGTGTTGCATGTCATGGATTGCTCAGCCACCGCGGTTCCATCTTTACGCATCATGGGTTGTCAAACACGGTGAACAGTTAGCCACATTAGGTGGGGTGCTAACTCCCTCTACAGAAGTGCAGTCGGTGTATTGTAAAGCCTCAACCGATAGGACTGTGCGATTTTCTTATGAAAGGAATAACAAATATCGGACCATATGACCTTTAGGAACCCCTTTTTGATCTCGATTAAGAAAGGACATGTAATTCATTTACACCGTCAATATCCGGTTGTTTGTTAGGGGTTAGAGTTAGGGGTTAGTTTTATGAATTTTTTTTAAATCTAAAAATCGTCTGTTGTAACAACCGGATATTGACGGTGTAAATGAAAAACATGTCCTTTCTAAATTGAGATCAAAAAGGGGTGCCTAAAGGTCAATATGGTCCCAAATATCAATAAGGAAAGGAATAACAAAATAGTAATATATAATATCATTCGGTATGGGCTGGGTTAGCTCAGTCGGTAGAGCGTTCGGCTAGAAACCACAAGGTTCCTAGTTCGATACCGGTCCTCGCCAACTCAGCGTATGATTAGCACAGGGATCTGTGCGGTAAAGTAAAGAGCTGATGGTAGGTGGCGCTCCACCTCGGATGCTAAAAACAATCTCCTTGGTCTAGCGCTATTGAAAAGGGGATAGACTCCCTCGCTGACTGTCTGATACCGACTTTAGGCCGCCCCGTCGACTTTACTTTTACTCATTCGGTATTTATTTATTTTTTTATTTATTGGTAAATACGAATCCATGCCCTTCACACCTCCTAAACACAAAACTGTAAATATGAAAATAGTCTGACTTTCATTTAGAAACTGCTTTTACTCTTTAGTGATTGTAGACAGAGTTTTATTTGTAAAGAATAAATGCTATGTTGCGCTGAAAGAAATAACAAAGATCGGTCAATATGGTGAGATGTTTTATTGTTAATATCGCGAAGACTGGCTCTTCTTCTCTCATCCATGTTCTTTTGGCTTCGTGCCACATCTTTTTTTGTATTGTTCAGAAAATATATTTATTTATTTTTATTAATAAAATATGCCTCTATTGGCTACAGCTCAATGGACAAGATACTTTAAATAAACAGTCGCCATTTTGTTTTATTTATTTCTTCTTTTCTCCTCCGCATTTTCCCGCCTAAAATATATTTACTAAGACGACAGCAGAGAAACATTTAGCATGCACATTCTATTTCTTTTTTTTTTTTTTTTTTTTTTTCAGTTTTGCCAGTTAACTTCAAAACTTGTTCTATTAGCCAAATACCCGAGTATTTCTTTCGAGGAAATATTTTTTTTTCTTATATAATCAAAATAGGGATCCTCCAGAAATAATAATAATAATAATAATAATAATAATAATAATAATAATAATAATATATATATATATATATATATATTATATATATATATATATATATATATATACAATTTAAGATTGTTATAAATATCTATTATATAAGAGAGTTTTATAATTTGCTTGAAGCATTGTGTATATATTGGCTAGGAGGTTGATTTAGAAGGCTATCACAATGCAGGTATAAAAAAAACCCGCATTCACGTAAACATACAACACGAGAATACAGTCATATAAAAATACCATCATTTTCAAACAAGAAAAAAAAATTCATTTAAAAAGAAATGCCATAACTAGACTGCTTCAGTTCCAGTAATCTTTTAATTATCTCGAAAATTCAAGAATTAAATACAGGTTAACACACAACATCATTGTTACCGTATTATTATTTTTTCTTTACACCTGCATTGTGATAGCCTTCTAAATCAACCTCCTATCTATTATATGTAAGACGTTGTCTTCCACTTATGTGGGGGTTATACAAATTAAAGAAAAGATGTTTGTACCTCTAAGGATTGTAGGGGAATAGATACAATTACAAGTAGAAGCAGAGAGAAGCTGGGTGGAGTTTTCTGAAGAAAGGAAACAATAAACTTTCCTACCACGAAAAGCATTTAACGCACAAAACATAAACATTTACAATGGTAGACAAATATGAAAGAGAATGGTAATATTCACAGAGTTCAATGTCCAAGATTTAGTTTCGTTGGGTCGGATTTAGGTCAGTTTGGGTTAAGGTTTTGCAGAAAATATGCCTGCTGTTTGAAGTTTCCATGTAACTGGATCCTGCTAGCCTAAAATTTGTATTTCTAGGGTTGAAGGTTCTCTGTTTGTCTGTTGTGATGGTAGAAGACATTGTTTCATCTATATTCGTGGATTTACAGCGATGAGAAGCTGAATGCTCTAATACCTCTTGGAGTTGCCATTGTAAGGAATGACCAAAGAGGGTGAAAGAGGTTGATGTCATGCTTTTATAATTATCCTCATCTGATCTCTAGAAGGACTGTGGTTGGCCTATTTGAAAACAGGCACGTATGTCCCCTATTAAATTTCAAACAGAGTTGGCTTGGTCTAAAATTAGCAATTCTTGGAAGCATTCTAAAAACCGGATAAATCTAGATAATTTAGAATAGGTTAATTAATTCTTTATTCCAGATTATCTAGGCTTATCCAAGTTACTTATTGATTCATTAATCGATTAGTTTTAGCGGCATGTTAACCCACCTGGTATTATTTTATGCGTAGAGTTTAAGCAATTGCTTTTATTATACATCTATATTTACATTTTTGTGTAGTTTTTTTCTTTAAGCTTTTTTAAACACAAATAAATATTCCTATACAATGAAAACAATATGCTCATATTTGTATAGTTTTAAGTATTTCTATCTAACACTAATAATTATATGATTTTAAGTAATTATTTATGTTTAATAATAATCATTTATTTGCACAGAGTTAAATGGTTTTAAGTAACTACTAATAATCCTTTGAAAACTATTATAACTTCAAGTAATTCTTCTTAATGCGAAAACCTTGCAGTTATATATATTTACCAACCCCTCCACACGATCAGGGTGTGACACAAGATCAATTTCTTAAGCGGGGTTTATCAGGTTCGAATTCAGTTTTCCTTCTCCTAGACTGATTGCCTAATAATGATTAAAAGTCCCGTCTGTCCTACTATTTATCCATAGCTGGAGGAAGAATAGTTGGATGCATACCTTTCTCAAAGGTATTAGCGCTATGTGAAATGCAAACAGCCTCTTCCATTTCCTGTGACGGTAACCATTTCACCCCGTCTCCATTATAATTTACAGTTGTATGATATCAGTATTTTTATCAAGGTCAATTTGACACATAAATAGGACACTAATAGACGCTACCATTCTGCGTGTGAGTGGATCTGGGAGTAATGGCAATGAAAGAGAATTCCATACTCCCAGAGCTCCAGAGGTGTAGCCTCAACCCTAGATTTAGGTTAGATACATATCTAAAGGACACGCCTTTTGGAGGTGTCTTACTCCTCTGCAGAGAATACAGTTAGCGTATTAGAAGCCCTGTCGATAGGCCCGATAGATAGGCAGATCGATAGGTGTTGTATAGGATTACCTACCCCCCATAGACCATAAAAGAATGGTTGCGTCTATCTTATAAATTAGCTGTCAAACAGACAAGAGGGAAAGCTTCGGTTCGTGGGTGGTCCCACATTAATAGGGCCTTGTGCCTAACCCGTACAACGTGGGGTACGTGGTAAATACAATTCCTACAGCCATCAATTTTTCATATGTTAATAAGCATAAAAAAGGAATATAAAACTATTTTCAGAACAATAGGTTAAATCAGTGGTTCTCAATCGGGATCCATATGGACCCCCAGGGATCATGAATTCCTGATCGAATAAATATACTATTACCAACTATTTATATTTTCCTCTCCTACTTCTCTTTGTGTGTGAGCAATTGGCTGCCGTTTCCCTGATACAAAAATTATTCTTTATTGCAGATTATCAATTTGTTTTACGAAGCTTTATTAGGTTGTGGCATAAGGACAGAAGTATGGGCACCCAAGTGACATCGAGTCTCACTGGAGGCCCCATTCTTCTGGCCATGTGCCACTACTAAGAAAAACCTAGTAAATACCTATGATGTTGCGGTCCTGTACGTTAACCACTAAACCACAGTGACCCCCAAGAATAGATATGATGAAACAGAGGGATAAAATGACTTGAATATTACAGGATATGTTGTATATTCTTTCTTCTAGCGTCTAGACTTCGTCTTGGGGACTTCGTGTCTCGTCTTCCATTGGGATTTCTCTTTATCAGAATCCTTGTGTCATTGGTAGTTTTTACATAATAACCCAAGATTTCGATTTGCTTTAGATCATATTTTATTCCGAAATCCCCACCAGACTACCTGCGCAGATTGAGTCAGCAGTGCGCTTAAACACGACTTACCACCTTCGTGGTTTGGCCTACCCAGAACTAAATTCTCTTTCTAATCTAAACCGGAAGAGGGTCATCTCCGCTGATTCTCACGGTATCCCTCAGAAGGAGGATCAGACTGAGGTCAAGCCGAGTCACTCGATCCTTCAAGGCCGGCGGCTGCAAATTATAACAGCCATTTTGGTTTCTACACTGATGGTACATAAGTGTTAGGAATCTAATAATTATGTAACAGATATAACAGAATATAAAATCGATTGCTAAGAAATATATATAAAAAATACATTGAATGGTAGATCAATTGACTTATCTGAATCCAATAAGACAATGATCGAAGTTGTAAGCTTACAAATATATACACTAACAAATCGATAAATCAAACAAGGGTTTTCATGTGAGTGACAATATTGAATAATATAAATAGAATTAGTTTGATTGATATATTGGAATGAAAAGAAAAATAGAGAGAGAGGGTGGTATTATGATCAGACTAGATCGGATAGATAGATAGATAGTGCAAGAGAGAGTGGGGTATTAATATTCTTCGATTAATTGATAGATAGTTTGATGTATAGGGATAAAAAGGATAAACAGATAGAGAAATGGTATAAAGAGAGATATATTAGAGAGAAGGCGTATAGGAAGACAACGATGAGATAGATAGATAGATAGATAGATAGAATGGGAATATACATAGATAGGTAGCTAAGTAGCTAGATAGACAGACAGACAGAAAGACGGATAGATAGATAGATAGATAGATAGATAGATAGATAGACTGGGATTGAAATATACACGGAGTTATGAAATGACTTCGATTACTTAGCTTGCCTGACTGTTTTCTTGTTTTCTTGCTTGCCAGAGAGATAATAGATAGATAGATAGATAGATAGATACAATGGGAATAAGATATACATTTATAGGTAGCTAAGTAGCTTTATAGACAGACAGACAGACAGACAGACAGACTGAAAGATAGATAGATAGATAGATATATAGATAGATAGATACATAGATACACTGGGATTTAAATATACACGGAGTTATGAAATGACTACGATTACTTAGCTTGCTTGATTGTTTTCTTGCTTTCTTGCTTGCTAGAGAGATAAATAGATAGATAGATAGATAGATAGATAGATAGATACAATGGGAATAATATATACATAGATAGGTAGCTAAGTAGCTTGATAGACAGACAGACAGAAAGACAGACAGACGGATGGATAGATAGATAGATAAATAGACTGGGAATAAAATATAGGTTCGTAAATAGTGAGAGAGTGGGGATATTAATGCTAAATTAGAAAGAGAGATAGATAGATAAAGAGATAGACTGGGAATAAAATATAGATAGTGATAGAGAGAGGTGGTATCAATAAAATTGTATTAGATAGATAGATAGATAGATAGATAGAGAGATACAATGGGAATAAGATATACATAGATAGGTAGCTAAGTAGCTTGATAGACAGACAGACAGAAAGACAGACAGACGAAGGATAGATAGATAGATAGATAGATAGATAAATAGATAATTATATAGATACATAAATACACTGGGATTGAAATATACACGAAGGAAAATGACTACGATTACTTAGCTTTCTTGATTGTTTCTTGCTTTCTTGCTTGCTAGATAGATAGATAGATAGATAGATAGATAGATGTATAGATAAATATATAGATACATAGATACACTGGGATTGAAATATACACGGATTTATGAAATGACTACGATGACTTAGCTTGCTTGATTGTTTTCTTGCTTGCTAGAGAGATAAATAGATAGATAGATAGATAGATAGATAGATACAATGGGAATAAGATATACACAGATAGGTAGCTAAGTAGCTTGATAGACAGACAGACAGACAGAAAGACAGACAGACGGAATGATAGATAGATAGATATATAGATAGATAGATAGACTGGGAATAAAATATAGGTTCGTAAATAGTGAGTAAAAGGGGATATTAATGCAAAATTAGATAGAGAGATAGATAGATAAATAGATAGACTGAGAATAAAATATAGATAGTGATAGAGAGAGGTGGCATCCATAGAATTGTATTAGATAGATAGATAGATAGATAGAGGGATACAATGGGAATAAGATATACATAGATAGGTAGCTAAGTAGCTTGATAGACAGACAGACAGAAAGACAGACAGACGAAGGATAGATAGATAGATAGATAGATAGATAGATAGATAGATAAATAGATAATTATATAGATACATAAATACACTGGGATTGAAATATACACAAAGTGAAATGACTACGATTACTCAGCTTGCTTGATTGTTTCTTGCTTTCTTGCTTGCTAGAGAGATAAATAGATAGATAGATAGATAGATGTATAGATAAATATATAGATACATAGATACACTGGGATTGAAATATACAACGGATTTATGAAATGACTACGATGACTTAGCTTGCTTGCTTTGTTTTCTTGCTTTCTTGCTTGCTAGATAGATAGATAAGATAGTAGATAGATAGATACAATGGGAATAAGATATACATAGATAGGTAGCTAAGTAGCTTGATAGACAGACAGACAGACAGAAAAGACAGACGGACGGAAGGATAGATAGATAGATAGACTGGGAATAAAATATAAGTTCGTAAATAGTGAGTGACAGGGGATATTAATGCTAAATTAGATAGATAGAGAGATAGATAATAGATAGACTGGGAATAAAATATAGATAATGATAGAGAGAGGTGGTATTAATAAAATTGTATTAGATAGATAGATAGATATAGATAGATAGATAGATAGAATGGGAATAAGATATACATAGATAGATAGCTAAGTAGCTTGATAGACAGAACAGACAGACAAGACAGACAGACGGAAGGAAGATAGATAGATAGAGATAGATAGACTGGGAATAAAATATAAGTTCGTAAATAGTGAGTAAGAGGGGATATTAATGCAAAATTAGATAGAGAGATAGATAGATAAATAGATAGACTGGGAATAAAATATAAATAGTGATAGAGAGAGGTGGTATCAATAAAATTGTATTTGATAGATAGATAGATAGATAGATAGATACAATGGGAATAAGATATACATAGATAGGTAGCTAAGTAGCTTGATAGACAGACAGACAGAAAGACAGACAGACGGACGGATAGATAGATAGATAGATAGATAGATAGATAGATAGATAGACTGGGAATAAAATATAGGTTCGTAAATAGTGAGTGAGAGGGGATATTAATGCTAAATTAGATAGATAGATAGATAGATAGATAGACTGGGAATAAAATATAGATAGTGATAGAGAGAGGTGGTATTAATAAAATTGTATTAGATAGATAGATAGATAGATAGATACAATGGGAATAAGATATACATAGATAGGTAGCTAAGTAGCTTGATAGACAGACAGACAGAAAGACAGACAGCGCGACGGATATATATATATTATATATATATATATATATATATATATTATATATATATAGTAGATAGATAGATAGATACATACATACATACATAAATACACTGGGATTGAAATATACACGAAGTGAAATGACTACGATTACTTAGCTTGCTTGATTGTTTCTTGCTTTCTTGCTTGCTAGATAGATAGATAGATAGATAGATAGATAGATAAATAGATAGATAAATGTATAGATAAATATATGGATACATAGATACACTGGGATTGAAATATACACGGAGTTATGAAATGACTACGATTACTTAGCTTGCTTGATTGTTATTTTGCTTTCTTGCTTGCTATATATATATATATATATATATATATATATATATATATATATATAGATAGATAGATAGATAGATAGATAGATAGATAGACTGGGAATAAAATATAGGTTCGTAAATAGTGTGAGAGAGGGGATATTAATGCTAAATTAGATAGAGCGATTGATAGATAAATAGATAGACTGGGAATAAAATATAGATAGTGATAGGGATAGGTGGTATTAATAAAATTGTGTTAGATAGATAGATAGATAGATAGATAGATAGATAGATAGAATGGGAATAAGATATACATAGATAGGTAACTAAGTAGCTTGATAGATAGACAGACAGACGGACGGATAGATAGATAGATAGATAGATACACTGGGATTGAAATATACACGGAGTTATAAAATGACTACTATTACTTAGCTTGCTTGATTGTTTTCTTGCTTTCTTGCTTGCTAGAGAGATAAATAGAGAGATATAGAGATAGATAGATAGATAGATAGATAGATACAATGGGAATAAGATATACATAGATCGGTAGCTAAGTAGCTTGATAGACAGACAGACAGAAAGACAGACAGACGGACGGATAGATAGATAGATGGATAGACTGGTAATAAAATATAGGTTCGTAATAGAGAGAGGAGAGAGAGAGAGAGAGAGAGAGAGAGAGAGAGAGAGAGAGAGAGAGAGAGAGAGAGAGAGAGAGGATATTAAATGCTAAATTAGATAGAGCAATAGATAGATAAATAGATATAGACTGGGATAAATATAGATAATGATAAGAGAGAGGTGGTATTAAAAAAGTGTATTAGATAGATAGATAGATAGATAGATAGATAGATACTTTGATTATGGAACGGAAAGAGAAAGTGACTTCTAGTCTAAAAGTGAAAGAGAAACAATAACTTAGTAAATGTCTATTTCGATTTCATCTTCCGCTTGACTTGACCACGAGAGAGACTGAAAGGAAGCATCCATCTCTGATCTAATATGCATATTCATTAGAAAGTTTCAGTTGCACAAATATATTGCACGGAAGACTATCCGTATTCGTGCTGCACAAGCGGTGAATTGTTTGACAGGGAAAGTTGTTCTGGCACGCTCTCTGAGCTTTTGTTACGCTGAAATGTTTCTTAGAAAAATCAAAAAAGAGACTAAGATGAAAAAAGAATAATTTCATTGAGGATCTATGGTTTGGGGTGGATCTTCTTTCTTTCTTTGTCTTCTAATTTTCTTCTTTTTTTCCTTCTTTTTTCTTATTTTTCTTCTTTTTTCTTCTTCTTTTGTATGTTCTTTCTTTTTTTAATTCATTTATACTCTTTTATTCATTTTCTTTCTTATATTTCTTATTTTATTTCTTTTTTTATTTTTATTTTTTATTTTTTCTTCTCCTTTTTCTTATATTTCTTTTGCGCTCTTTTGCTTTTTTACTTCTTTTTCTTCTTTTCTTATTTTGGTTCTTCTTCTTTTATATCTTCATTCTTTTTTATATTCTTTGAATAAAAGTATAAAAGAATGAAGATATGAAGAAGAATGTATAAAAATAACATTTGTTTTTTTTTCTTTTTTTTATTCTTATTTTAGGGATCTTTTTTATTTTTTTTTTATTTCTTCTCCCTTTTTCTTCTATTTCTTTTTGCGTTTTCCTCCTTTTTTCTTTTTCTTCTTTCTTTTCTTTTGTTCTTCTTCTATTTTAATATTTCATTCTTTTATTGCTTTATGTTCTTCTTTTTGAATCTTTTTTATTCTTATTTTAGGTTCTATTTTTTCTTTCCTTTCTTTTTACCTTTCTTCTTTTTTCTTAACTCCTTTTTTTTTTCTCTTCTATTTTCGTTTTGCTTCTTCTTCTTTTTCCCCTGCCCCCCCGCCCCCTCCACCCCCTATTCGCTTTTTTCCACTTTTCTTTTTTCTTCTTTTTTTTACTCTTTTGTTCTTCTTCTGGTTGTATATATTCTCATTCTTTTTTCTCTGTCTTTTTTTTTTGGTTCTTCTTATTTTAGGTCTTTTTTTTATTCTGTCATCTTCTTCATTTCTTTTTTTTCTTTTTTTTTTTTTTTTCTTAATTTCTTTTTCTTCTTTTCTTTTTTTTCTTCTTATTTCTATCTTTCATCTTTTTTTTTATTTTTTTTTTTGTTTTTCTTTATTTTTTTTTTTTTGTCTTTTTTTTTTATTTTTTTTTGTTTTTTTTCTTACATTTTGTCTCATCTTGAATTTTCGATCGTTTTATCTCTTATATCTCTCTTCCAATTTTCTTCTTTTTTCTTTTCTTGTTGTGTTCTTCCTTATTGTTTTCTTCAATTATTTCTATTTTTTCTTTACACACTCTTTAAATCTTTACTTCATTTTTTCTTGGGTTGTTTTTTCTTCTTCATTTTCTTGCTTTTTTACTCTTTTTCCTCTCTTCCTTTTTAATATCTTCTCCTTTTTTCTTCTTCCTTTTTTCTTTTTTCTTAATTCTTTCCTTTTCAATCTTCCTTTTTTTCTCTACTTTTAACTTCTTTTTTTTCTTACCTCTTCTTTTTTGTGATTGAGAACCGATTGGGTTGAAGATATTCAGAAAAAACTGTTTTAGTACAAAAAATAATTAATAATCTCAATCCCCTTGCATGCTCACTCATCTATTTCGTTTTAATGTTTCAATTCTCATTCTTTTCATATTATACTACTTATCAGTAATCATCCATCTCCCAGTGGAATTTCAGGCTTAGAATCACCCCACCTGACCCACAATTTCACAGGATATATAATACACGCCAATATAGTTTTAGCACCAAACGCAAAAAGCCAAAATCGCAAACAGAAACTTTTAGAATTCACAGTTGAAACTTATATTAAATAATTACAGCAGTCCATAAAAAACAGTCAAAGGGAAATCTCTTATACAGGGAAGATTGAAAAATAACTTCCTACTTTTAAAAGTATTTATATTTTTTGTCAATATCTAACGAAGCCAGTCTGCCCACTACTATTTAACTCATAGCTGGAGGGAGAGCAGATGGCATTCATACATTTCCCTCAGGGGTATGTGGGTCATCAAAACTGGGGGACTATGTCAATCTTCATTGGAAAAATACTTTCTGTTACGCTTCCATATTGGATAAAACTTAAAGGCAAATAACATGATAGACAATTTTGTGCCCATTCCCACAAAGAAGTTATCTGAGGACGAGGATCGAGTTTGTGCGGGTTCGGAGCGGCTTGAAAGAGACTGGGATAAAAGGCTGGTGCAATATAGAAAGGTTGTTAAATTAAAACATAGTTATTAGGAAAATAAAAAACCTCTATGTGTGTCAGTTTACACAATATTAAGATTATAATATTTGAAAATAGGGGTTATTACAATCATCCTGTTATTGTTAAAAGCAAATTGAGTTAAATCGACAATTTCAAATTTAATATTACAAATAGATAGCCGGAGCATACGATATTTGATATAATGACTTTCACTTCTGCGGCCGTCAGTGCGACAGGATCTTATATTCGGTAAGTCGGGGGAGCACATTATAATTCAATTACTGGATCGACGACCTAATGAGGGAATATGAAATGTCCATATTCGATATTTAATGCGGTAAATGTAGGAAAGAAAGCTCAACGAAATAGACAGCCTAGCAAGAAAAAATGGTCTAGTGGTAGTATTGGTCTGTACTATCCACAACCCTACATATTCCCCCAAGAGTGTTGGCACCAAGCCGATGTTCCTTGTAAATTGTCAACTTCTCATATAATTAATATATATATAATATATCATAATACTATATTGTATTTATTATATAGTATATTAATATATGAATTTGAAAGCAAATTTCAAATGCAAATGGATCAAGGTGTTAGAAAATGATGTTTAATTTAGCCTTTTTTTCCGTAAATAATCCCGGGAAAATTCCATCATCAGAAGTTAAGAAGTACTTGTGTTTACTTTTAGTAAATACTTACCCACCGGCGCTGGCGTAATCGGTTTGCTGTTATTAAGTTGAAGGAACGACAGATATTTGAAATGTTCGGGTCTTTCCGTGATGACGGATGTTTGGCTTCGTTTGTACGTGCGCTCGTGCAATTTCTCGAATTCTTTGATTTTTTTTTTACTATGAAATTAAGCCTCTTAAGATATATATGATATATATATATACTATAAATATATAATATATCATAATGCTATCATATATCATATATTCAGCCAACCCCCACGCACCATGAGAGGACTGCTATAGCCAAGGTCAATTCTTAAGCAGCAGTTTAAGAAGTTTGAATTCAGATTTTCCTACTCTTACACCAACGGTTCCCTAGCTAAACAGCGTTATATATATATTATAGTATATATATAAGTATATATATATATAATTAAAGTATAATTATATATATATATTCATATTATTATTATTATTTTATTATTTGCTTGAAGGCAAATATAATGCATGTATCGCATAAAAATTCCGATATTATAAATAAGATTAATCCTTGACAAGTGAATCCGCGGCAAGGATGCTCGCTATGCAGAACACCGGTACAGGACTTGTTTTCGACTTTATTAAAGTCTCATTCAAGCGATGTATAAACTAAAAGAATCAACTAAACGACTCCCCTCCGACAGGAAATCAAACCGGCCCCAGACAAGCAGGCATAGTCAGATAGAGACCATATCCGCATTCGGCCGCCGGGTACATAAGCGAACAATCCCTGCGAACTAACCTTGTCAAATTAGTTTCGCTAGGGAGTCCGTTTAGTAAACATCGCTGATGAGACTTAATATTAGTTGGAAACAGTCTGTTACGGTGTTCTGGCATAGCGAGCCCATCCTTTGCCGGGATTTCACTTGTCAGAATTATTTTTCGAAATTATGAATTTTTATGCGACTACATGCTTATAATTGCCTTCACGCAAATATAAAATAATAATTTATTCAACAACTGCTTCTAAAACAACAATCCAAATCTTATAATATTTATATATATAGTATATATTATATATATGTGGAACATGAAATGATACTTATAAAGTTGAATCCCAGACTCTTCTAGAGCTTCCAGAGTTCCAGAATTGAAATTTCAGCCATGTTTTACCTAACTCATCATAGGACATCCTTACTAAGGTTAAAAGTACAATCTTACTGCATCATTTACATATGATGGGGGAAAAGAAGTATGATCTTTGCCTTTCTATCTGTAACGCGAAATGAACCTCAAGTGGAATTGAGTTATAACCGTTTACGCAACGCTCGCAATAATGCATGCGTGGGTTACACATCATGTGCGTTTGCTAATTCTCTACCTGTGTCCATGTTTACCTAGAAAGAAACGAAATGATAATTTAAACCGATTACTCTCAGCCTGAGCGACAGTTCTAAAACCTGGCCTTTTCGTAAATTGAAACCGTTCGCTTTTTTTCTTTTTCTCATCAGAGAATGAGAAAAGTATTAATTAGTATCCGATTTCTCTCCAATTCAATACTTAGAGGAATTCATTGAGTGGGGGGTGGAGTATGGGTAAATCATCAGACCTCATCCTTTCCCATCTTTCTTCCTCTTCCATCTCTCTTTTCCTTTAAAATTTCTACTCGTCTTTTTCAAATTGGTTTCCATTATGTTTATTCACAGTCTTTATTTGTTTTGTGTGTTTGGTATTAAAGTTTTCACATTTTTTTTTTTGTTTTTAGTTTGACATTTTCCACATAATTGGAACGCGACATTGTGATCTTATATTCTCAAATGCAATTATGGTCCCAAATGATGAGGGTGCGAGGCAAAATAGATTTTTTCGAAAAATTCTTTTTTTTTTTGCCAGATTTGAAATACCGTAAATATGAAATAAAATTGCATAAAAAGGTGCTCCAAAGTTAAATTTTATAACGTTACTATGAAATATGATATGTTTTTCCGTTTATATATATAGTATATATATATATATATATATTATATATATATTATATACTATTTCGATATATATTGATTAAATATATTCCAGTATACATATACATACAATATATATATATATATAATTATAGTATATATATATATATATAATATATAAACGGAAAGCAACATATCATATTTCATAGTACGTATAAAATTAACTTTGGAGACTTTTATGCATTTATTTCATATTTATCGTTATCCAAAATATGGCAAAAAAAAGAGAAGTTTTTCGAAAAATATTTGCCTTCACCTCATCATTTGCATTAATTTCATTTGAGAAATATAGATCAAATGTCGGTTCCAATGGGAAAATGGTCAAACAAAAACAAAATGTGAACACTTTAATACCAAACACACAAAAACAAAATAAAGACTGTGAATAAACTAAGGAAACAATTGAAAAGACGAGTAGAAATTTTAAAGGAAAGAGAGATGGAAGAGAAAGATGGGAAAGGATGAGGTCCTGATGATTACCATCTCCACCCTCCCTCAATTGAATTCCTCTAAGTATTGGAATTGGAGAGAAATCGATTAATAATACTTTTCTCACATTCTCTGAGAGAAAAAGAACAAGCGAAGCGGTTCAATTTACGAAAAAAGGCAGAGTTTCGAAACTTTGCGCTCAGGAGAGTAAATCGGTTTAAATGTTCATTTCGTTATTCTTCGTGGTAAAACAGGACACAAGGAGAATTAACAAGCACGCACATGATGTTAAACGCATGCAGGTTGAATTTGCGAGCGTTGCGTAACGGTTATAACTCAAATTCACTTGAGGTTATTGCGTTACAGATAGAAAGGCAAAGATTCATATCTTTTTCCCATCATATGTAAATGATGAGTAGATTGTACTATTTAATCCTTAGTAAGGAATTGTCCTATGTATGAAGTTTAGTTGAACATGTGAAATTTCAATTCTGGAACTTGGAACTCGTAGAGAGTCTGGGATAACAACTTTATAAGTATCAATTTTCATGTCCAACAATATATATAATATATATATATATAATATATTATAAGTATAAGATTTTTGATGTTTGGTTTTTTAGAAGGCATTGTTGAATAAATTATTATTTTATATTTTGCTTGAAAAGTGCATGTTACATCATGTATCGCATAAAAATTTCCGATATTATACAGAATAATTCTTGACAGTGAATCCCGGCCAAAGGATGGCTTCGCTATGCAGAACACCGTACAGACTGTTTCAATCTTATTAAGTCCTCATCAGCGGATGTAATACTAACGAATTCCCCCTGCGAAACTAATTGAAAAGGTAGTATTCGCAGGGATTGTTAGCCTATGTACCGGCGGCCGAAGGCGATATGGTCTCTGCTATTTGCCTGCTGAGGTTCCCGGTATTGATTCCTGTCGGAGGGGAGTCTTAGTATACATCGCTGAATGAGAGGCTTAATAAAGTCGAAACAGTCTGTACGGTGTTCTGCATAAGCGAGCCATCCTTTGCCGGGATTCACTTTCAAATTTTCTAAATTTATCGATTTTATGCGATACATGCATTATAATTGCCTTCAAGCAAAATATAATAATAATATATATAACTAATATATATATATATTATATATATATATATATTATATATATAATATATATATATATATATAACGCGTGGTTTAGCTAGGGAACCAGTATAGGAGTAGAAAGACTCTGAATGTCAAACCTTTAACTCTGCTTAAGAAATTGACCTTACGTATAGCAAACCTTGCCGTCATGGCGGTGGGGTTTTGGTGAATAATATATATATATATATATATAAGTAATATATATATATATATATAATATATATATATATATCTTGGGGAGCAAGGCTTAATTCATAAGTAAAAAAAAAAATCAAAAGAATTTTCGAAGAAATTGCACGAGCAGCACGTACAAAACGAGCCAACAGCAATTCACGGAAAGACCCGAACATTTCAAATATCTGTCGTTCCTTCAACTTAATAACAGCAAACGATTACGGCCACGCCGCCGTGGGATAAGTACTGTTAAAAAACACAGAATAGTACTTATCTATATCCTCTGATGATCGGAAATTTTTCACCGAGATTAATTT
>CM042149.1:55700731-55708286 GCA_023376005.1 Doryteuthis pealeii | reverse complement strand
CCTCAAGCCGGTGTTCCTGCTTTTGGTGGCTGACCAATAAAGTCATTAGCTAGAATTTTTATAAGCCTTTACTTTTCTTATTTTTATTACTTTTCTACTTGGGTTGTCTTGATAAAGTTCATCAAATGTTCATCTTGATTATCAAGTGTCTGGTGTGTTTGTAATATTGTTTTTTGTTTTTGTTCCGAGACATTCTATGTTTTCTATTAAATTTATATATATATTTATTCCCGTTTGCTCGATTAGCCGAGAGCTTTTTTCAGAGTCATCAATTACGAGCATTAAATATCATCTCACGAATAAGAGATTTGCTTTTGGTTGGACTTAAATACTGTCTTGAATAATTTCTTAACCCACAAGCCGCTTTTATAGATACGTTGTGTTTCCAATGCGTAAAATTTTGATTTAGGTATTTTTTGCTGACAGGTGTTGATAATTTTGCACGCCATAAAAAAAAATTACGTAGCGATTATTTTGGGCACATGAAATCTGCCCTAGTACTAAGCTAAATCATTCTATATAACATTAAGCAGACAAATAGATTTTCTGTCCGAAATGATAAAACTAGCAGGACCGTGGATATAACCACAGTAGTTAATTCAATTATTACTCTTTTTATTATGTTTATTTAGACTGTTGCAATTAGTTCGATATGTTAAAACGTTAATAATTTTGAATTCAAGTATCTTCCCTCTTTTCTTTCTTTCTTTCTTTCTCTCGATCTTTTCTTTCTTTCTTCTTTTCATCTTTTCCCTTATGTTCGATTGACACATATTAGCGTTATATCCGCGGTCACATCTATCTCTATCTTCTATACTCTCTTCTTCTTTCTCATTATATTTTCTGTGTAGCATGTCCTTTTTCTTCCTTTTCTTTCTTCTTTAAATTCACAACGGGATGGTCCATTGTTTAACCTGAGTTGAGACATTTAGCAGATAGCAAAAGAAGCTAATCAGGATTTTCTTTTTACGGTTCTCTTGGCGATTTTGATGGTCCTAACTTCCAACCGAGGGTTTGTAAGATCGTATGGCAAACTTTAAAGAACACAGGTATAATATATTCAATAGTGACGGAGAACGTGTACTGACCGTACTCATTTAGAAAAGGAGCAAGACATTGTCTTGCTGCCGAGTGATTCGAACCCGCGCCCTCCCGAATGCAAAAGAATGCGATTTAGGCGCTGGACTCGACGCGAGTTAGCATTCGGGCCCGGATGTTGGGGCTACACGTCCATCCGAATGCACGATAATTGTTGCGTTGCCGGGCGCGAGGTTGACTGATGTGCCGGATGTTTGCGACAACTGTCATACAAATATTGGTAGTGGGCGCTGGGAGAGCGTAGTTGGCCTACGCGAGACTCCAGTCAGTGGGAAACATTTCTGAAGACCCATGCATCAGAATTGTTTATGATTCACATAACATAATTCAAATGTGTTATCCACCACGTTTTTAGAAAGAATATTTTCTGTTTCAATTACAGCTGGATTGTTGATTGTAGATATTCTATTCTTATATTATGATATTTATGGATGAGATAATTTATAATAATGGAACCAAAAGATTTGCCCAACTAAGTTCTGAACATGCTTGTTGTGTGTCGGCTGTGTTCATACGCGTATATATATTACATATATATTATTTATATATATAATACTACACACACACATATATATATATATATATTAATTTATACTATTATGTGTGTGTGGTGTGTGTGTGTGTGTGGTTGTGTAATGGAAAAGGTATTTAACCAGTGAATTGGTCCCGGTGGTAGGTGGTGCAGAATTCAGCGGGTAAGTCCGCGATATAACAATACAAAGTGCTATACGTTAGTAGGCCAATTTATTACAATAACATTTTATATCATATTCATGCTAATATAGAACAATATTTCGATTTCTAAACAAGCTCTGAAGATGATTTTAATAAATCGAAATTTGTTCAATTTAGCTACGAATATGATAAATGTTTTCACTTTAACAGCTTGTGTGTTTTATATCTTTTTCTATACTATATTATTATTATATCTTATATTATATATTATATATATATTATAGCTATTTTCAGCCGACAATATTTGGAGAAATATGGTGCTTATTGGCGTCCAACGCTAATTTTTTTTAAAGTTATTCATTAAATGATTAATAGGCGGAATTAACTACTTTTTTCTCGATTTTTTTTAGCTTATCTTTAAGTACGTTAAATCCGCTAATTAATCATTAATGAATTATACTTTCAAAAAAATAGTTTGACTTCAATTAAGCACATATTCTCCAATATTGTCGGCTGAATAATAGCTTATTTGTTTATTGTTTAGTTAAGTTCGTGCGAAAGTCTCCTAAAAGGGATATGAGTACTACTAATACTAAACAAGCGATGAAAATTGCGATATCCGTTTGGGTGTAGGGTAAGATACTTGCGTGTCGTTTCGCCATACGGGTTTCGAATCACGCACGAGGCGATCTTCATATCTATAGCTTGCTTGATGAGACCCTAATGGTCGAAATGTCATTGAGAGTTTGATTTTTTCTCGATTTTTTTAACCTTACATTTAAGTAGTTAAACCCGCTAATTAATTAATGAATTAACTTTCAAAAAAATTAGGTTTGACTTCAATTAAGCAATATTCTCCCATAAATATATATATTATATATATATATATATATATATACTATAATTCACATTGCTTGGATTTTTTTATGTATTTAACACATTTATGGTAAACATGCGACATATATATATATATATATAATATATATATATATATATATATATATATATGTATGATGTCTTATGATTTCATATGAAATATGCATACATATGTATATTAATATACACAGAATAGACTCTCCATATATTATATATAATATAATCATATATATATATTTACGATTATTTATATATTATTCAATATATATATTAAAAATTCGATATATATTATTAAATATATTCCATATACAATAATACTACATATATATATATATTATTATATATTTATTATATATATATATATATAACGGAAGCAACATAATATATTTCCGAATAGACGTATAATTACCTTTGGAGAACTTTTTTGCCAATTTATCATATTTTATCGTTATTCAATCTGGCAAAAAAAAAGATCTTCGAAAAATATTTGCTCTTCACCTCATATTGCCAATTATTTCATTTGAGATATAAGATAATGTCGGTTTCCAAATGTGGAAATGTCAACAAACAATGTGAACTTTAAAACCAAACACACAAAACAAAATACAAGACTGTGAATAAACTAAGGAAACCAATTGAAAAGACGAGTAGAATTTTTTAAGGAAGAGAGAATGGAAGAAGAATGATGGGAAGGATGAGGTCCGATGATTACCCATCTCCACCCTCCCACTCAATTGAATTCCTCTAAGTAATTGGATTGGAGAAATCGTATCTATAATTTTTCTCATTCTCTGAAGAAAAAGAAAAGCGAACGGTTCAATTTCGAAAAGGCAGAGTTTAAACTTTGCGCTCAGCGGAGTAATCGGATTAAATTATCATTCGTTCATTTCTAGGTAACATGGCACAGGAGATTACAAGCACGCATCGATGTGTAACGCATGCAGGTTATTTGCGAGCGTTGGTAACGGTTATACCATTCCACTTGAGGTTTTTTGGCGTTACCAGATAGAAAGGCAAAGATTCATATATTTTTTCCCACATATGTAAATGTGAGTAAGATTGTAACTTTTAATCTTAGTAAGGATGTCTCTGTATGAAGTTTTAAGTTGAAACAATGTGAAATTTCAATTCTGGAACTCTGGAAAACTCTAGAGGTCCTGGGTACAACTTTTATAAGTATCATTTTCATGGTCCCATTAATATATATATAATATATATTATAATTTAAATTTTTGGATTTTGTTTTTTAGAAGCATTGTTGAATAATTTTATTCTTATATTTGCTTGAAGGCATTATAAATGCATGTACTCGCATAAAAATTCGATAATTATCCGAAAATAAATCTTGACAATTGAATCCCGGCAAGGATGGCTCGCTATGCAGCAACACGTACGACTGTTTTCAACTTTTATTAAGTCCTCAATCAGCGATGTTACTAACGATCCCCTGCGAAACTTTGACAAGGTTGTTTTCGCAGGTTGCTTGCTATGTACCGGACGCCGAAGCGATATGGTCTCTGACTATGCCTGCTGAGGTCCGGTTTTTCTTTGTTCCTGTTCGGAGGGGAGTCGTTAGTATACATCGCTGATGAGACTTATAAAGTCGAACGGTCTGTTAGCGGTGTTCTGCATAGCGAGCCATCCTTTCCGGGATTCCACTTGTCAAGAATTATTTTCTATATTATCGAATTTTATGCTTTATACATGCTTAATAATTGCCTTCAAGCAAATATAAAATAATAATATATAATAATAATATATTATAATATATATATATATTATATATTATATATAAAATATATATATATATATATATTAACGCGTGGGTTTAGCTTAGGACCAGTATTAGGAGTAGGAAACTTGAATTCAAACCTTTAAACTCCTGCTTAAGAAATTCCTTGTATAGCATCCTGCTCTCGGTGGGGTTGGTGAATATATATATAATATATATATATATAATATATATATAATAATATAATATATATTATATATAATCTTGCAAAGGCTTAATTCATAGTAAAAAAATCAAAAGAATTTCGAAGAATTGGCACGAGCGCACGTCAAAGGCCAAATGTCATCACGGAAAGACCCCGAAAACATTTAAATTTGTCGTTCTTCAATCTTAATAACAGCAACGATTCGCCAGCCGCCGTGTTTGGATAAGTACTAAAAACACAAGTACTTCTATCATCTCTGATGATGGAAATTTTCCCCGAAATATTTAGGAAAAAAGGTAAATAAACATCATTTTCAACCTATTCCATTGCATTGTATTGCTTTCAAATTTATATATTATATATATATATATATTATCTATATATATATTATATATATATATATATTGAGAAGGACAATAAAGGAAATCGCTTGGTGCAAAATCTGGGGAATTGAGGGGTGTGATAGTACAGACCATATACACTAGCTTTTTTCTGTAGCGTTATTGTTATTTTTTCAATTACCGCATTAAATATCGAATATGGACTTTCAATTCCTCATTTTAGGGTCGTCGGATCATAGATTGAATTATAATTGCACTCCCTTACTACCGAAATAAGAACGGCCGATGAAGGAAATCATTAATCAAATATGTCCGGTTCTATTTGAATATTAAAAGTTTGAAAATGCGTATTTAACAATTTGCTTTAACCAATATAACAGGATGATTGTAAATAACCCCTATTTTTCAAAAATATTATATTTATTTGTAATAACACATAGAGTTTATTTAAAAGTTTTATTTAAACTTCTATATTGGCACCAGCCTTTTACCAGTCTCTCAAGCCGCTCCGAACCCGCATCAACTGATCCTTCCAGAAACTCTTGTGGAATGGCAAAATTGTTCCTTCTGGTATTTGTCCTTTAAGTTTTTCCAAATGAAAGCTAACAGAAAGTTTTTTCCAGATGAAGATGACATAGTTCCAGTTTGGACCAATCCCTTGAAATGTATGAATCCATCTGCTCTCCCTCAGCTATGAGTAAATAGTAGGGCAGACTGGCTTCGTTAGAATTGACAAAAATATAAATACTTTAAAATAGGAAGTTATTTTTCAATCTTCTGTATAAGAGATGTACTGTTTTTTTTTGGACTGCTGTAATATTTTATATAAGTTTCAACTGGAATTCTAAGTCTTTGCTGATGTTTGCTTTTTGCGTGTTGTTAAACTATATTGGCTTGTATTTTATATATCCGTGTGTGTGGGTGGGTAGATTCTAAAGCCTGAATCCACTGGGAAGATGGAGATACTGATAAGTAGCGATAGATATGAAACAGAATGAGATTGAAAATTAAAACGAATTAGATGAGCATGCAGGATGAGATTTTTAATTATTTTTTAAAACAGTTTTTTTTTCTGAATATCTTCAACCCAATCTTCATACCAAAAAGAAGAGGAAGAAAAAAAGAAGTTAAAAGAAGAAAAAAGGAAGTTGAAAAGAAGAATAAGAAAAAGAAAAAAGGAAGAAGAAAAGAGAAGATATAAAAGAAAAGAAAAGAGTAAAAAAGAAGAAAATGAGAAGAAAACAACAAGAAAAAAGAAGTAAGAAAGTAGAAAAAAAGAAATTTGAAGAATACAATAAGAACACAACAAGAACAGAAAAAAGAGAAAATGGAAGAGGAGATATAAAAGACGAAGTAGACAAAATGTAAGAAAAAAATAAGAAAAAAAGGATGAAATAGAAAAGGAAGAAAAAGAAAAGAGAAGAATTGAAGAAAAAAAAAGAAAAAAGAAGAAGAAGAATAAAAACCTAAATGAAGAAAAAAAAAGAAGAAAAAAGAATGAAGATATAAAAGAAGAGAACAAAAGAAAAAGAAGAAAAAGAAGGAAAAAGAAGAAAAAGAAGCAAAGAAATAGAAGAAAAAAGGAGAAGAAAGAAGAAAGTTAAAAGAAGAAAGAAAAAGACCTAAAATAAGAATAAAAGATTCAAAAAGAAGAATAAGAATAAAAAGAATGAAGATATAAAAGAAGAAAAAAAGAAGAAGAAAAAGAAGAAAAAAGGAGGAAACGCAAGAAATAGAAGAAAAAAGGGAGAAGAAATAAAAAGAATAAAAAAGACTAAAATAAGAATAAAAAAGAAGCAAAAACAAATGTTTTTTTATACATTCTTCTTTCATATCTTCATTCTTTTTATACTTTTATTCAAAGAATAAAAAAGAATGAAGATATAAAAGAAGAACAAAATAGAAAGAAAAAAAAGAAGTAAAAAAGCAAAGAAGCAAAGAAATATAAGAAAAAAGGAGAAGAAATAAAAAAAATAAAAAGAAATAAAAGAAATATAAGAAGAAAAATGAATAAAGAATATAATGATAAAAAAGAAGAACATACAAAAGAAGAAGAAAAAGAAGAAAATAAAGAAAAAGAAGGAAAAAAAGAAGAAAATTAGAAGCAAAGAAAGAAAGAAGATCCCCCCAAACATAGATCTCAATGAAATTATTCTTTTTCATCTTAGTCTTTTTTTGATTTTTCTAAGAAACATTTCAGCGTAACAAGCTCAGAGCGTGCCAGAACTTTCCCTGTTCAAACAATTCACCGCTTGTGCAGCACGAATACGGATAGTCTTCCGTGCAATATATTTGTGCAACTGAAACTTTCTAATGATATGCATATTAGATCAGAGATGGATGCTTCCTTTTCAGTCTCTCGTGGTCAAGTAGCGGAAGATGAAATCGAAATAGACATTTTACTAAGTTATTGGTTTCTCTTTCACTTTTAGACTAGAAGTCACTTTCTCTTCCGTTCCATAATCAAGTATCTATCTATCTATCTATCTATCTATCTATCTTAATACACTTTTTTAATACCACCTCTCTCTATCATTATCTATATTTTATTCCCAGTCTATCTATTTATCTATCTATTGCTCTATCTAATTTAGCATTAATATCCCCCTCTCTCTCTCTCCTCTCTCT
>CM042149.1:55685731-55695731 GCA_023376005.1 Doryteuthis pealeii | reverse complement strand
ACGTTGTACGGGTTAGGCACAAGGCCTATTAATGTGGGACCACCACGAACCGAAGCTTTCCCTCTTGTCTGTTTGACACAGCTAATTTTAAGATAGACGCAACCATTCTTTTATGGTCTATGGGGGGTAGGTAATCCTATACAACACCTATCGATCTGCCTATCTATCGGGCCCTATCGACAGGGCTTCTAATACGCTACCTGTATTCTCTGCAGAGGAGTAAACAACCTCAAAAGGCGTGTCCTTTAGATATGTATCTAACCTAAATCTAGGGTTGAGGCTAACTCTGGAGCTCTGGGAGTTGGAATTCTCTTTCATTGCATTATCGAGATCCACTCACACGACAGAATGGTAGCGTCTATTAGTGTCCTATTTATGTGTCAATTGACCTTGATAAAATACTGATATCATACAATGTAAATATAATGGAGGCGGGGTGAAATGGTTACCGTCACAGAAATGGAAGAGGCTGTTTGATTTCACATAGCGCTAATACTTTGAGAAGGTTATGCATCACTATTCTTCCTCAGCTTGGATAATAGTAGGCAAGACGGGATTTTAATCATTATTAGGCAATCAGTCTAGGAGAGGAAAACTGAATTCGAACCTGTTAACCCGCTTAAGAAATTGATCTTGTGTCACACCCTGATCGTGTGGAGGGGTTGGTAATATATTAACTGCAGGTTTTTCGCATTAAGAAAGAATTCTTGAAGTTATAATAGTTTTCAAGGATTATTAGTAGTTATTAAACCATTTAACTCTGTGCAAAAAATGATTTTCTTAAAATAATATTACTTAAAATCATTATATTATTAGTGTTAGATAGAATACTAAACTATCATAGAGCATTTTGTTTCAATTGTATAGGAAATTTTATTTGTGTTTAAGAAAAAACTACACAAAATGTAAATATAGATGTAAATAAAGCAATTGCTTAAAACTCACGCATAAAATAACACGAGGTGGGTTAACATGCCGCTAAACTATCGATTATGAATCAATAAGTACTTGGATAAGCCTAGATAATCTGGAATAAAGAATAATTAACCTCTTCTAAATTTACTAGATTTATTGGTTTTTTTCTTTAAACACAAATAATATTCCTATACATGAAAACATATGCTCATATTTGTATAGTTTTTAAGTATTTGCTTATCTAACACTAATAATTATGATTTTAGTAATTATTCTATGTTTTAATAATATCATTTATTTGCAGATTTAATGGTTTTAAGTACTACTAATAATCCTTTGAAAAGTATTATAACTTTCAAGATCTCTTCTTAAATGCGAAAACCTTGCAGTTATTATATTTACAACCCTCCACACGATCAGGGTGTGACACAAGATCAATTTTCCTTAAGCGGGGTTTTAGTTCGAATTCAGTTTCGCTTCTCCTTAGCCTGATTGCCTAATAATGATTAAAAGTCGTCTGTCCTACTATTATCCATAGCTGGAGGAAGAATAGTTGGATGCATACTTTCTCAAAAGGTATTGCGCTATGTTGAAAGCACAGCTCTTCCATTTCCTTGTGACGTAACATTTCACCCGCTCATTATAATTTACAGTTGTTGATATCAGTTTTTTATCAGGTCAATTTGACACATAAATAGGACACTAATAGACGCTACATTCTGCGTGTGAGTGGATCTGGGAAGTAATGGCAATGAAAGAGAATTCCATACTCCCCAGAGTTCGAGGTGTAGCCTCAACCTAGATTTAGGTTAGATACATATCTAAAGGACACGCTTTTGGAGGTGTCTTACTCCTCGCAGAGATCAGTTAGCGTATTAGAAACCCTGTCGATAGGGCCCGTAGATGGCAGATCGATAGGTGTTGTATAGGATTACCTACCCCCCATAGACCATAAAAGAATGGTTGCGTCTATCTTATAATTAGCTGTCAAACAGACAAGAGGGAAAGCTTCGGTTCGTGGGTGGGTCCCACATTAATAGGGCCTTGTGCCTACCGTACAACGTGGGTACGTGGTAAAATAAAATTCCTACAGCCATCAATTTTTCATTGTTTAATAAGCATAAAAAAGGAATATAAACTATTTTCAGAACAATAGGTTAAATCAGTGGTTCTCAATCGGGTCCATATGGACCCCAGGGATCATGAATTCCTGATCGAATAAATATACTATTCCAACTATTTATATTTTCCTCTCCTACTTCTCTTTTGTGTGTGAGCATTGGCTGCCGTTCCCTGATACAAAATTATTCTTTATTGCAGATTATCAATTTGTTTTACGAAGCTTTATTAGGTTGTGGCATAAGGACAGAAGTATGGGCACCAAGTGACATCGAGTCTCACTGGAGGCCCCATTCTCTGGCCATGTGCACTACTAAGAAAACCTAGTAAATACCTATGATGTGCGGTCCTGTACGTTAACACTAAACCACAGTGACCCCAAGAATAGATATGATGAAACAGAGGAGATAAAATGACTTGAATATTACAGGATATGTTGTATATTCTTTCTTCTAGCGTCTAGACTTCGTCTTGGGGACTTCGTGTCTCGTCTTCCATTGGGATTTCTTTATCAGAATCCTTGTGTCATTGGTAGTTTTACATAATAACCAAGATTTCGATTTGCTTTAGATCATTTATTCCGAAATCCCCCAGACTACCTGCGCAGATTGAGTCAGCAGTGCGCTTAAACACGACTTACCACTTCGTGGTTTGGCCTACCAGAACTAAATCTCTTTCTAATCTAAACCGGAAGAGGGTCATCTCCGCTGATTCTCACGGTATCCCTCAGAAGGAGGATCAGACTGAGGTCAAGCCGAGTCACTCGATCCTTCAAGGCCGGCGGCTGCAAATTATAACAGCCATTTTGGTTTCTACACTGATGGTACATAAGTGTTAGAATCTAATAATTATGTAACAGATATAACAGAATATAAAATCGATTGCTAAGAAATATATATAAAATACATTGAATGGTAGATCAATTGACTTATCTGAATCCAATAAGACAATGATCGAAGTTGTAAGCTTACAAATATATACACTAACAAATCGATAAATCAAACAAGGGTTTTCATGTGAGTGACAATATTGAATAATATAAATAGAATTAGTTTGATTGATATATTGGAATGAAAAGAAAAATAGAGAGAGAGTGGTATTATGATCAGACTAGATCGGATAGATAGATAGATAGTGCAAGAGAGAGTGGGATTAATATTCTTCGATTAATTGATAGATAGTTTATGATGTATAGGATAAAAGGATAAACAGATAGAGAAATGGTATAAAGAGAGTATATTAGAAGAGAAGGCGTATAGGAAGACAGATGAATAGATAGATAGATAGAAGATAGAATGGGAATATACATAGATAGGTAGCTAAGTAGCTAGATAGACAGACAGACAGAAGACGGATAGATAGATAGATAGATAGATAGATAGATAGATGAGGGATTGAAATACAAGAGATTATGAAATGACTTTCGAATTACTTAGCTTGCCTGACTGTTTCTTGTTTCTTGCTTGCCAGAGAGATAAAATATAAGATAGATAGATAGATAGATACAATAAAGATATACTTTATAGGTAGCTAAGTAGCTTATAGACAGACAGACAGACAGAAGACAGACTGAAAGATAGATAGATAGATAGATATAGATAGATAGACATAGATACACTGGGATTTAAATATACACGGAGTTATGAAATGACTACGATTACTTGCTTGATTGTTTTCTTGCTTTCTTGCTTGCTAGAAGAGATAAAGATAGATAGATAGATAGATAGATATAGATACAATGGGAATAATATATAGATAGAGCTAAGTAGCTTGATAGACAGACAGAAAGACAGACAGACGGATGATAGATAGATAGATAAATAGACTGGGAATAAAATTCGTAAATAGTGAGAGAGTGGGGATATTAATGCTAAATTAGAAAGAGAGATAGATAGATAAAGAGATAGACTGGGAATAAAATATAGATAGTGATAGAGAGAGGTGGTATCAATAAATTGTATTAGATAGATAAGATAGATAGATAGATAGAGAGATACAATGGGAATAAGATATACATAGATGGTAGCTAAGTAGCTTGATAGAACAGACAGCAGAAGACAGACGAAGGATAGATAGATAGATAGAAGATAGATAAATAATAATTATATAGATACATAAATACACTGGGATTGAAATATACACGAAGGAAAATGACTACGATTACTTAGCTTTCTTGATTGTTTCTTGCTCTTTGCTTAATAGATAGATAGATAGATAGATAGATAGATGTATAGATAATAATAAATAGATACATAGATACACTGGGATTGAACAGATATGAGACTAGATGATATAAATGATAGATATAGATTGATTTTCTTAGATTAGATAGAGATATAATAGATAGATAGATAGATAGATACATAGGAATAAGATATATAAATAGATAAAGCTAAAGCTGATAGACAGACAGACAGAGAAAGACAGACAGACGGAATGATAGATAGATATATAGATATATATAGAGGAAATAAAATATAACGTAATAGTGAGTAAGGGATATTAATAAAATTAGATAGAGGATAGATAGATATAGAATAGACTGAGAATATATAGATAGTGATAGAGAGAGTGGCATCCATAGAATTGTATTAGATAGATAGATAGATAGATAGAGGGATACAATGGGAATAAGATATACATAGATAGGTAGCTAAGTAGCTTGATAGACAGACAGACAGAAAGACAGACAGACGAAGGATAGATAGATAGATAGATAGATAGATAGATAGATAGATAAATAGATAATTATATAGATACATAAATACACTGGGATTGAAATATACACAAAGTGAAATGACTACGATTACTCAGCTTGCTTGATTGTTTCTTGCTTTCTTGCTTGCTAGAGAGATAAATAGATAGATAGATAGATAGATGTATAGATAAATATATAGATACATAGATACACTGGGATTGAAATATACACGGATTTATGAAATGACTACGATGACTTAGCTTGCTTGCTTGTTTTCTTGCTTTCTTGCTTGCTAGATAGATAGATAGATAGATAGATAGATAGATACAATGGGAATAAGATATACATAGATAGGTAGCTAAGTAGCTTGATAGACAGACAGACAGACAGAAAGACAGACGGACGGAAGGATAGATAGATAGATAGACTGGGAATAAAATATAAGTTCGTAAATAGTGAGTGACAGGGGATATTAATGCTAAATTAGATAGATAGAGAGATAGATAAATAGATAGACTGGGAATAAATATAGATAATGATAGAGAGAGTGTATTAATAAAATTGTATTAGATAGATAGATAGATATAGATAGATAGATAGATAGAATGGGAATAAGATATACATAGATAGATAGCTAAGTAGCTTGATAGACAGACAGACAGACAGAAAGACAGACAGACGGAAGGATAGATAGATAGATAGATAGATAGACTGGGAATAAAATATAAGTTCGTAAATAGTGAGTAAGAGGGATATTAATGCAAAATTAGATAGAGAGATAGATAGATAAATAGATAGACTGGGAATAAAATATAAATAGTGATAGAGAGAGGTGGTATCATAAAATTGTATTTGATAGATAGATAGATAGATAGATAGATACAATGGGAATAAGATACATAGATAGGTAGCTAAGTAGCTTGATAGACAGACAGACAGAAAGACAGACAGACGGACGGATAGATAGATAGATAGATAGATAGATAGATAGATAGACTGGGAATAAAATATAGGTTCGTAAATATGAGTGAGAGGGGATATTAATGCTAAATTAGATAGATAGATAGATAGATAGATAGACTGGGAATAAAATATAGATAGTGATAGAGAGAGGTGGTATTAATAAAATTGTATTAGATAGATAGATAGATAGATAGATACAATGGGAATAAGATATACATAGATAGGTAGCTAAGTAGCTTGATAGACAGACAGACAGAAAGACAGACAGACGACGATATATATATATATATATATATATATATATATATATATATATATATATAGATAGATAGATAGATACATACATACATACATAAATACACTGGGATTGAAATATACACGAAGTGAAATGACTACGATTACTTAGCTTGCTTGATTGTTTCTTGCTTTCTTGCTTGCTAGATAGATAGATAGATAGATAGATAGATAGAAAATAGATAGATAAATGTATAGATAAATATATGGATACATAGATACACTGGATTGAAATATACACGGAGTTATGAAATGACTACGATTACTTAGCTTGCTTGATTGTTATTTTGCTTTCTTGCTGCTATATATTATATATATATATATATATATATATATATATATTAGATAGATAGATAGATAGATAGATAGATAGATAGACTGGGGAATAAATATAGGTTCGTAAAATAGTGTGAGAGAGGATATTAATGCTAAATTAGATAGAGCGATTGATAGATAATAGATAGACTGGGAATAAAATATAGATAGTGATAGGGATAGGTGGTATTAATAAAATTGTGTTAGATAGATAGATAGATAGATAGATAGATAGATAGATAGAATGGGAATAAGATATACATAGATAGGTAACTAAGTAGCTTGATAGATAGACAGACAGACGGACGGATAGATAGATAGATAGATAGATACACTGGGATTGAAATATACACGGAGTTATAAAATGACTACTATTACTTAGCTTGCTTGATTGTTTTCTTGCTTTCTTGCTTGCTAGAGAGATAAATAGAGAGATATAGAGATAGATAGATAGATAGATAGATAGATACAATGGGAATAAGATATACATAGATCGGTAGCTAAGTAGCTTGATAGACAGACAGACAGAAAGACAGACAGACGGACGGATAGATAGATAGATGGATAGACTGGTAATAAAATATAGGTTCGTAAATAGAGAGAGAGAGAGAGAGAGAGAGAGAGAGAGAGAGAGGAGAGAGAGAGAGAGAGAGAGAGAGAGAGAGGGGATATTAATGCTAAATTAGATAGAGCAATAGATAGATAAATAGATAGACTGGGAATAAAATATAGATAATGATAGAGAGAGGTGGTATTAAAAAAGTGTATTAGATAGATAGATAGATAGATAGATAGATAGATACTTTGATTATGGAACGGAAAGAGAAAGTGACTTCTAGTCTAAAAGTGAAAGAGAAACCAATAACTTAGTAAATGTCTATTTCGATTTCATCTTCCGCTTGACTTGACCACGAGAGACTGAAAAGGAAGCATCCATCTCTGATCTAATATGCATATTCATTAGAAAGTTTCAGTTGCACAAATATATTGCACGGAAGACTATCCGTATTCGTGCTGCACAAGCGGTGAATTGTTTGACAGGGAAAGTTGTTCTGGCACGCTCTGAGCTTTTGTTACGCTGAAATGTTTCTTAGAAAAATCAAAAAAAGAGACTAAGATGAAAAAAGAATAATTTCATTGAGGATCTATGGTTTGGGGTGGATCTTCTTTCTTCTTTTGTCTTCTATTTTCTTCTTTTTTTCCTTCTTTTTCTTATTTTTCTTCTTTTTCTTCTTCTTTTGTATGTTCTTTCTTTTTTATTCATTTATACTTCTTTATTCATTTTTCTTCTTATATTTCTTATTTTATTTCTTTTTTTATTTTTTTTTTTATTTTTTCTTCTCCTTTTTTCTTATATTTCTTTTGCTTCTTTTGCTTTTTTTACTTCTTTTTTCTTCTTTTCTTATTTTGTTCTTCTTCTTTTATATCTTCATTCTTTTTTTATTCTTTGAATAAAAGTATAAAAAAGAATGAAGATATGAAAGAAGAATGTATAAAAATAACATTTGTTTTTGCTTCTTTTTTATTCTTATTTTAGGTCTTTTTTATTTCTTTTTATTTCTTCTCCCTTTTTTCTTCTATTTCTTTTGCGTTTTCCTCCTTTTTTCTTCTTTTTCTTCTTCTTTTCTTTTGTTCTTCTTCTTTTATATCTTCATTCTTTTTTATTCTTTTATTCTTCTTTTTGAATCTTTTTTATTCTTATTTTAGGTCTTTTTTCTTTCTTCTTTTTACTTTCTTCTTTTTCTTCTCCTTTTTTCTTCTATTTCTTTTGCTTCTTTTTCTTCTTTTTCCTTCTTTTTCTTCTTTTTTTCTTTTGTTCTTCTTCTTTTATATCTTCATTCTTTTTTCTTCTTTTTTTTTCTTCTTATTTTAGGTCTTTTTTATTTCTTCTTCATTTCTTTTTTCTTTTTTTTCTTCAATTTCTTTTCTTCTTTTTCTTTTTTTCTTCCTTTTTCTATCTTCATCCTTTTTTCTTTATTTTTTTCTTACATTTTGTCTACTTTCGTCTTCTTTTATATCTTCCTCTTCCATTTTTCTTCTTTTTTTCTTTTTCTTGTTGTTTCTTCTTATTGTATTTCTTCAATTATTTCTTTTTTTTCTTTACCTCTTTTATCTTTACTTCTTTTTTCTTGTTGTTTTTTCTTCTTCATTTTCTTCTTTTTTACTCTTTTCCTTCTTCTTTTATATCTTCTCCTTTTTCTTCTTCCTTTTCTTTTTCTTATTCTTTCTTTTCAACTTCCTTTTTCTTCTTTTAACTTCTTTTTTTCTTCCTCTTCTTTTTGTGATTGAAGATTGGGTTGAAGATATTCAGAAAAAAAAACTGTTTTTAAAAAATAATTAAATAATCTCATCCTTGCATGCTCATCTATTTCGTTTTTAATGTTTCAATCTCATTCTGTTTCATATCTATCGCTACTTATCAGTATCTCCATCTTTCCCAGTGGATTCAGGCTTAGAATCTACCCACCCACACACACGGATATATAAATACAAGCCAATATAGTTTAACAACACGCAAAAAGCAAACATCAGCAAACAGACTTAGAATTCCAGTTGAAACTTATATAAATATTACAGCAGTCCAAAAAAAAAACAGTACATCTCTTATACAGGAAGATTGAAAAATAACTTCCTATTTAAAGTATTTATATTTTTTGTCAATTCTAACGAAGCCAGTCTGCCCTACTATTTACTCATAGCTGGAGGGAGAGCAGATGGATTCATACATTTCTCAAGGGTATTGGTCCAAACTGGAACTATGTCATCTTCATCTGGAAAAAACTTTCTGTTAGCTTTCATTTGGAAAAACTTAAAGGACAAATACCAGAAGGAACAATTTTGCCATTCCACAAGAGTTTCTGGAAGGATCAGTTGATGCGGGTTCGGAGCGGCTTGAGAGACTGGATAAAAGGCTGGTGCCAATATAGAAGTTTAAATAAAACTTTTAAATAAAACTCTATGTGTTTATTACAAATAAATTATAATATTTTGAAAATAGGGGGTTATTTACAATCATCCTGTATATTGGGTTAAAGCAAATTGTTAAATACGCATTTCAAACTTTTAATATTCAAATAGAACCGGACATTATTTGATTAATGATTTCCTTCATCGGCCGTTCTTATTTCGGTAGTAAGGGAGTGCACATTATAATTCAATCTATGATCCGACGACCCTAAAATGAGGGAATTGAAAGTCCATATTCGATATTTAATGCGGTAATTGAAAAATAACAATAACGCTACAGAAAAAAATGTCTAGTGTATATGGTCTGTACTATCACACCCCTCATATTCCCCAGATTTTGCACCAAGCGATTTCCTTTATTGTCCTTCTCAATATATATATATATATATATATATATATATATATATATATATATATATATATATATAAATTTGAAAGCAATTTACAATGCAATGGAATAGGTGTTGAAAATGATGTTTATTTACCTTTTTTTCCTAAATATCTTCGGGAAAATTTCCATCATCAGAGATTATAGAAGTACTTGTGTTTTTTAGTACTTATCCCACGGCGCTGGCGTAATCGTTTGCTGTTATTAAGTTGAAGGAACGACAGATATTTGAAATGTTCGGGTCTTTCCGTGATGACATGTTGGCTCGTTTGTACGTGCGCTCGTGCAATTTCTTCGAAATTCTTTGATTTTTTTTTTACTATGAATTAAGCCTTGCTTAA
>CM042149.1:55675731-55680731 GCA_023376005.1 Doryteuthis pealeii | reverse complement strand
CCTTTTTTATAAAATATTGAATTTTCTCCCGTTGGAACCAGAACAACACTTTATATATATATATATATATATATATATATATATATATATATATATATATATATATATATTCTGGTAGCCATAATAAAGTAAACTCAGATACCCCACCCGCTGAGAAAAAAGACATACTCCCCCTGCTTCCCACTTGAGCCAATTAGAGCGAACCGGCATCTAGACCATAAATTAAAATCCTGTTGGTCAGTCAAAATAAGCTTAGGAATTTACCAAAGAGACTAGCAGACAAATTAAAAAAAACACCGCCAACCAGACAAACGATGGAAAAAAAAAAGAAAAAAAAAGAATTTCCACCAATAAAAAAGAAACTTGAAAAGAAATAATGCAATATGACCACCCCTGAATGAGGGAGGTGAAATGTATGAAGATAAAATGAGTTTGGCCATGTGCCTGTCTAAATAAAATATATCAGTGGTCTGAAGAAGCTCGTGAGCATACTCGCGAGTGGAAATGGTCCATAACCACGATACCCATGGTATTTAAGGCCTTTTATTCCCAAATAACTTTGCTCTGTTTACAATAATTAAACATTGAGCTCTCATACGGAACCTGAACTCTACAACAAACTACTGGTAGAGAATTAGGACCCACCTAGAATCACCTTGTACCAAGAAAATTGGTACCGCACCAAAGTATATATATATATATATATATATATATATATATATATATATAGTTGAATGAAGTGGCAAATAAAAGGCCTAGCTTTCATTCATTTATTTGGGAACGATATTACAACCAATGGTTTCCTGCTAAAGCATTCATCAGGTAAACGAAATAGTTTTTTAAAACCTTTTATTTGTCACTTCATTCATCTATCAACGCTCTATCACAGATATTGGGCACTCTTCTAATAACACTGTACGTTGGATTATTACTTCTACTTTTTCTAATATACTAGTGCCAACTATACACATTAATAATAATGATAATATATATATATATATATATATATATATATATATATATATATATATAAGGAAAAACTCAACACCGTTATTCCATAATAAATTTATTTCGACCAAAATTGGGGTCTTTATAAATCTAAGTTGATTTAACAAAGCTCCCCAAAATTAAGTCTCATCAGATGGGTAATCATCAATAATTTTTTAAATTTAATTTAATTAATTATTCATGATTGCCCATCTGATGAGACTTGATTTTGGGGAGCTTTGTTAAATCAACTTAGATTTATAAAGACCCCAATTTTGGTCGAAATAAATTTATTATGGAAATAACGGTGTTGAGTTTTTCCTTCTTTTCAAAGATAAATATTGCTCTGTATATAATCTATAAAGATTATCATACATTGAGCTCTCTGTAGTGATTTAAAAGTTTCATGCAATAATAATACAGTGTGTCTTAGAAATCACATATATAATCATCCCTTACTACCAAGTTTGTGATACCTCACATATATATATATATATATATAATATATATATATATATATATATTGATACCTCACATCTATATATATATATATATATATATATATATATATATAATTTAATATACCAAGCGTGTTGGTAGATCCTTGCGGAGAGAAAAAACCCAGCAGAAAGTTTGATTGTAAAAATATACTACCAAACATCAACCAGGAAGAAAAAAAATTTTGAAAAAAAGAAAGGACCAAGTATTCGTACCAACAAAAAATAATCTATTGGTACAGTATTTGGCCAAAAGAAAAAAACAATTTATATGTATATATATGTATAATAAGATATATATATATATATTTCATATAACCGCTAGGAGAAGCTAATATGTAAAAGTGCTCGATACCTAAGTAGAGCCAAGTAATAAAGATAATCTAATGAGTCAGACCAACCTACTATTAGTTTCGCATAAAGCTCTTCAGGGCTAAGTCGGACTTTAGCCCTGAAGAGCTTTATGCGAAACTAATAGTAGGTTCGTCTGACTCATTAGATTATCTTTATATATATATATTATATATATATATATAATATATATATTGACACAAACATGTGGGAGGTAGATGCAAAAAATAGAGCACACCAGTTATAGTGACAGGATCCATCTCTCATAATGCCTGATAATTATAAAGTATCTCTGAATGTTTGAGATGAGGTTTGATGATTAGTATCATCTGCATTATTCGGACTATTGTGCCCATCTTCATTGTAATCTGTACAACGTTAAGGCCGATATGCCCTCCGGCCTTCTTCAGGTATTTATAAGTTCCCAAAATTCACACTCAAAATGTCTATTTGGACACATGGCCTAGTGGATAAGGTAGTTAGGTTAAGACAGCTCTAAGTGACAGTTATCTCTGGATTCGGGTTCAATCCTGAGGCAGTAACATAGAAAAATAATTAACACAACTCCTACCCCAGCAATGGTTAGCGGAATGAGAACAGGGTACCCCCGTGGACTAAATAGAGGGTTGTTCGAAGTTCCGTGATGGCTCCCGATTACGACAAGAAAGTTCCCGAGTTTGAAAAGAAGGTTCCCGAGTCCGAAAAGAAGGTTCCCGACTCTGAGTAGGTTCCCAGTTTTTTCCGGAGGGCATATCGACCGAAACGTTGTAAGAATAACAATGAAGATGGGGACAATAGTCCGAATAATGCAGACAATACTAATTATAAAGGTGAATTCTATTTTCAAGAGGCATCACAGAGGCCATGCAGATAGTGATGAGACAGAAGCCATTAAAAACAATGCTGAGGGTAAATAGATAGCTCTTATCTAAGGAAGATATGGCGTGAGGTATTGAATGGCTTGATCTTTATCAGCGAGAATATCAAAGATGAAAGCGTGATCTTATAAGAAATAGATAAAAGAGGCAAGAATGTGAACATGTGTTTGTTACTAATTTGGGTGTGCTGAATTCAAATTTATAAACAGTTTTGCTCTATCACCTCTAGTTTTCTGTCTTTTAAATAGTCTCATTTTAGTATATACAGAATATATACGTGCTTATTTCAACAGTTGCAGCAGCTTATTACAGATGAAACTGGATAGATAAAGAACATTGACGGAATAAATATACTTGGATGACACTATGTACACAATTCATAATACCGCAGACAGTTAGAAATGTGTTTTCTTAGATGATCTGCTGACTGCCAGTGCGCTATTGGCCAGTGCACTACTGGCTGTTGATTGAGACGTTTTGGCTATGCTTAACTGCCAAAATCCGTCTTGATATATAGCTATATATATAATCTAATGCTACCACTTACATTTATTGCATAATAACTAAAAAAGAAGACATAAGTCACACAATATTAGAAATTAACGTATGTGTATACGCCTTTATGTAACGTATGTGTACAAAATGTACAGTATGCATATCTAAAAAAACTAGAGGTGATGAGTAAAAACGGATTTCAAATCTGAATTTAGCACCCCCAATTTTTTTTAAAACAACTATTTTTGTGCTTGCCTCAATTTCTTTGTAAATCAGTGTAATTATTCATCATCATCATCATCATCACGTCGCGCAGATAGCACAGATATCCATGACAATCTCTCGCCAAAATTCTCTATCATTCATTCTCCCTGGGAGCTTCTCTGTGTAGCATCCAGTATCCTTACAAAGGTGGTCAAGGTTAGTTCCTAGTTGAGTAACATGATATTACAGGGTGACCCAGAAAAAACAGACCCAAAATTATTTATTTATTTTCCCATTAAACTTACCCTAAACCCATACCCTAACCCTAACACTAAACCCTAACATACCCCCCCCCAGTTGAGTAATATAGTATTACAGGGTGACTCAGAAAAAACAGAACCCACAAATGTTGTAATAAAACTGTTAATTTTAATTTTAAAGTCATACAAGGGTTAGGGTTCGAAGAGAAGGTTCCAGATTCTGACAAGAATTATCTGAAGAAGGTCGGAGGGCACATCGGCTGAAAAGTTGTGTAGATAACTATAGAGATGAGGACAATAGTCCGAATAATGTTATATAGCCTACTGCGGGTATATGCATCAAGATTTCTTGTGTGATAGAGAGAGAGAGAGAGAGAGAGAGAGAGAGAGAGAGAGAGAGAGAGAGAGAGAGAGAGAGAGAGGGGGGTGGGGGAGAGGGAGGTAGGCAGATAAAGTCATGACTTACTTGCTTCATTCTCCTTTCTATCTTCTTTGTATAGTCGCCATGTTTACGCTTCTTTCTTCTTCTTTGGCCGGTCGCCGTGTCTAGACTTCTAACTTCTTGCTGCTTCCTTTTCTAAGCGCTTACTTATTAAAGGCTAGTTCTTTTGTCATGCATTAATTAACTACAAAACTTTGTTTTTCTTTGATATCTCTTTGAAACATTTATTTCTGCATTGCCCATTTTCACCGCGCGGGAGTTACAACCTATGCAGAGAGATCCTCTCTGCCTGACGTCTGATTGAAACCTAATTACCTGACTAACTCTATCACGTGACTCGTGAGATTCCCGTCTCTGGGGTCAGTTGGGGCCATAACCGTTTACTGTTAGTTTTCCATCGAGAAACATTTAACTGTTTATAAAAAACATATTTTGTATAATTACTTCCTCGTCACTGGAATAATATTTGCCTCTGAAACCCTCTTTCATAGGGACCGAAGAGAGGCACACATTATTCCAGTGAGGAAGTTAAATCTAGTGAAGAAGGGGCTCAAAGCATAGACAACAGAATTTTATGGGACGGGAATTCATGCTCTCATTCGAAGGTAGAACATTACTATTGAGAGAAACAGTGACTATGTGGAGAACTAGGGATGGGATTCACAGAGGACCAGCTTCATTTTGTTGTATGATACATGTTCCTGTATTGGTAATTATATCTATCCTAAACAAAATGGTATTACTTCTTGACTCACCCTCGTACATTAAAAAAATTGAGAAAAATGTAACTGATTATATAAAAAAGTATAAATAGTTTAGAATAGGGAGTTACTTTTCAACTACTCTGTATATCAAGGAACATACTTTAAAGAAATGAGAAAAATGT
>CM042149.1:55635731-55670731 GCA_023376005.1 Doryteuthis pealeii | reverse complement strand
TTGGTGGGTATTCAAATTTGTTTAAACACACATTTTTAAACTCATTTTTTCTATTTAACCAATCGATGGAACCCAAACTGGTACTACCCCGCAGGGTCAGAGTGGACCTGAGAGTAATGGTTATGAAGGGGTATTCTATACGCTCCAGAGCACCAGAACTGGTATTTTACCACTATATCCAGTTTAGTTATACGCTGCACACAAGAAACAAATACTAAAATTTATATACCAAGTTTATGATATTATTCAAGGTGTTTATCACACACACGCACACACACACACACACACACACACACCACACATATATATATATATATATATATATATATATATATTATTGAACAATGCAGCCATTTTAGGTCTGCAAAATGTTGTTCATATCCTTTTAAATTGACGGTCTGTTCCAAATCTTTTTATCTGCATTCTTATTCATTTGCCTTTCTAATTTAATATGATATTTTATTTTATTAAAACTTAAATACTTGCACCCGGAGTGTGCATATATTTGCTAGTATATATATATATATATATATATATATATATATATATATATATATATATATGAAACGTGTTTCATTGATGAAAGCAGACAACATAATCCTATTATACTCTTTGATAATCTTGTTCTGTTTTTGTATTTAGTGTCTCAGTCTCAGATCAGAAATACTCAAAGACCAACGAAAGACCAAAATCTTCATAAATGCAGAGATTCCGTCTACACTTGACTGATATCGGTCATTTTCAAAAAACTAATTTGATTGGTTGGTTGGTTGGTTGGTTTTTTATGGCATGTCAACCCTTGTTGGGTTATTTTATGCCATTCTTGGTGGGTATTCAAATTTGTTTAAACACAAATTTTTAAACTCATTTTTCTATTCAAACCATCGATTTAACCCTAGCTGGTACTGCCCCGCGGGGTCAGTGGACCTGAGAGTAATGCTTATGAAGGGATATCCCAGAGCACCAGAATTGGTACTTTACCAATAGATGCAGTTTAGAGTTATACGCCGTATACAAGAAACAAATACTAAAATTTATATACTAATGTTTATAATAGTATAATATTATCCAAGGTGTTTATATATATATATATATATATATATATATATATATATATATATATATATATATACTAGCAAATATATAACACCTCCGGGTGCAAGTATTTAAGTTTTAATGTAATAAAATATTATATTAGAAAGGCCAATGAAACTAAATAAGAATGCAGATAAAAATATTTGAAACAGAGGCGGGTATAATCGAAATATAGAACAACTGAAACTTACTCTTCCATCACTCTCGTCTTTCATTGTTATTTTTCTAATTTAAGTATTTAGTTAAAAGAGGAAGTAAAGAATAAAATGACAATTATTTTTTCTTGTTAATGGATTTCATTTAAGATTCATTGAAGAGATTTTTGCTTATATTCATTAAAATAAAGCCAAACAGTTAGAAATCAATAATACTAAGCACATATTTATTAAATTTAATTAACTTCCCCTTTACACTGTAAACCGCCATTTTGTTGTATATATAAACATAATTGTATGTTGCTAGTATGTAGATATGGTTAACAGTATTAATAATGTAAAACAATTTTATTAATAATAGATGTTAAAATAAAAATAAAATCATTGAGTATGTGATGTCAATAACTAAGGGAATTGTAACTTGAGTAGTGATATAGTTTCGGTTACAGACAAAAAAGCACACAATCTCCATTATAATAATATATAATATATATATATATATATATATATATATATATATATATATATATATATATATATTATTGAACAATGCAGCCATTTTACGTCTGCAAAATGTTGTTCATTATCCTTTCAAATTGCCGGTTTGTTCTAATGATATCTGGCAAAAATTGGCTGATATATTTGCCATAGGTAATTTTGCATGTACTTTCCGCCCTATCATGGGCCATCTTCAGGGTAATTATTAAACTATACAACAATGGGTTGTTAATAAATTGTTAATGTATTTATACCTATGGAAAATATATCAGCCAATTTTCGCCAGATATCATTAGAGCAATCCGGCAATTTGAAAGGACAAAAAACAAAATTGGCAGACTATATATATTCTGTATATGTTTTCATTACGCCTGGGACCGGAAAATGATAACATATCACATATAGAATTCCCATAATGTAATCTTCCATTTGACGTCATGACCAATTTACGATGCTTTTAACGTAGTGTAACCTCCAAAAAGATTTTAGAACTAATATTCTTTTGTAACTATCACTACAATTGAAAACAACAATTCATTTTTAAAATTTAAAAAAAAATCTGGATATATCGTACAAAAACATTTTTTGTTTAGAATTAGTTTAAGATGATATTTGTCTGAACAATTTTGATATTTCGGACTATTGTCCTCATCTTTATTGTGGTATGTATAAACATAACGTTCAGCTTGCAGTATACTCGGGCCTTGTTTAGGTGTTTCTAAACTTCGGGGCGGGGGTCTGCTGGGCTTCGGCCTCTGGACCGGTGTGTTGAATTAATAGCGTCGATCCCTTGATTTAAAGGGGCAGAAGTGGGTTTATAACCCAGCGCCTGAGACGCCCCCTTGATAGGGAATGCCGACGGGATCGACGCAATTTTTCCACCTGCCAAATATGAGTCTCGGCTTGATAACGTTGAGTTCAAACGTGGTTTAGGAGCTTAAATATTGTTACCACTAGTTCAAGGCTCTCCGCGCAGCATAAAAGGCCAGAAGACTTATTGAAAAAAAAGGATGATAATAATGCCCCGAAACTACGCTTGAACACAAGTTTATTGTTTGATGATGACTTTATTTTAAGGTAAATAATAAATGCCTAAACAAGACCCGAAAATACAGTGACATGAATGTTCTGTGTATACATATCACATTTAAAGATGAGGACAATAGTTCGGAATATCAAAATTAGTTTAAAATGGTTTGCTTATTTTGAAAATAAGTATTTTCATTTCATCTAAAAAAATGTTAATTAAATAAATTATTTTAAAGACCTAAGCTGATTTTTATTCAAGTATATACTCAATAACAATAAGTGTACGGTAACGCTCTCTTATTGATGTCTCTTGTTGATGGTCAATCCTAGTTAAAACGTAGGATTTAGTTCGCTAGAGACTTTTCACACGGATTGCACCATACGTCTGGCCTTGTGCCAAACTTAGCTAAGCTTGGTAAATGACTAGTGGAAACTCGAATGTGTCATTTTACTTTAAGGCTTATTCATAAAATGATCTCACGACCTTCCTGGATATTGATCTAGGAGACAGCTGAAAACTACAAAGAAACAGGCGCTGTTATAATTCCGGACAGAGTGATTCTTTTTTTGTTTCTTGAAACTTTTTTTCTTGACTGGCTTATTTACCCCCTTCCCCCAACCTTAAATAATTTTAAGCCAATCAGAGCTGTTCTTTGAAAGTCACCACTTGGCTTTTTGAATTTCTTTTACAGTTGTGTATTACATAATAGACACAAATGCATTTGAAAAACAAGTTTAGCATCAATCATCGTGCCAATCAATACCCCCTTCCCCCCCAGTTAGGCTCTGTTTGTAATATTGACTTTGTAAAATAATAGTCTGAATTGCAAAATAGAACAGAAGTTCGAAATTAAAGTTTAAATAAATCCATTATTATCCAGTTCCCGATTTTCACTCAAGATTTTGCAATTTCTGTCTTTATAATTTAGACCCTACCTCTCTTTCTCCGTTTCCTTTCCTTTACGTTCCTTCTTTCTCTCTTTCTCTTTCTTTCCGTCTCTCTATGAAGGTGACGAGTGATTCAGTGAACAGGCGTCAGTCAATGATGAAAGTGAATGAAAGAACAAGAGATGAGAAAAGAAAGCAGCAGTGGGAGGAGAAAGGGAAGGAGATGGAAAAGGGGAAAGGAGGTGGAAAAAGGGGAAGGAGGAAGTGAAATGGAAGGAGGAAGAGAAAGGGTAGGAGGTGGAAAAAGAGAAGGGGGTGGAGAAAGGGAAGGAGGTGGAAAAGGGAAGGAGGTGGGAAATGGAAGGAGGTTGAAAAGGGGAAGAGGAGGAAAAGGGGAAGGAGATGGAAAAAGAGAAGGAGAGAGGAACAAGAGAAGGATAAAAAGGGAGAGGACGAGGAGGAGGAAAAAGAGAATGAGGTGAAAAAAGGAAGGAGGAGGAAAAAGAGGAGGAGAGAAAGGGAAGGAGGTGGACAAGGGAAGGAGGGGAAAAAGGAAGGAGGAGGGAAAAGGGAAGGAGGAGAAAAAGAGAAGGAAGAGAAGGGAAGAAGGAGAAAAGGAAAGAAGAGGAAAAAGGGAAGGAAGAGGAGAAGAAGGAGGGAGAAAGGGAAGGAGATGGAAAATGGGAGGAGGAGGAGAAAAGAGAGAAGAAAAAGAGAAGAGAAGAAAAAGGGAAGGAGAGGAGGAAAAGAGAATGATGATGAAAAAGGAAGGAGGGGAAAAAGTAAGGAAATACAGAGCACAGACCAAGTTTCTCTTTTCTTGCTAAAGAGCGACACCAAAAATAAAGACCTGAGAAACGACAATTCCTATCTCCCTTTCCTTCTCTCTTTCTCTTTCTGTCTGTTTCTCTCTCTAAAAAAACAAACAAACAAAAAATACCAAAAATCAAAACAGTAACCACTGTCAGAAGGGCATCTAATTTTCTCAAACAAAACCTGCATGTCCTGTCAAACATTCCACATTTCGATTTAGAAAAGATCACGGAAAGCAAAACTTGCGAAAATATTACACTGTTCTTTTGAGGCAATTATATAAGGTTTGCAATTCTAAGGTATAATTTAATTTTGAAACGAGTTTTTTTCTTCGCGTGAGTTTAAACTTGGATATTTCCCATCGATTTCAGTAACTCCTAAAAGTTCTAAAGTTAGTTAAATAATAAGGATGAACACTCTGTGAGAAGCTTAGTTAATGAGAGCACTCTGAGCGGCCCATTCGCTGACAGAAGCCCAATTCTAACCTTTTAAACATTCTGTTTCTCAATCACTCTTAGAACATATTCAGGGGAGTACCAGTGGCATAGTGGTTAACATGCTGGACTGCAACATCGTAGTAGGTGGGTTCAAACTCCAGTCATGCCCTGATGTTCGCTTTCAGAATAATACCATTGGAAAAGGTATAAATTCCCTCACGTCCCAGCTATAGGTTAAATAGTACCACTATTGTTATTCTACAGGGATGATTTTGGTATAAATAACCCACAAAGCTTGATATGCCATTAAACAAAGAAACCAAATATTTGTGAAGTCGATTAATCGTCCATTTTACAGCTTTAAAAAATTTACAGGCGCTGATTGTGTAACGTTTATAGCCGTGGATAGTGGTCTGTGGCTCTCAGTTCAAATCCTGAATGGAGCGGTTTGCATGATTTTGATTTTTCGGAATATTGTCCTCATCTTTATTGAAGTAGTTATTAACACAACTTTTCGGCCGTTGCATACTCTGGCCTTCCTCAATAAAGATGAGGACAATATTCCGAAAAATCAAAATTATTTACATCAAGCCTCATCTAAAAATTGAAAACAAATAAGGCGGTTTGTATTTTACATAGTGCTATTATTCTTAGGAAAGTATGAATCCCACTCTTCTCCCTCCAGCTATGGGTAAATAATAGAGTTGACTTGGTCAACGATCTAGAAGGAAGGCTGAATTCAAAGCAGTTGTAGAACTGGGCGTATAGGTTCCACTAGTTTTCTCCTTCCCAAAACTTGATACATAACCCCCTCCCACACACATAAACCAGATCATGGAACCGGTAATTAAGAACTTGCTGTTTAAATATAAAACTGGATCTTAGTCTTCTTTGAAAGTAACCAACTTGGTTGGTTAATTGAAGTTTACGCCATATTAGTCCACGTTGGATTATTTTATGTCAATTTAAAAAAACATTTTTATAAACTCATTTGTTCCATCTAACCCATAGATGAGAACGTAATAGGTACTAACACTCCGGATCAGAGTGGACCTGGGAGTAATGGTGATGAAGTGGTACACCACATTCCCTACATTTCCAGAATTAGCCCAACTTGGACAAAATCTTACGAGGGTTGCATTTAATAAGGGAAATCCATCCGGTTTTTGTTGTTTTTTTTTGTTTTCTAAAAGAAATATCGTTGGATTCCCAAAATCATAAAACCTTGTTGAAAAACTGTTACATGCTTTTCACTCAGGTTTATCTTTTTAAGTAGGTTAAATCCGCGGAGAGACTGAGATATTTTGGTGGAAGCCGGATACGCAAGGAGAAAAAAATAAGTATGTGTTTCTTTTGTGTGGATCGGTAAGTGCGTGTACCTAACTAGCTATAACCGAATAGATTCATGACCAATTCCATTACCCTTCCTCACAAACATAACACTTCCGGCTACATTCTGAGGTGGGATGCCACACCTCTGTAAGCTCTTTATTGAATAAACGGATTCTTTGGGGTGAGGACAGAGGTGTGACCACACCAAATAATCCTACTGAATGCTTTTACCTTATGAGGGCAGTAGAGGATGGTTTAGTAAGATAAAGATTTCTCAGCAAAGACAATACGTCTATTCTTATCTTCTTCATCTGAGTACCTAAAATGAATGTTGGCAACTAATCACATAGATTGAAGTGCAAAACAGAAATTGCTTTCTTAACTTCTTAGCTATTTCCTTAGATTCGTTTAGACGTGCAGATAAACTTTCTCTCAGCAGTGCTCTCTTGCGAATCCAACTTATTTACTAAGCTTTACTTGGTCTTATATAAAAAGTGGACCATATGACCTTAAGGCACCTCGTTTGCGATCTCGATTAGTGGGGACATTTTTTTCCATTTACACCGTCAAAATCCGGTTGTTTGTTAGGGGTGAGGGTTAGGGTTAGGGTTAGGGGTTAGTTTTATAATTAAAAAAAAAATCTAAAAATCATCTGTTAACAATTAACCGGATTTTGACGGTGTAAATAAGAAAAATGTCCCCACGAATCAAGATCGCAAAAGAGGTGCCTAAAGCTCATACGGTCCCAAAAAGTTCTTGCGTTGCTTACAGTACTTGTTGTTAGCTCTATCGGCCAGGATTAGAATACGCTATCCCTTGCAGAGAGGTAAGACCCCCTCACCAAAAAAATATAAATATAAATAAAGAAATGACATCCTGGTATACCACAGCACTGTTAAACAATTATTAGACGAGATGATTTTAAAATATGAAAATGATAACTAAAATGGCCGCTACATCTACCGGGATCACCTTTGAAGGATCCAAATGGACCCCCTAATCTCAGCCATGACTCTTTCCGACGTACGGATCAAACTTTTTACTCAGCCATACTGACTTGTAAATTCAACTTAATTACTCAGCATTGCTTGGTCACTTGGTCTAATACAAAAAATATATTGCGTTGCTTACAGTACTCACCATTAGCTATGTCGGTCGGGCTTAGAATACATTGCAGAGGTGTAAGGCCCTCCCAAATTATATATATAATAATACTGGTGATCCTGCAACATACGATCGTTATCATCTTGCAACACCCTATGGTTAAAAATGAGACCGTCCAAATGAGTGTTGCCACCTCAGTTAAATAATGAAATACTCCATTCTTATTATAAAGAAAGGCAAGAAAAAGGACATGCTATACAGAACAAATATAAGAAAGAATGAGAGTAGGAGAAAAGGAGAGAGAGAGAGAGAGAGAGAGAGAGAGAGAGAGAGAGAGAGAGAGAGAGAGAGAGAGAGAGAGAGAGAGTGAACGTGCGGAAGTAATAACGCTAATCTGTTTCAAGATAATGAATAGATGATGAGAGGGAAAAAAAGAAAAAAAGAGTGAGAGTTAAATCATCATTATATTTTTTACATAATGAAGTATTTTGAAATATCCCCAAAGTAAACATATCAAACGTTGAATTAAATTATCATACTGTGGTACATCCACAGGTCCTGATAGTCTTAGTATAATAGAGTAGTCACCAACCACCAACAGAGACCCTGTTATCCGGCGGTGTGACCAACAACAAAAGGTCAATCACAACAACTCTCAGACCGGCAGAGGCTACAAGAAGACACGTTGACGGCAGGGGTACAACTTGACTACTTACCAAGCGATTAAATACCTATTTTAAAGTCATCATCAACAAATGGTGTACAAAAACTATGAAGAACCTACACAATTAAATGTAAAACAAATCTGATTGAAAAAATCTCTTGGTTAGGCAAAATATCCGTATTTACCATAAATAGATTTTACTTTTTAAATAGACAAATCCTTTTAAAATCAATTTTCAGATGTATCACATTCTGTTTATTTCTATTTTCACCCTGTGATGTAATGAATATGTAAATACCTTGGTACCCCCTCACTATAATCTGATTGGACAGTGTCATGTATAAATATTCGACACTGTGATGGTCCAGTGAGCTTCGGCCACTGGACAGGTGAGATGGTAAATTAATAGCGTCGATCCCAGGGGGCCATCCCTCCAGGCAATACCTGCCCCCTTGACTTAAAGGGGCAGGGCTGGGTTTATTGCCCAGCGCCTGAGGCGCCCCCTTGAGGGGGAATGCCGACGGGATCGACGCAATTTTTCCACCTGCCACCCATGAGTCTCGGCTTGTGGGTAGTCCCACGTAAATAGGGCCTTCGTGCCTGACCCGGTACGAGTGGGGTACTGGGAAAATAAAACCTGAGCCTACCAGTCCAGTGAGCTTCGGCCCTTGACAGGTTGTGTTTAATTAATAGCTTCAATCCCAGGCGCCTCCCTTGAGGGGCAATTCCAACGGGATCGACGCAATTTTTCTACCTACCACCCACGAGTCTCGGTTGTGGGTGGTGCCCACATAAAACGGCCTTGTGCATATCGTGTGAAAGTGGGACACATGTAAATACCCCTAAGCCTACAAGCCCGTGTGTTTCGGCCACTGGACAGGTTGAGTTGGTTAATAGCGTCGATCCCAGGGGCCGTCCCCGCAGGCAATACCTGCCCCCTCGATTTAAAGGGACAGGGCTGGGTTTATTGCCCAGCGCCTGAGGCACCCCCTGGAGGGGAATGCCGACGGATCGACGCAATTTTTCTACCTACCGCCCTTGAGTCTCGACTTGTGGGTGGGCCACGTAAAAAGGCCTTGTGCCGTATCGCGTACAAGTGGGGTACATGTAAATAACCCTAAGCCGACTAGCCTAAACTTACTCGCCTACCAGTCAGAATACCACCACGACTTCTCGGAAGACGTGTGCTATTCGACGTTTTGTTTTGTTTTTTTTACGGCATATCAACCTCAATGGGTCATTTAATGCCGATAAAATTTTGAAATAAATCAATTCTTAATGGATAAAACAATTTTTTTATAGATACATTTTTCTATCTAACCCATAGATGGGACCCTAACAGGTACTACCACTCCGGGTCAGAGTGGACCAGGGAACAATGGTGATGAAGGGGTGCTCCACATTCCCCAAACCTCCAAAACTGGAGTTTAACGTCATTCCCAGGAAATGTAGACCCGCAGCCACCGCCTTCTAGCACCCATATGATAAAAAGGGGTTGGGGCTTGCCATAAGGGCAATAGAGTTGGGAAAATCATATAGGTGCTAGGGCTTGACGTGACCAGCCGATTGATCGGAGTGGGCCTCTCTGACCGCCCGTCTAGCCCAAGATAGGGCCAAAGTGGAGTATTGCATCATGAACTGCTCATCCACCTGGGCTCTATCATTAAGCATCACGGGTCGCCACCCACGGCCAACAGGTGGCCCCATTGGGGGAGTCTTACCCCTCTGCAGAGGTGCAGTCGGTGCATTCTAACGCCTCAGCCGACAGGGCGGGCTATTCGACGTACCAGCTACTACTGCGATAATATACCAAATACCAACTTCATAATATATCCCTTAACCAGATATATCACCCTGTAAGGTACGAAATATGTATTTACCCTATCATACACATGCCGAGACTGAAATGCAAATGGCCACCCCGTTGTTCTCATATACACATCTGTCCAGGGATGATCATGAAATCTAATTCCGCAATGAAAAGGGTCAAATAAAAACTATTTTTTGATTAAATAAGTTAAAACATTAAATTGAATAATAATCTAATAAATATTTCCAGCTCCACGTAAACATTAAGATTAATTTAATTTAGATTAAATGCTAATGTACAAAACACCGTTACAAATAATAAATTAACGATTGTATTGGCCTCGAGTCACTCACAAATTGAATAAAACTGAACGTCGGCCTGAAAACCTTACATTATGAATGACATTAGGAAAACTAGTTATCTTAATTTTACTTGCTTCTTTTAGGTGCGTCTCCTAATTTAAGAAAATGTTAATTTTCTAGACATCACATTCGATTTAAATAAAGCCAAAGGGAAGATTTTGATAAACTATGAAAATCAATCGATATACATACACTGCAAATCTGATCATCTACCCATAATCACTAAACATATTTACAAGTTGATATCATACGTGGAAGCAACGAATTCTAGTAATACTAACATTTTTAACATAACTTATTGCTATATCATTCATGTTTAATATAGCACAAACACACACACACACACGGACACACATATATTATATATATATATATATATATATATCTTATTATAATGGAGATTGTGTGTTTTTCTGTCTGTAACCGAAACTAAATCACTACTCAAGTCACAATTCCATTAGTAATTGACGTCACATTCACCATGAATTTATCCTTATTTTAACCTCAATTATCAATAAAATTGTTTTACATTATTTATACTGTTAACCATATCTACATGATATTTTCCACGTACCCCACTTGTACGGGTCAGGCACAAGGCCCTATTTATGTGGGACCACCCACAAGCCGAAGCTCATGGGGTGGCGGGTGAAAAATTGCGTCGATCCCGTCGGCATTCCCCCTCAAGGGGGGCGCCTCAGGCATTGGGCAATAAACCCAGCCCTGCCCCTTTAAATCAAGAGGGCAGGTGTTGCTTGGGGGATGGCCCCCTGGGATCGACGCTGTTAATTATAGCAATGGTCCAGAGGCCGAAGCCACTGTTGACCATATCTACATAATAATAACATGCAATTGTATTTATATATACAACAAAATAGCATTTTACAGTGTGAACGGGAAGGCTAATTTGCATATTGATATTAAAAATTTGATTTTAATAAATATGTGCTTAGTATTATTGATTTCTAACTGTTTGGCTTTATTTTAATGAATATAAGCAAAAATCTCTTCAATGAATCTTAAATGAAATCCATTAACAAGAAAAAATAACTGTCATTTTATTCTTTACCTCCTCTTTTCACTAAATACTTAAATTAGAAAAAATGACAATGAAAGACGAGAGTGATGGAAGATTAAATTTCAGTTGTTCGATTTTTCGATTATATCCCCCTCTGTATAGAAGCTTTTTATCTGCATTCTTATTTAGTTTCATTAGCGTTTCTAATTTAATACGATATTTCATTACATTAAAACTTGAATACTTGCACCCGGTGGTTGCATATATTTGCTAGTATAAGTAAAGTAAGTAAAGTCAACGGGGCGGCCTAAAGTCGGTATCAGCCAGTCAGCGAGGGACTCTATCCCCTTTTCAATAGCGCTAGACCAAGGAGATTGTTTTTAGCATCTGAGGTGGAGCGCCATACCTACCATCAGCTCCTTACTTTACCGCACAGATCCCTGTGCTACTCATACGCTGAGTTGGCGGGGACCGGTATCGAACTAGGAACATTGTGGTTTCTAGCCGAACGCTCTACCGACTGAGCTAACCCGGCCCCTTTATATATATATGTGTATTTTTTAAAGAGAATTTTTCTGTTTTTTAAAATATTTATTTTTCTTATGAAAACTATTACACTGAATGACGTAGCGAAAGAACATGACGCAGCGATTGATCAAGATGAATCGAACGTAGGGACGCACGCTTTTTGGGAAAAACAATACTTCAAGTTTGAATTCAAATTATTTTCTGTTTTTCCTTGAATAATCGGGATCAAAAACATTTACGTCCAAAAACGGACCTTTTTATCATTACGGCCTGATGATGATTTTTAATTTAATAAAAATCGAAATATTGAAAATATCAGCAATGGAAAAAATAAATATTTTCATACCCTTTTATCTACACACACACACACACACACACACACACACACACACACACACACACACAAAACACACACATATATATATATATATATATATATATATGAGTAAGAAAAGGTGGAATGAAAACATCACACAATACTGTTAAAGAAGAAAACAATTTATAATATAATCATAGCTGATATTGATCAATATTTCGATTTTACAAAAATCATCATCAGAGCTCATTCACTCCCGTAGTTGTTTGGGTCGGAGAGGAAAGTCAAAATGAGTTTACAAAACAAAAAACCTTAATACTGCAAAAAACGAAAGACGTTACAATATTCACCAACGTGGGCATTTCGCGCCATATATATGTCGGTCATGTTCCATGTATATCTTTTGTCAACAAATGTAGCGAATTTTTTAGATGTTGGCAACAAGGCGAAAACAATTATATATATATATATATATATATAATATATATATATATATATATGTGTGTGTGTGTGTGTGTGTGTGTGTGTATATATATAAAATAAATAAAAATGGACTCTCCCGTCGATTATCGACGTATGAGGTTCATACACACAATGAACTCCCACACAGGGATTTGTTTTGTGTTGGACCATCCACACTTTTTGGCACAGTCGATAGGAAAGAATTGGTGCATCAAAGGTTGCCACAAACCCAATCAACGACCGGCCTCAGGAATTTTGAATTCAGAGTTATCCCTCTCCTAGACTGGTTACCTACCCAAGGCTGAAGAGCCCAGTCTGCCCTACTATTTAACCCATAGCTGGAGGGATATATATATATATATATATATATATATATTATATATATACATCATCACAGCAAAATCCCAATAAAAACTCCTACTACTATTCCAAACATTCACACCACATCATCATAAGCTGATCCCCGATCACAACCGCAAGACATTGGTCAATAAGAGAACTGAATCCTTCAATACAAGAAATCAGTTCGTGTCCCGAAGAAGGTTTGATAGACCGAAACGTTATAACTGTTGCATAGCGCCTTCTTTACCGGTACTAAATAGGTATATGTTATATACTGGTCTTTTCACAGTACCCAATCTATATAACATTATATACCCTTCTTTAATTCTTACTCTGTACATCTATCTTGTCTGGTATATCTTCTAAGGTCTCGTCTGGTCTTCTATTGAGGATTCGGTCTGGTTTCTGTTAGTAGGGATTTCTTGTTATCAGAAGCCCTGTGTCATTGTTTGTTTTTGGTAATAAATACAAGACTTCGATTTATGTTGATGTTACTTTATTCATAAATCCCCAGACGAGACAATGCGTGCGGATCCTTACATCTTGCTAGCTCGGCTTCTAAGTTCTAACTGACTAAGTTACTTACTTAGTATCCTTAAACCGGAAGGGGCCTTCTATTGCCTTCCGGTTCTCACGTTCCATCCGCAGAACGCAAGGTGAGATCGAGGTCAAGCGCCGTCACTCACTCTCAAGGCCATCAGCTGTACTGATCGCCATAAGGATTTCTACAATACCTTAAAAATGTATTAGGGATCCAATTATTATGTAACAATAACGTCAACATCCCCACTAGTAATAAACTTCCATCAAGTACAATATCCCATGTTTGTCTACTCTTCTCCATATATATATATATATATATACATACATGTATGTGTATTTTTCTACCGCGTATGTGTTTCAAGTATGTTTCCACATCATACGATTACAGCTAATTAATCACTACAGGTCGACTAATTTTCTCACCTTTCCTTCTAATGATAGTACGCACTACATGAAATGTAAAATAACGGGCTTATAATGTTAATAATTCAATATCTTCTAAATTGAGAGAGAGAGAGAGAGAGAGAGAGAGAGAGAGAGAGAGAGAGAGAGAGAGAGGGGGGGGCGAACGACGGACGACATTTTCAGAATAGACGAGACCGAAGGAGAAGCTTGCACGGAGGGATACAACAACAACCCTAAACATATCTAAATAATTTAATATTGTGTGAATGTTCTTTCACAGCAGGCTTTTCTTGGTGAGTGGCCAATACGCTGCTTTGAAACCTATGGTAGCAATTGCCATTTAAATGTATTGTACTCTATGACAAATAAATATAGCTCTGACACCTGTAATGGAGCACTTTATTAATTATTCAATATTAAATAACTACGGATATACATTTTCGACAGAAGAGTTAAAAATTCCGTAGCATTATTTTCTGAGTTGTAGAAATTGGAGTGATATGAAGGGATCTATTTATTAAAATTTTTTTTCCCTTTTTGTCACTCTAATAATGACCTTATTTTACCCAACTTATACAGATTGACTTTTAAGCGATTTTCCGGTTGTGAACTTTTGAAAAAGCACCGGTCAAAAGGACCCTTAAGTATCTTTTTTCTTTGTTTTTTTTTCTTTCGACTTTTTTTCTTCCGTTTTATATTGCTAACTGATCTAGTTAATAAAGTATAATACCATTTCTCTGTCTGTCTGTCTACTGTCTCTCTCTCTATCTCTCTCTGTCTTTCTGTCTGTCTCTGTCTCTGTCTCTCTCTCTCTCTTATATATATATATATATATATATATATATATGGGAGATTATGTGCTTAATTAAAGTCATACCTAATTTTGTTAATTAATTAATTATAACTAAATGAATTAGGCGTGCATATCGGTTTAAATGTAAAGCGGAAACAAATCGAGAAAAAGTCATCTCTGTATGTACATTTCAGCCCATTAGGCCTCATCAGCAGAGCTTATATATATTTATATATATTGACTAGCGTCCTATTTTATTATCTGGCCATAAAACTGACTTTCTAAAACAAAGACCCTATAAACGTTTGTATACAAGTAATTGCAATCCGTTTGAATATTACGTCTCCTCTATCAAAAATGGACGACGACGATGATGCAAAAGGATAAAGAAGCCCCAACTTTCCTTTTATGCTGGTTTCTAAGTGGTAACCACTCAACCATTAATTAACATGAACTTTCACTTTCTTCCCGTGTCACCGAAATGTCACCGAGAGTTTCCCTCATCTGCCCTCGATGATCTTTCAGGTCAACCATCTTTTCAGGCCGACCGCCATAATAATCTTGTTACATTGAGATACTTCCACCCCTCACAACACTCCCTTTTTTTCGAGACCACGACCCTCTTTAGCCACGCCCCCTCCCTCGCTACAACAACCTAGATCGCCAGTCTTTTTGACGAATTCTCAATAGACTCTAGCTCAACCCCAGCCGTTGACAAACTGTTCGTCTATTTCGTTAGATTTGCTCGACTAAAAGCGAGAAGAGGAAAGGGTAAAGAAAAGAAAGACAAACATTGTTGGACTATCGTTTCATTTCCATCCGAACAAATTGGGTTTGACAGCGATTATAAAAAGGAAAAATGTCGGTCAAGTCTATTTGAAACTATCTTGTCACTTGATCGAATGTCCGGCATTTCGCCACCACCGCCGCTGCCGCCACCCCCGCCATCGTCACAGATGGAAATGTTTCTGACTTCATTTCCGATGGGTAGGGGTGGTGATTGGAATTCGAGTCCGCACAAAGGAAGAATTTGCATCAAATAGAGAGATACTTATGTCTTCAGGGAAATGACTTAGTAAAGTTTTGTTCTTGGCGATATATGGTACCAATGGTTCGGGGATATCTGGTCAACTCCCAGATGCTTTAGTGCACAAATCAGATTAACCAGGCTGTACTACTAATTCGCTGTGTTGGTGAGGATCAGTATCATTTCCAATTGATGTGGGGTGGAAATTGAAATTTGTACAACTAGGCTGTACTACTAATGCGTTGGGATGGTGGAATCAGTATCATTTTCGATGGATGGTGGAAATTGAAATCTGTACAACTAGGCTGTCCTACTCATGCGCCGGGATGGTGAGGATCAGTATAATTTCCAATGGATGTGGGGCGGGGGTGGAAGTTGAAATCTGTACAAATAATTTGTATCAAATAGAGAGATACCTATTTCTCACGGAGATGTTTTAATAAAGTTTTGTTCTTGGCGATATCTGTTACCAAGGGTTCGGGGATATCTGGTCAACTCCCAGGTGCTTCAGATTAACCAGGCTGTACTACTAATACGCTGCGTTGGTGAGGACCAGTATCATTTTCGATGGGTGTGTGGTAGTGGTGGTGGTGGAAATTTGAAGCTGTACAAAGGAAGAATTAAATGGAGAGTTACCTATTCTTCACGAAGTTTTGGTCTTAGCGATATCTGGTACGAGTTGTTTCTTCCTTTTACAAGTCAATCTCCTTTTTGCTTGGTCTAGATTTTTTTTTTCTAAAATGGAGCAGTACACCTAGCGTCAGCTCCCAGATGCTTTATCGTACAGATCTTTATGTTCGATAGGTGTGTGTGGCGGGATTCGAAGCCGCACAAATAAAGAATTTGAATCAAAAAGAGAGTTACCTATTTTTCACGAAGTTTTTGTTCTTGGTGATACCTGGTACTCCCTTTACAAGAAACTTCATGCATGCCTAAGTAAAGTCGAACAGAGAAAGAGCCTATCCCCTTTTTGCTGGTGCTATACAAGAAAGATTGTTTTTTTTTTTTTCTGAAATGGAGCATCACCCCTACCGTATCCTCCCAGATGCTTTGACGCCCAGATTATGTTGTATACTCTCTTTCCTTACTTTCTTACTTCTATTCTTCTAGCGTCTGGACTTTGTCTTGGGGACTTCGTGTCTAGACTTCCATTGGGGATTTCTCTTTATCAGAAGCCCTGTGTCATTGGTAGTTTTTAGATAATAACACAAGACTTCGATTTAACTTAGATCATATTTTATTCTGAAATCCCCACCAGACTACCTGCGCAGATTGAGTCGGCATCGTGCATAACACCACTTACCACCGTCGTGGCTTTGGCCGATCTGACTAAAGAACTCTCTCTAATCTAAACCGGAAGAGGGTCTTCTCCATCGATTATCACGGTATCCACTGGAAGGATCAGGACTGAGGTCAAGCCTTGTCATTCAATCCTTCAAGGTCGTCGGCTACAACTTATAACAGCCATTTTGGTTTCTACACTACTGTACATAAATATTAGGAATCTAATAATTATGTAACAATTAGATTAACCAGGATGTTGGTGATGACAGATATCCTTTCCAATGGGTATGGTGGTGGGAATTCGTAGTCGCACAAAGAATTTGCATCGATGGATAATTACCGATTTCTCCGAAGGTTAGCTGGTAAAGTATCGATCGCTTGTAGCGATAGCTGGTACCAAAGGTTTACTCACTTTAGAAGAAACGTCATCCATGGATAAGTAAAGTCGAACAACGAGGGAATCTATCCCCTTTCTGCTGGTGCTAGATCACGGAGACTGCTTTTGCTGAAGTGGAGCGCCACATCTACCGGCAGCTCTAGATGCTTTGGCACAGAGATTGAATGGATATTCTCTCGAAAGTTACCTGGTGAAGTTTAGTTCTTGACGAAATTTTTGTTGGTTGATTTTAACGACATGTCAACCCGTTTGGTGTTATTTTATGCCTTTGGGCTATTGAATTGCCTCTTATATACTATATGTACAATTTTGTTTACAGTGGTGTGTTGACTTCAGTTTAATTCGTCTCGCTGGTACATCAATTTCCTCGTATATCAAATCGTCACAGATGGAAATGTTTCTGACTTCATTTCCGATGGGTAGGGGTGGTGATTGGAATTCGAGTCCGCACAAAGGAAGAATTTGCATCAAATAGAGAGATACTTATGTCTTCAGGGGAAATGACTTAGTAAAGTTTTGTTCTTGGCGATATATGGTACCAATGGTTCGGGGATATCTGGTCAACTCCCAGATGCTTTAGTGCACAAATCAGATTAACCAGGCTGTACTACTAATTCGCTGTGTTGGTGAGGATCAGTATCATTTCCAATTGATGTGGGGTGGAAATTGAAATTTGTACAACTAGGCTGTACTACTAATGCGTTGGGATGGTGGAGATCAGTATCATTTTCGATGGATGGTGGAAATTGAAATCTGTACAACTAGGCTGTCCTACTCATGCGCCGGGATGGTGAGGATCAGTATAATTTCCAATGGATGTGGGTGGGGGGGTGGAAGTTGAAATCTGTACAAATAATTTGGCTATTGAATTGCCTCTTATATACTATATGTACAATTTTGTTTACAGTGGTATGTTGACATCAGTATAATTCGTCTCGCTGGTACATCAATTTCCTCGTATATCAAATCAATTTTCCCCATTGAAATATTCTGAAAAGGCATTAAACAACCCAATATTTTTATTTGTCATAGCAAATTTGAAAACTTAAATATTTAATCAACTTATTTACATAAGCACATCTAAACCTCGCTTGCAGACTTTATCTCGTAACAATAAGCAAAAAAATAGACTGAGTCAGAACTAATAACTCCGAAAACACGTAAGTAAAAAGTATATATATATATATATATATATATATATATATATATATATATATATATATATATATATATATGGTCAGCCAATGTGTTTGAAATGGCAAAGGCAGACAATTTTTTTTCTATAGCTCTGCTGATGAGGCCTAATAGGCTGAAATGTTCATACAGAGATCGACTTTTTTCTCAATTTGTTTACGCTTTACATTTAAAAACCGATATGCATGCCTAATTCATTTAATTATAATTAATTAATTAACAAATTAGGTATGACTTTAATTAAGCACATAATCGCCCCCTCCCCACAAAAAAAAACATATATTGTTTTTTTCACAGTCATGTTGATCCGATGATAAGTGGGTATTACGTTGCTCTGAAACCAATGATAAAAATACCAATTGTATTGTATTGTTCGCCAGAATAAATATAGGTCTTAAATCTGTAATAAAGCACTTTATTTCCATTTCTCCAATATATATATATATATGAAAGATCTGCAAAATGGTTAGAATTGTTTTTTCAAAAGTTTTTATTTTATTTTACTATAGCTATACGGTTTCACATTTTATATCTTTTCAGGCTATTTAATTACTTTCTGGATACATATATATATATATAACTAACACACATATATGGTTCCATATATATAATATATATATATATATATATATAATGTGTGTAAGTTTTTCTTTCTCCTTTTTGTTCATTCCTCTATTCGAGGCTGGGTAGGAGGGTAATTTGAGTTCATTTGCTTTAGTAGATATAGACTACTGTATATCTGAGTATGTTTTTATTTTATTTTATCGTTTTTATTCGTCCAGCATTTGTTTTTATTGGTCTCGTGTGTATGTATAGTTATTTTTTCAGGCTGGTGAGTGTGCATGTGTGTGTTCTTCCCCTGTCTGTGCGTATGTTTAGAATTTTGATCGGTTAGTGTATGTGTGTGTGGTTGTGCGGTTCACCTGTTTTGATGTGTGTGTATGTGTGTGTATGTAGTTGTATTGATCTTCTATTTGAGTGTGTCCCTGCTTATATCTGTTTTGTTGTTGTACGAGTTATATTCTAGAGAGATTTTTACTTTGATTAGAAGTAATGCGCACACACACGCACACACACACACACACACACACACACACACACACACACATATATATATATATATATATATATATATATATATATATGCATGGTGTATGAGTGTCCAACGGCTGAGTTATAGATACGAAACGCAAGAGGGGTTACCCGATAAAGATGTAAATAAAATTTAATTTGCAATTCCCATTTTTGGTGCTTTAGAGAAGCACCCCCTACCCCATTTGCTTATCTTACTTTCGGGAAAAGCGAACTGATTTAATTTTCCCTGGCGCTATCTTCGGATCTAAAATTTGCATATGCCTCGTGTGGCCTAGATTTGCACAAACCCGGGTAGCCTAGATTTCAACCCGAAAATCCATTTAGATATCGCTAGAGCCTATAAAATGTAACAAGATTAAAGAATTTAAAGTTTTTTTTCTTTTTCTTTGAGCCGGTAGCTACTCTGAGGAGTTAAACTGATTTTTTAATAATTAAGATTCGAAACCAAATGTTGCAGAAAATGTGCCGTCTCAATAATCATTTGATTAAATTAAAATCTGATATGTAAAAGTTTTTATCGGTTAAAGTTGATGCTGAGTCTGACAAAAGTTGACAGAGACAAAGACAAGATGAAGAGATGACAAGGATTTCATTGAAAAGGGGAAAATATCAGACACGTGGTCGAAGAGAAAACACAACTCCCTTTCCCTGAATTTTTGAGATGAGGCATGATGATTAATATTATTTTTTTTATTATAACTAGCAAATATATGCACCCTCCGGGTGCAAGTATTTAAGTTTTAATGTAATATAATATTGTATTAAATTGGAAAGGCTAATGAAACTAAATAAGAATACAGATAAAAAGATTTGAAACAGAGGGAGTATAATAAAAAATGGAACAACTGAAACTTACTCTTCCATCACTCTCGTCTTTCATTGTTATTTTTTCTAATTTAAGTATTTAGTTATAAGAGGCAGTAAAGAATAAACTGACAGTTATTTTATCTTGTTAATGGATTTCATTTAAGATTTATTGAAGAGATTTTTGCTTATATTCATTAAAATAAAACCAAACAGTTGGAAATCAATAATACTAAGCACATATTTATTAAATTCGATTTTTTAATATTAATATGCAAATTAGCCTTTCCGTTCACACTGTAAATCGCTATTTTGTTGTATATATAAATATAATTGCATGTTGTTAGTATGTAGACATAGTTAACAGTATTAATAATGTAAGACAATTTTATTAATAATTGAGGTTTAGATAAAAAATAAAATCATGGAGAATGTGATGTCAATAACTAAGAAAATTGTGACTTGAGTAGGAATATAGTTTCGGTTACAGACAGAAAAACACCCAATCTCCATTATAATAAGATATCGTATGTTCTGGTCAATAAATGGAACTGTTTAAAGATATGATTGTAAAGATACCCCAGATCTTCAGCCAAGTGCCATATTTGTACTTTTCGTTTAATAAATATAAAAAATCTTATTCTTCAAGATCCCGGTGAACCTGTTGAATCTAACAAATGGTAAACCACAAGGACGCGAGAAAGGGTTACATGAGAGAAGGGATTTTAATTTTAGTTAGTAACCGATAGAGGACAAGAAAGGAGCTTAAATTTCTGACATACAATTAAGATTTCCTTCGTGGACATTTGGAAAATGACCACTTCTCGTTTCCCTGTGTTTGAGGTCTCTCCCTAGGGTGTTTGAAACACACTAAAAAGGGGAGTTGTATTATTTGTATTATTCGGACTATTGTCCTCGTCTTCATTGTATCTGTACAACGTTTCGGCCGATGTGCCCTCCGGCCTTCATCAGGCATTCCTTGTCGGACTCGGGAACCTTCTAGGAGTTAGGTTAAGACAGTTCTAAGTGACAGTTATCTCTGGACTGCAGGTTCAATCTTGGCCAGGGGCACCGGTAACATAGAATAATAATTGACACAGCTTAACGCTTCTACCCCAGCTATGGTTAGCGGAATTAGAACAGGATACCCCAATGGACTGAATAAAGGGTTAGGTTCAAAGTTCCCTGGTGGCTGACGGTTACGACAAGAAGGTTCCCGATTACGACAAGAAATACCTGAAGAAGGCTGGAGGGCACATCGGCCGAAACGTTGTACAGATAACAATGAAGATGAGGACAATAGTCCGAATAATACAAATAATACAACTCCCTTTATTAGTGTGTTTCAAACATCCTAGGGAGAGACCTCAAAAACAGAGAAAGTCCACGAAGGAAATCTATTATCTTAATCGTATGTCAGAAATTTAAGCTCCTTTCTTGTCCTCTATCGGTTACTAACTAAAATTAAAATCCCCTTCTCTCATGTAACCCTTTCTCGCGTCCTTGTGGTCTACCCTTTGTTGGGTTCAACAGGTTCATCGGGATCTTGAAGAATATGGTACTTGGTCTGAAGATCTGGTGTATCTTTACAATCATATCTTTAAACAGTTCCATTCATTGACACAGAACATACGATATTATTACTTTCACCATAATATCGCATTTATCATGAACATCTTTCACAGTACAACCACCAAAACACAGTATACAATCAATTCTGAGCACACTAGCTCTCCCCTGTCGATTTCGCCACGATACCTGTTCGAGATATTCGGTAGGGACTCACAGTTTATTGCATTATCATTTGTTTCTTAACTAACGATAATGTTGTTCTTTGAATAGACTGCACAATATTTTCAAAAACATGGAAATTTAGGAACAAGTGTCAGACTGGTTGGTTGGTTGGATTTTACGGCATGTCATCCCTTATTGGGTTATTTTATGCCAAAGACGTTTTGTTTTATTCCTTCTTGTTGGGTATTCAATTGTTTCGAACTAAATTTTTAAAAACATTTTAAAACCCAATTCAACCCATAGATGGGACTAACTGGTACTACCACTCCGGGACAGGGTGGACCGGAGAACAATGACAATGAGAGTTACGTTTTGTTTGTTTTATGGCGTATCAACATCGGTGTGTCATTTAATGCCGACAAAGTTTTGAAATAAATTCATTCTTAATGGATACTAAGTTTTTTTTTACAAACAGATTTTACAAACAGATTTAACCCATAGATGGGACATTAACAGATACTAACGCTTTGGGTCAGAGTTAACCAGGCTGCAATGGTGATAAAGGGGTGCTCCACATTCCCCAGACCTCCAGATCTAGAACCTCACCATCAGATAGAGTTTAACATCATCCCAGAACATGATGAGTCTCAGCCACCGCTTTCTCGCACCCATATGATAAAAAGGGTTGGGGTTGCCGTAAGTAAATAGGGTTGGGGCAATCCTATATATGCTAGGGCTTGACATGACCAGCCGGCTGATCGGATGGGGTCTCTTCGACCGCCCATCTAGCCTAAGTAAGGGCCTGTGGAGTGTTGCAGGTCATGGACTGCTCATTCGCCAGGATTCCGTCCTTAAGCATCACGGATTGCCACTTGTAGTGAAGGGTTCCTCCCCATAGCTCCAAATTGGAACATTACCATTAGATGAAGTTTAAGTGTCTGACTTTATTTACTAATTTGTATTGATTTGGTGATTGGATGGAATAGGATCAGGAGACTGATTTCACTTAAGGGAGGGAGCACTCAATGTCAGTCCGACCCCAAATAAGTAAATGTGCCCGAGTGCAATACTTTACTCTTAGACTCAGCCTAACAGAATTATGAGCGGACAAACAAATATTTTTTTAGCAATCTAGATAAAATGAATTAAGTGGGAAATTATTGGTAATACGACGATTAATAAAAACAGTTGAAAGAGTCATTCATTAGATTAAAAAGACGTGATTATTTACAATTATAAAGTAAATAGATAACATACATAAATTACATTGAATGGGAATTAAATATCCAATAACTTAAATATAATGATTCTTCATACAGATTAGAAATAATGAGTGAAATTGGTTTATATTCTAAATATTTAGTTAAATACTTCTCATAAATATTTGAACAGAGAGACAATAGATATATAGTTTACGTGTGGCATAAGGCCAGAGGTTTAATAAGAACCGAACCCACTTACTTGTGAAACTTTGTTAAGGGAATGGTGATCCTCTTTCACCGGACACCAGCAGCAGCCTGTGGGGATTTAAATAATAAAATTAAATTAAATTAAAATTAAATAAATAAAAAGTTCTAAGCGTCTGGACTCTGGCGTCTGATCATAAAAGTCTCCATCTATACTTCGAAAGAGTTCTCTTCATCTCATCATTTCATATTCCCTATAAGCCCTTAGGGTCACATGATGCCCACTATAAAAGAGGGGCTTTCGAAGAATTCGGCCTCTTTTTGCCTCTAGCATTGGCTAGCTACACTTGTTCCGTATCCTTAAAAGCCATCAGACGGCGACGAATCTCTTTAGAAGCTAGAGCGACAAACGCACACCTAAAACCCATTTTGTAGGGCTTAACAGGTTACGAGGAACAGAACTCGAGTATTTCAGTCAAGATCCTCAGGTTTTTTTAAATCTGCAACCAACCCTTTAACTACATTAAATTATCCTTAAACTATCTTTTACCAACCAAACACATTGAACTCTTTGTATTCCTTTGGACTCTATGAACATTCTTTAAAACTCGTTTGGTTGTTTCATTTTATGTATATTGATACCCCTGTTTGATATTTGTTTTATGTTTTACATGTAAAGTAAACATTTTGTTCTATAAAAAGTCATTTGTCTCCTTTCTTCAAAAGCAGCACCCATCTCCTTACTGCGTTCGAAGTACGGTTTATTCTCTTACAAAACGTAGGGTTTAAACAGTGCTTTGCCGGACAAAAATCCCCACATACTGCAACACCCCACTTTGTCACTTACTTAGGCTAGACGGGCGGTCAGAGAGGCCCCCTTGGATCAATCGGTTGGTCATGTCTTGCCCTAACACCTATATGATTGTCCGAACTCTAATGCTCTTATGGCAACCCCCAACACTTTATTATATATGTCCACGCTACCTTAATTAAATATAAAGACTCTATCAATGATATTGAGTACTGTTTACTCACAAATATATCACCCATATTATCTATTATATATCTATCTCTATATATATACACCAGCCAATACAATAACATTTAATTTTTCCGGTTTTACGGTCAGATAACGATGAACCAACCGGTCCCGCTGGATAATTTTAGCAGTGGTGAGCCTCAACAATACTTAGTTGGATGACCCCTAAAGCAACAGTAAGTACAGTATGAAATTTATATTAAAAAAATAGCTTATCAAAAGGATTGATATGCCGTAATAATAAAACAACCAACTTACCGTAGTTGCTCTGCGTCTTATACATTTTAGGTGAAGTTTGAGACCTCCCGTAGGCCTAGGCTAATCTTCTCTATGATGTTCACTAACCCAGCTTACGGTCAGTACTTTTTCCTACCCTAAACTCCATGCATCCTTATTTTAGTGCTGGTAGTGTTATAATCAAGGTTAACAGGGCGTTTTCAACAATATATGCTTAAATACATTAAACACTTTTTTCCTGAATCTGACCTGCTGAAATGGGGGTGCGTCTGATATCCCCGTGTGTCTTATATGCTGTCAAATACGGTAATTTCTCTTTTTTTTTTCTTTAACCAATTGTGTCATTTAATCAATTAGTACCATCTCGTCTAATCCAGGTTCTTTTTGTGTTCAACTTATTGGTGAACAAGAAGCGGGTAACCGGCATCGACTGGGTAGAGAGTGGGGGCAAAAAAATATCTGGTGTATTGATTTGTTTACTTTTGAGATTTACAAATGCTAGACATTTTTAAGTAGAATTTCTATGCTATTCCTATGTATTTTTCAATTTTTAAATATCGAATATAAATCAAATCTTCATAATTCTTGCACAAAAGCAAGAACTGGTGATAGGGCCTGGTTAGCTCAGAGCGTTCGGCTAGAAACCACAAGGTTCCTAGTTCGATACACGCCCTCGCCAACTCAGCGTATGAGTAGCACAGGGATCTGTGAGGTAAAGTAAGGAGCTGATGGTAGGTGTGGTGCTCCACCTCAGACGCTAAAAATAATTTCCTTGGTCTAGCGCTAGTGAAAAGGGGATAGACTCCCTCGCTGCATGGCTGATACCGACATTAGGCCGCCCCGACGACTTTTTTTATATATATATATATTTACTTTGGTGTAAATTGTTTTATTTTCGTAGTTTCATACGGACATACATACATACGAACTGCACTTTATGTTTGCATAGATAATATCTTTAGCGATGTTATGCTGATATTTAAATTATTAATAAGCTGCTTAAGGAAGTGTTTGGAAACGTGTTATATGTGTAACTGGTGTCTGTGCGAAATATTCACTTCTTCGTAAGAACACGAAAATATAGCTGTTTTCTGGTAATTGGGATTATATGTAGTATACTTTTTTTTAGATACTTGCCATTAAAATGCATTATTTCTCCATGGTATCATGTTATATTTTTGTCGATTCGCTGTTGTCACGATTGCATAACATTTACAGATTTGCACTGTCTTCCTATAAATCTATAATAGCCTTTTTTTTTGAGTCAGGTTAAATTTGATCCATTCATTAATTTCAACGGTATATCAACGTGTTGAAATAAATAAATAAGAAATAAGAAATTTATTAATCAATAGTAGTACAAATTATTTAAAAAAATATATATAAATAAATAAAAACTTTATTGGTTTAAACTACTATTGAAGGGAGGCCATGCCTAATAGCGTGAAGCTAATCCCATGGACATGACCACCCTTGGACGCTCACAGGAAACAATACATGAAACACACAACGTAAACATATACATATATATCATGAGACAAATTAGCCGTGTGAGAATCTAAATGCAAATCTGTTGTTTATAAGAGGCAATAAAATGATTTCTCAAAAGTGTTTTAAGGACAAAATAATTAACTGAAACAAGCTTCATCTTTTCTTTATCAAAAATAACGACTGAACAGTATTCCAAGAATTAATTGCATTAAAACGAATCGAATTATGCCCAAAACTAACAGTGTTGATGATAGGGAAATTAAGCAAACCAGATTGGTCAGCACGAGTGACATGAGCTTGGGTGAAGTCAACTGCAAAAGCATTCTGAACAGAAACAGGTATTTTATTGTGTAATAGTTTATGTAAGAACAATATATTTTCACAATGGACCATATCAGAAAATTTGAGAATCTCCAAATTTGCATACAGGTTGTTAGATGATGTTGGGATCTGCCTAGAATCCACAAGGTTTCGGGTTCGATGGATTTCTCCACCAACTCAGCATAACTTAGGTAAACTGATATGTGCAGTCAAGTGGGGGAGCTGATGGAGGTGTGGCGCTCCACTTTAGCAAAATTTTGTTGCATAGCGCCTTCTTTACCGGCACTAAATAGGTATATTTAATATACTGGTCTTTTCACGTTACCAAATCTATATAACGTTATATACCTTTCTTACTTCTTACTCTGTCGTCTATTCTTCTGGCCGGCTTTGCTTCTGATCGTCTATCATCTATCTTGGTCTGGTATATCTTCTAAGGTCTCGTCTGGTCTTCTATTGAGGATTCCGGGTCTGGTTTCTGTTGGGGATCGTTCCTCATCAGAAGCCCTGTGTCATTGTTAGTTTTTAGTAATAAACACAAGACTTCGATTTAGGTTGATGTTACTTTATTCCAAATCCCCACCGAGACAATCTGCGCAGATGAGGCTTACATGTTGCTAGCTCGGCTTCTAAGTTCTAACTAAGTTACTTACTTAGTATCCTTAAACCGTAAGGAGGCCTTCTATTGCCTTCCGGTTCTCACGATCCATTCCCAGAACGCAAGGTCAGAGTGAGGTCAAACGCTGTCACTCACTCTCAATGCCATCAGCTATACTAATCACCATTATGATTTCTACACTACCTTAAAATGTATTAGGGATCCAATTATTATGTAACAATTTCCCAGGTCTGGCGCTAGATACTAACAATAGGCCACTCCAACATCTCTACTTTATTTGTTGTTTTTTTTCTTAAGAGTTTTTTGTGCGCACGGTCCTATCGAATACGAATAATTGTTAAACATATCTATTAGGCCCATAAATGGGACCATAACTGGCACTACCACTCTGCTGTTGTGTTGTTCTACCGTTGTTCCCAGAATCTAGATGGTGATCCTAATGTAACATGGTGCACTAACCACACCACTAAGACGATAGGTAACGCGCACAGGTCCCCGGCGCTTATATGTATACGAAGAGAGTCTCTCAACGCGGTCCGCAAGGCAACGGGTCGTTTGCGTGTTCCAAACAAATCATTTTTATTTTCTCTAGTCAGTAAAGAATATAGTGTTATTATATTCTGCGTGTGGGAAGGGGTCACTTAATGAATATAGCCACCTGAGAGTGGCCGGGTTTCTCAAGGCACGTGTTTCACGCAAGCGTCTTCCATCACGGTAATGTGTAAACAAATTATATTAGGCAATTGATGTTTTTTATGGTCATTACAGAGGAGAGTCCCGTTGTTTTTTGTTTATTTGTGTTTTGAAGTCGGATGTCATTTCACTAATAGGTCTTTTTTAGTGGCAAAGTATATATAGACACAGAAATCCCTTTTCTTAAAAAAAATATCAGAGAGAGAGAGAGAGAGAAGAGAGAGAGAGAGAGAGAGAGAGAGAGAGAGAGAGTCTCCCGTTGTTAGGGGTATTTGCCTCTCATCCCACTTATGAGAGCGTGACACAAGGACATTTTTATGTGTCCCACCCACAAGTCGAAGCTCATGGGTGGTGGGCACAAAAAACGCGTCGATCCCGTTGGCATTCACCCGAAGCTCACTGGAACCCCGGTGGAAGGCAAAAGTCTTCCGTTGTTAGTTCTGTCTAGAGACAGAGAGAGAGAGACAGACAGACAGACAGACAGAGAGAAAAAGACAGACAGATAGACAGAGATAGAGAGAAACAGAGAGAAAAACAGAGAGAGAGAGAGAGAGAGAGAGAGAGAGAGAGAGACAGACAGATATACAGACAGACAGACAGACATACAGATAGATAGATAGATAGAGAGAGAGAGAGACAGACAGACAGACAGACAGACAGATAGATATACATAGAGAGAGAAAGCAGAGAGAGAAAGACAGAGAGACAGTGAGACATAGAGAGGGGGAGATATAGAGATAACATAAAGAGAGACATATAAACAGAGAGAGAGAGAGAGAGAGAGAGAGAGAGAGAGAGAGAGAGAGAGAGAGGTGGGAATTGAACCGAAACGAAACGAAGTGTCTTTTCTCTAACTGTATAAAACTATGTTTCTTTTTTATTCTTATTTCAGTACAATTTAAAGCCTAAATAACAATATACAACTATTAAAATAATTGTTTAAGAAAGCCTTAATTAATTTATTCCAAATGCTCGTAAAAATAAAGGAGTTAACCCTATAAGGGTGACAATAGAAGGAACCTCAGATTGACTGGCACGTTGTTAAATTTAATATATATATATATATATATTATATATATATATATATATAATATATATATATATATTTTTTTTTTGCCGACAATCTTTGGGAGAATATGTGCCTAATTGAAGTCGTACCTAATTTTGAAAATTAATTAATTGATAATTAATTAATTAGGCGGGCATACCTATTCAAATGTAAGGCTAAACAAATCGAGAAAAATCAATCTCTGTATCCACACTTCAGTTCACCAGGCCTCATCATCAGAGCTATAGACAGGAAGACTGCTTTGTGTGTGATTCGAACCCTGACTGTCAAGCTGACAGGCTTACACCAGCTGTTTTTTTTCCCCAGATTTTTTGTTTGTTTGTATTCCACTTATGATGAGGCCTGGTGGGCTGAAGATTGCATACAGAGATTGATTTTTCTCGGTTTGTTTAGCCTTACATTTGAATAGGTACGCCCGCCAAATTCATTAATTATCAATTAATTAATTTTCAAAATTAGGTACGACTTCAATTAGGCACATATTCTCCCAAATATATCTATCTATCTATCTCTCTCTGTCTGTCTGTCTGTCTCTCTCTCTCTCTCTCTCTCTCTATATATATATATATATATATATATGTGTGTGTGTGTGTGTTATATATATATATATATATATATATATATATATTATATATAATGCAATATAATACCATGGAATGTGAATGTGAAAAGTATTAGCATATGAAGGTGCCCAATGCTAAATTAGCAGAGCAAATATAAGATCAGAGATTAAATATCATTGATTTAATATCCCGTAACTCCAGTTTTATGCGTACTTGCAATCGTCAAAAGATTTTGCATGTATGCTAAGACGATTCCAAGTACGTATGAAACTGCTGTTGCGGGATGTTAGATCTATAATATTTAATACCCGATTATTATATATATATATATATATATATATATATATATATATATATATATAAGTGTATTTTGGCAGCATTTTTTTTCTTTTAAGCATGATGTGTTAAACTGTACAGACAATTCTTGTCTGTACAGTTCCCACAACCTCCCCTTTACCAACTGTTACTACCTCCCACTTCCAATTCCTGCGCTACAACTCGTTCTCCTTAAAAACGAGACACGGAACATACCATCAGTTTCCTACTTGCTGCTGGCAAATCGACATGCTGAAAGCGCTCGTAATGAAACCTTTGGTGGACTGTTACACCAGTTCCATCCTGACACCAAAATGATGGCCCGAAAATTAGAAAGGATCGAACAAAACTCGTCTGACAAGTATATATATATATATATATATATATATATATATATATATACTTAATTTTCTTTTTATCTACATTCTCTATAAGCTCCTACATTTCAATATTATCATCCTTTTTTTGGTTTGGTTTGGGTTGGGTTTTACGGCATATCAACCTCAGTGGGTCATTTAATGCTGACAAAGTTTTGAAATAAATTTATTCTTAATGGATAATCACATTTTTTTTAAACTAATGTTTTTTCTATTTAACCCATATGTGGGACTCTAACATGTACTACCACTCCGGGTCAGAGTGGACCAGGGAGCAATGGTAATGAAGGGGTGCTCCACATTCCCTAGGCCTTCAGAACTGGAACCTCACCATCAGATAGAGTTTAACGTCATTCCCAGGACATGTAGACCCTCAGCCACAGCCTTCTAGCACCCATATAATAAAAAGGGGTTGGGGCTTGCCATAAGGGCAATAGGCTTGGGGCCATCATATAGTTCTTAGGGCTTGACGTGACTAGCTGATTGATCGGAGGGGGACTCTCGGACCGTCCGTCTAGCCCAAGAAAGGGACAAAGTAGAGTTTTGCAATTCATGGACTGTTCATCCACCAAAGTTCTATCCTTAAGCATCACAGGTCACCGGCCACGGCCATCAGGTGTCCTCATTGGGGGAGTCTTACCCCTCTGCAGAGGTGCAGTCGGTGCATTCTAACGCCCCAGCTGACAGAGCGACTTCTCTTTGTATTTTTCTCTTTTTTATCTCAACTTATTTTGCTAACAATTTATTTCATCGTTCCCTCATTTTCTTTTCCTTCTTTATTATTTTTCTATTCACAAGGGATATATATATATATATATATATATATATATATATATATATATATATATATATATATCTTATTTATTTGCAAGTTTATTGTCAGATGGAAATGAGGTTCTGCGAAGCAACGGAGGTATGTTAACGATTAAATATTTTTCTAGGCATAAGTTTTATAATATATACTCTGAAATCCGACGTTCGAACATGATATATATATATATATATATATATATATATATATATATATATATATATATATATGAAAATTAGTAATAATTAGATTCCCAAATAAAAATTACTTGATTAATAAAAAGGATGAGTTCATAGGAAAATGTATGCATAGATTACACAATGCATTAGAATACCAATGAGATAAAATTGATCAATAAGGGCATAATACAGTAAAATTATGATAAAGCCGTAACAAAGAGAACCTACTAGAAGAAATAAATAAATAAAAACTTAGCCAAACTTCAGACAAACTGACCCCAAAAAGGTCAATAGAGTAAGTTGAAGATAGTGGTAAGGGTAATAAAAGTATAATGTTACAGTGCGCTACTACCCACGTAGGTCAAGATAGGAGGAGTTTAACCTCAGCTACAAACTAGCAGCCCACTAAGCTTAAATTTCAGGAAGAATTAAAGAAATATCAGTCTAGCTATAGTAAAGTAACCTAAAATATCCACTCAGTCCCCCCGATGAAGGTGTTAGAGTTACACTGAAACCGCGATCGGGAAATAACTTCTTATATATATATATATATATATATATATATATATATATATATATATATATATATATATATGAGTATGAAAAGGTGGAATGAAAACATCACACAATGCTGTGAAAGAGAAAACAATTTATAATATAATCATAGCTGATGCTGATCAATATTTCGATTTTACAAAAATCATCATCAGAGCTCATTCACTCCGTGGTAATAATAATAACCTTTCATTAGATCCAAATTGCTTAACATTATCTAAAATAATAACAAATTCTGCCCATAACTTTTTTACTTTATATATGAAAACAAAATACAATAAATATTTAATCATTTATGAAATACAGAACTTTAAAAATTAAAATAAAAAAATTAAAAATAAAAATAAAAAAAATAAAAAAATAATTAATCGTAAAAAATTCCTTTTCTAAAAATCTTTTGAATTCCAGCCGTCACATTTTTTTAATGCCCATCCCCTTCCGATTAAATTGATTCGTCTTGTTGCCAACATCTCAAAATCAGCTACATTTGGATAGTTTACCGACAAAAAGGTATACATAGCGACATGACCGACATATATATGGCACGAATGCCCATATTGGTGAATAATGTAACAACTTTCGTTCTTTTTTGCAGTATTAGGGTTTTTTGTTTGTGAACTGATTTGACATTCTTCTCCGACCCAAACAACCATGGAGTGAATGAGCTCTGATGTTGATTTTTTTTTAATTGAAATATTGATCAGTATCAGCTATGATTATATTATAAATTGTTTTCTCTTTAACAGCATTGTGTGATGTTTTCATTCCACCTTTTCATACTCATATTGTCGGATTCATTTCCTTTCTTTTAACTTATATATATATATATATATATATATATATATATATATATATATATATATATATATATATTAGAGGTCTCGAAGCAGTTTAAATGTCAATAGACTTATTGACAAAAATGTGATTAGATGTATCAAATTTCGAATGGAAGAAAATTACTTATTCTAAATCGAAAATTTCAAAATGTTGTTGTAAAGTTTTTAAATGCCATCCTTGGCCAGTTGAAAAGGGCTTAAAGAAAGTCCTGTGTTATGGAATCCTTTGGTAAGCGTATAAGTCCTATCCTGCGTATTGGTAAAGGTCCAGTGATTTAGTCCTATGTCCGTCTTTGAAGAATGTTGTAATAATTATGACCAGTAAGGTCGCTTTAAGTATTGTATCAACCTCAGAGTACTGCCAGTGATTGGCCAAGAGATCTATCATAGGATTTTGGCCTAGTCTATAAGTAAGAGCGGGGATTCATCACACACCTTATATCCAGAATTTCTCAACAATATATTATATATATATATATATATATATATAATATATATATATATATCCTTCTTTTTACTGACCGTCCCGGTATAGACAAAGACAATTGAAACACTCCTTGGCAATTTTGCTGAGGATGTGACTGCTGAAGTTGGACTTACATGAAGGTATAATATACATTTTTTTTCTCCCCCTTTGCCTTCATATTGCCCCACCATTTTGTATGGTTTAATCTCCCTCTTTTACCCAATTCATATACAGTTTGACTTTTAAACGATCTACCGGTCGTTACTTTTGAAAAAGCACCGGTCGAAAGGGCCCTTAAGTTTCTCCTTTTTTTTCCTTTCGCTCCCTTTTCTTTTATATTCAAAATTGCTGATCAATAAAGTGTGTTATTTTTTTAAAATTATATATAAATTCAGCTGTACCAAAAAATTTGTTTATATATAATGTTGTGTGTGTGTGGTGTGCGTGTGTGTGTATGTGTGTCTGTGTATGTGGTGTGTGTGTGTGTTGGTGTAAGTTGAAAACAATGGAAGTGAATCCGATGTATGTTGAAAATGGAAAATAATAAAGGAGAGAAAATTTTGAATGTATAAAGATATTAATGAAATACCGACACGTGTTTCAGCGAGAAGATGTTCTTGTACACATTGTATTCTATTCATTATTATTTTAAAATAAAATAAAATAATAAATTTATATCATGAATTAATAATAGAAAATATTTAAAAAAAAGACTTCTTATTATTTCTATTATTTTATTTCATTTTATATTTAAAAATAAAATAAATAGAATACAATATATTACATATATATATATATATATATTGTGTGTGTGTGTGTGTGTGTGTTGTGTGTGTATTTATATAGATAAAAGGTGGCTTACGGTGAATATGGGGCACGAATCATTGGAGGTGCACAGAATCCAGGGGTTAAGTCCGCGTTAAACAAATACAAAGTGCTCAATACAAAGTAGAGCAATTTATTAAAGAAATGGATACAATAGAAACCTACTCAAGTTTCACCATTAGGATCTCAGGTTAAATCCACTGAATTAATCGAGTTACGAATTAATTGCATAGGTTTATGTTATCCATTTCTTTAATATATATATATATATAAATAATAATATTATATATATATATATATATATATATATATATATATAATAATATAAAATAGCTAGTTCTGTTGGATTTAGGATACACCCATTGAGCGGGGCCTGATTAAGGGCCTGGCCACCTAAATTAAATCCGGATCAGCCAATCGAGAAAGTTACCCTTTTCTCTAGCGCAAGACCAAGGAGTTGTTTTTGCGTCTTCTGAGGTTGGAGGCCATACTACATCAGCATACTCATTGGATTGGCAGGGCCAGTATCCGAATACTAGGAACCTTGTGGTTACTAGCCCCCGCCGAACCTTTTCAACGACTGAGCTAAATTACCCAACTTAAGGTACCATGACATTGAAAACGTACATTGTTACGACGTAGGTCCACACCCATGCCATATATTATATATTATATAAATATACTATATATTTATATAAGTCGCGAATATGTGACATACATATTACGGACAAAACATACAGCATACAATATCTCTAAATCTTGAAAGAAAAAAATGTATCACATTCTTTTTGATGTTGAAAGATGTTATCAAGTGCTAAGATAGAATAGAATAGAAATGCTTATTGAAAGCCCCCAGCTTTCTTCTTTATTCTTTTTTTGACATGTAGCTGGAATAATTAGAAGGAAAATAGGCAGAGACATTAGGTGCTTGAGACACAAGTCTTATCAAGATGGCCGCCACTTTGAGTGAGTGAATGAAACACAGTGCACACGCCGAAACAATATGGATTTTGGACAGAAGGAATGGCAACCAAAAAGAAAAGGGGAGGAAGGGGAGGGGTTGGACATA
>CM042149.1:55627443-55635631 GCA_023376005.1 Doryteuthis pealeii | reverse complement strand
GGCAGAGTCTCTCAACGCGGTCCGCAAAAGGCAACGGCTGTCGTTTGCGTGTTCCAAACAAAATCATTTTTATTTTCTCTCTAGTCCAGTTACAAGAACTATAGTGTTATTAATAATTCTGCGTGGGGAAGGCGTCAACTTTAATGAATATAGCCACCTGAGCAGTCGGCCCAGGGTTTCTCAAGGCACGTGTTTCACGCAGCGCCCGTCTTCCATTCACGGTAATGGGTAAAACAAATTATATTAGGCAAAGTGATTGTTTTTTTATGCTCACTTTACAGAGGAGAGTTCCGCGTTGTTACTTCCTTGCTTTATTTGTGTTTGAAGTTCGAATTGTCATTTTCACCTAATAGGTTCTTTTTTTAGTGGCAAAGTATACATAGACACAGAATCCCTTTTCTTAAAAAAATCATCAGAGAGACGAGAGAGAGGCAGAGAGAGACAGGAGAGAGAGGGCAGAGAGACAGAGAGAGAGAGGAGAAGAGTCTCCCCCGTGTAGGGGTATTTGCCTCTCATCCCACTTATGAGAGCCCGTGACACAAGGACATTTTCTATGTGTCCCACCCACAAGTCGACAGCTCATGGGGTGGGCACAAAAAACGCGTCGATTCCCCCGTGGCATTCACCCGAAGCCTCACTGGAACCCCGGGTGGAAGGCAAAATGGTCTTCCCGGTTTGCGTTAGTTCTGTTCTAGAGAAGGAGAGAGAGAGACAGACAGACAGACAGGGACAGAGAGAAAAAGACAGACAGTAGACAGACATAGAGAGAAACCAGACGAGAAAAACAGAGAGAAGAGAGAGAAGAGAGAGAGGAGAGAGAGACAGACAGATATACAGAACCAGACAGGACAGACCACATACAGCATAGATAGATAGAAGAGAGAGAGAGAGACAGACAGACAGACAGACAGACAGACTAGACCTATACATAGATGGAGAGAAAGCAGAGAGAGAAAGACAGAGAGACAGTGAGACATAGAGAGGCGGAGATATAGAGATAAACATAAAGAGAGACATATAAACAGAGGAGAAGAGAGAGAGAGAGAACAGAGAAGAGAGAGAGAGAGAGAAGAGAGGTGGGGAATTGAACCGAAACAAACGAAGTGTCCTTTTCTCTAACTGCTATAAAAACTATGTTTCTTTTTTATTCTTATTTCAGTACAATTTAAAGCCTAAATAACAATATACAACTATTAAAATAATTGTTTAAAGAAAAGCCTTAATTAAAATTTATTCCAAATGCTCGTAAAAATAAAGGAGTTAACCCTATAAGTGACAATAGAAGGAACCTCCAGATTGACTGGCCACCGTTGTTAAATTTAATATATATAATATATAATATATATATATATATATATATATATATATATATATTTTTTTTTTTTGCGACAATCTTTGGGAGAATATGTCGCCTAATTGAAGTCGTACCTAAATTTGAAAATTAATTAATTGATTAATTAATTAATTAGGCGCGGCATACCTATTCAAATGTAAGGCTAAACAAATCGAAGAAAAATCAATCTCTGTATCCACACTTCAGTTCACCAGCGCCCATCATCAGAGCTATAGACAGGAGAAAAGACTGCTTTGTGTGTGATTCGAACCCTGACTGTCAAGCTGACAGGCTTACACCAGCTGTTTTTTTTCCCCCAGATTTTTTGTTTTGTTTGTATTCCACTTATGATGAGGCCTGTGTGGGCTGAAGATTGCATACAGAGATTGATTTTTCTCGGTTGTTAGCCTTACATTTGAATAGGTACGCCCGCCAAATTCATTAATTATCAATTAATTAATTTTCAAAATTAGGTACGACTTCAATTAGGCACATATTTCTCCAAATATATCTATCTATCTATCTCTCTCTGTCTGTCTGTCTGTCTCTCTCTCTCTCCTCTCTCTCTATATTATATATATATATATATATATGTGTGGTGTGTGTGTTGTATATATATATATATATATATATATATATATATATATAATAATGCAATATAATACCATGGAATGTGAATGTGAAAAAGTATAGCATATGAAGGTCCCAATGCTAAATTAGCAGAGCAAATATAAGATCAGAGATTAAAATATCATTGATTTAATATCCCGTAACTCCAGTTTTATGCCGTACTTGCAATCGTCAAAAGATTTGCATGTATGCTAAGACGATTCCAAGTACGTATGAAACTGCTGTTGCGGGATGTTAGATCTATAATATTTAATACCGATTATATATATATATATATAATACTATATATTATATATATATATATATATATAAGTGTATTTGCAGCATTTTTTTTCTTTTTAAGCCATGATGTGTTAAACTGTACAGACAATTCTTGTCTGTACAGTTCCACCAACCTCCCCTTTACCAACTGTTACTACCTCCCACTTCCAATTCCTGCGCTACAACTCGTTCTCCTTAAAAACGAGACACGGAACATACCATCAGTTTTCCTACTTGCTGCTGGCAAATCCGACATGCTGAAAGCGCTCGTAATGAAACCTTTGGTGGACTGTTACACCAGTTCCATCCTGACACCAAATGATGGCCCGAAAATTTAGAAAGGATCGAAACAAAACCGTCTGACAAGTATTATATTATATATATAATATATATATATATATATATATATTACTTATTTTCTTTTTATCTACATTCTCTATAAGCTCCCTAACATTTCAATATTATCATCCTTTTTTTGGTTTGGTTTGGGTTGGGTTTTACGGCATATCAACCTCAGTGGGTCATTTAATGCTGACAAAGTTTTTGAAATAAATTTATTCTTAATGGATAATCACATTTTTTTTTTAAACTAATGTTTTTTCTATTTAACCCATATGTGGGACTCTAAACATGTACTACCACTCCGGGTCAGAAGTGACCAGGGAGCAATGGTAATGAAGGGGTGCTCCACATTCCCTAGGCCTTCAGAACTGGAACCTTCACCATCAGATAGAGTTTAACGTCATTCCCAGGACATGTAGACCCTCAAGCCACAGCCTTTAGCACCCAAATAATAAAAAGGGGTTGAGGGCTTGCCATAAGGGCAATAGGCTTGGGGCCATCCATTGTTCTTAGGGCTTGACGTGCACTAGCTGATTGATCGGAGGGGGGACTCTCGGACCGTCCGTCTAGCCCCAAGAAAGAGACAAAGTAGAGTTTTGCAATTCATGGACTGTTCATCCACCAAAGTTCTATCCTTAAGCATCACAGGTCACCGGCCACGGCCATCAGGTGTCCTCATTGGGGGAGTCTTACCCCTCTGCAGAGGTTGCAGTCGGTGCATTCTAACGCCCCAGCTGACAGAGCGACTTCTCTTTGTATTTTTCTCTTTTTTATCTCAACTTATTTTGCTAACAATTTATTTCATCGTTCCCTCATTTTCTTTTCCTTCTTTATTATTTTTCTATTCACAAGGGATAATATATATATATATATATATATAATATATATATATAATATATATATATTATAATCTTATTTATTTGCAAGTTTATTGTCAGATGGAAATGAGGTTCTGCGAAGCAACGGAGGTATGTTAACGATTAAATATTTTTCTAGGCATAAGTTTTTATAATATATACTCTGAAATCCGACGTTCGAACAATAATATATATATATATATATATTATATATATATAATATATATATATATATATATTATATGAAAAATAGTAATAATTAGATTCCCAAATAAAAATTACTTGATTAATAAAAAGGATGAGTTCATAGGAAAATGTATGCATAGATTACACAATGCATTAGAATACCAATGAGATAAAATTGATCAATAAGGGCATAATACAGTAAAATTATGATAAAGCCGTAACAAAGAGAACCTACTAGAAGAAATAAATAAATAAAAACTTAGCCAAACTTCAGACAAACTGACCCCAAAAAGGTCAATAGAGTAAGTTGAAGATAGTGGTAAGGGTAATAAAAGTATAATGTTACAGTGCGCTACTACCCACGTAGGTCAAGATAGGAGGAGTTTAACCTCAGCTACAAACTAGCAGCCCACTAAGCTTAAATTTCAGGAAGAATTAAAGAAATATCAGTCTAGCTATAGTAAAGTAACCTAAAATATCCACTCAGTCCCCCCGATGAAGGTGTTAGGTTACACTGAAACCGCGATCGGGAAATAACTTCTTATATATATAATATATATATATATATATATATATATATATATATATTATATATATATATGAGTATGAAAAGGTGGAATGAAAACATCACACAATGCTGTGAAAGAGAAAACAATTTATAATATAATCATAGCTGATGCTGATCAATATTTTCGATTTTACAAAAATCATCATCAGAGCTCATTCACTCCGTGGTAATAATAATAACCTTTCATTAGATCCAAATTGCTTAACATTATCTAAAATAATAACAAATTCTGCCCATAACTTTTTTACTTTTATATGAAAACAAAATACAATAAATATTTAATCATTTATGAAATACAAACTTAAAAATTAAAATAAAAAAATTAAAAATAAAAATAAAAAAAATAAAATAATTAATCGTAAAAAATTCCTTTTCTAAAAATCTTTTGAATTCCAGCCGTCACATTTTTTAATGCCCATCCCCTTCCGATTAAATGATTCGTCTTGTTGCCAACATCTCAAAATCAGCTACATTTGGATAGTTTACCGACAAAAAGGTATATACATAGCGACATGACCGACATATATATGGCACGAATGCCCATATTGGTGAATAATGTAACAACTTTCGTTCTTTTTTTCAGTATTAGGGTTTTTTGTTTGTGAACTGATTTGACATTCTTCTCCGACCCAAACAACCATGGAGTGAATGAGCTCTGATGTTGATTTTTTTTAATTGAAATATTGATCAGTATCAGCTATGATTATATTATAAATTGTTTTCTCTTTAACAGCATTTGTGATGTTTTCATTCCACCTTTTCATACTCATATTGTCGGATTCATTTCCTTTCTTTTAACTTATAATATATATATATAATATATATATAATATATATATATATATTATATATATATATATTAGAGGTCTCGAAGCAGTTAAATGTCAATAGACTTATTGACAAAAATGTGATTAGATGTATCAAATTCGAATGGAAGAAAATTACTTATTCTAAATCGAAAATTTCAAAATGTTGTTGTAAAGTTTTTAAATGCCATCCTTGGCCAGTTGAAAAGGGCTTAAAGAAAGTCCTGTGTTATGGAATCCTTTGGTAAGCGTATAAGTCCTATCCTGCGTATTGGTAAAGGTCCAGTGATTTAGTCCTATGTCCGTCTTTGAAGAATGTTGTAATAATTATGACCAGTAAGGTCGCTTTAAGTATTGTATCAACCTCAGAGTACTGCCAGTGATTGGCCAAGAGATCTATCATAGGATTTTGGCCTAGTCTATAAGTAAGAGCGGGGATTCATCACACACCTTATATCCAGAATTTCTCAACAATATATATATATATATATATATATATATATATATATATATATATATATATATCCTTCTTTTTACTGACCGTCCCGGTATAGACAAAGACAATTGAAACACTCCTTGGCAATTTTTGCTGAGGATGTGACTGCTGAAGTTGGACTTACATGAAGGTATAATATACACATTTTTTTCTCCCCCTTTGCCTTCATATTGCCCCACCATTTTGTATGGTTTAATCTCCCTCTTTTACCCAATTCATATACAGTTTGACTTTTAAACGATCTACCGGTCGTTACTTTTGAAAAAGCACCGGTCGAAAGGGCCCTTAAGTTTCTCCTTTTTTTTCCTTTCGCTCCCTTTTCTTTTTATTATTCAAAATTGCTGATCAATAAAGTGTGTTATTTTTTTAAAATTATATATAAATTCAGCTGTACCAAAAATTTGTTTATATATAAATGTGTGTGTGTGTGTGTGTGCGTGTGTGTGTATGTGTGTCTGTGTATGTGTGTGTGTGTGTGTGTGCGTGTAAGTTGAAAACAATGGAAGTGAATCCGATGTATGTTGAAAATGGAAATAAATAAAGGAGAGAAAATTTTGAATGTATAAAGATATTTAATGAAATACCGACACGTGTTTCAGACGAGAAGATGTTCTTGTACACATTGTATTCTATTCATTATTATTTTAAAAATAAAATAAAATAATAATATTTATATCATGAAATTAATAATAGAAAATATTTAAAAAAAAAGAACTTCTTATATATTCTATTATTTTATTTCATTTTATATTTAAAATAATAATAAATAGAATACAATATATACATATATATATATATATATATTTGTGTGTGTGTGTGTGTGTGTGTGTGTGTATTTATATAGATAAAAGGTGGCTTACCGGTGAATATGGGCACGATCATTGGAGGTGCACAGAATCCAGGGGTTAAGTCCGTTAAAACAAATACAAAGTGCTCAATACAAAGTAGAGCAAATTTATTAAAGAAATGGATACAATAGAAACCTACTCAAGTTTCACCATTAGGATCTTCAGGGTTAAATCCACTGAATTAATCGAGTTACCGATTAATTGCAGTAGGTTTCTATTGTATCCATTTCTTTAATATATATATATATATATATATATATATATATATATATATATATATAATATATATATATATATATATATATAAATAATAGCTAGTGTTCTGTTGGATTAGATACATGAGGATAGTACATCTGTGCTATTGATAAGCTTTCGGGTCTAAGCAAAAGTTTTAAATCTAGCTATACGTTTTGCTCGACACTGCATCTCTTTAGAGAAAAAAAAAATGAACGGATCAAGGATTTTTATAAATGAGACTAGTACAAAATAAAAAAACGCCATTCGGGCGATGTAAAAGTAGATTTGTGAAACATATTGCCTGAGGGGTGGGAGTAAAAACATTCAATGTCAGCGAGTTTGTACCCTAAGTAAGTAAAATCATCAAATTCATTAAAGGATTAAAAAATAAAACAATTTGAAATGTAAACTTAAATATGTATAAAATAAAACAAACTATATATAGATATATAATTTTTTAATGTATTTATTAATCTTGTTTTAAAAAAACAATGAGGACTGTCTAATGCTGCATGTTCAAATTTTGAGTGTATCTAATATGTTATGACGATTGTGGATAATGTGACATAAACAGTGACGTAATTTTTGTTACAGACAAAAACCTGAAGCGAATCACCATCATTAATAGATTTGAAATGTAAACTTTAAATATGTATTAGAATAAAACAAACTATATATAGATATATAATACCAGTCATGTATTTATTAAAACTTGTTTTAAAAAAAAACAGTGAGGACTGTCTAATGTTGCATGTTCAAATTTTGATTGTATTTATTCTATGTTATGACGATTCTGGGTAATGTGACGTAAGCAGTGACGTAAATTTTGTTACACACAAAAACCGGAAGCGAACCTCCATTATTAATAGATATTCACAATCGGCATATTTTGTTTCACTTATAGGCTGTGTATGAATTTTCATTTTTGCTTTTACGTTCCAGGTTTTGCTCAGTGGGGTCTACAGAGACAAATGGGGGGCACCCAGCAAAGATCAAACTTGCTACACAATCGTAACGGGGGTTTAGACGAGTTGACTTGATGATACCCCCTCGGCGACGAACATGCACTCACACGAAACTGCTGGAAGTAGAATGAATTGATGTTTTACGTGGATAGTTAATCGATTATTCTTGCGTGCTGTGAAGCCATTACCCCAAATGTCTTTGTTACAAAACCCAATTCTATGCACTTACAAGCATTATATATCAGCTAAACCCGCGAAATATTCCCTGTCCAATATATATATATATATATATATATATATATATTATATATATATTAGTAAAGAAAAAAGGCTTAGAAATCGGCTATTTTGCAGTTATAGATCCATTTCAGTCCACAGGTATCTGAATATACCGATGAGATTCATCAGACCGAAAATTTTTACACACATAAATTCTGAAGTTTGTTTTATATTTTCCCACGTGACCCTTGTGATGGTATCAGGTTTCAATTCATCTTATCTTTTTTAGGAAATGGTTATGTTTATGAAAAAGTGTCTTTTAAATAGCAACTTATCTGGTAACCCACCTACGTATATATATATGTATATATATCAGTAGAGCGTTCGGCTAGAAACCACAAGGTTCCTAGTTCGATATCCACCCTCACCAACTCAGCGTAT
>CM042149.1:55615498-55617343 GCA_023376005.1 Doryteuthis pealeii | reverse complement strand
TCCCTTACTATGCGAATGTTAGCACTAGCACACAGAAATACAAACTAGGGACACGGACTGGTTGGGAGGTGATCCACTGGAATTATGCAAAAATTACATTTTGACCACACAACAAAATGGTATATGCATAAACCAGAATCTCTTCTTGAGAACGAAACGCCACAAAATTCTCTGGGACTTTGAGATAAAAACGGATCACCTTATCCCAGCAAGAAGGCCAGACTTAGTGTTGATAAACAAAAAGAAAGAACTTGTCAACTGTGGATTTTGCAGTACCAGCAGATCACAGGGTGAAGTTAAAGGAAAATGAAAAAATAGACAAATATCTGGACTTGCCAGAGAACTGAAAAAGTTGTGGAATATGAAAGTCAAAGTGATACCAATTGTAGTTGGTGCACTTGGAACAGTCCCAAAATTAGAAAAGGGCTTGGAAAGTTTGATATCAGAGGAAGGATTGAAACCATTCAGAACACTACACTGCTGCAATCTGCCAGAATACTCAGAAGAGTCCTGGAGACCTGAGGAGACTTGCTGTCACTCAGACTCCAGTGAAAGACCATCAGCTAATACTGATGTGAAAACTCAAAAGGAGTAAATAATAATAATAATAATAATAATAATAATAATAATAATAAAGATATAGACTGATATAGAGAAAGAATGAGGAATTTTATCACTTGGATATAACAGATTTTGGATGAATACAAATAAACTTGCAGCAGAGATATATGAATATTTTCTAACACTGAATTCATTAGAGTTTGGCTTACCTTGAAAATTAATATTCAAAATCATAAAGTAAAACACCATGGAAGCTGTGGAAGAGAAGATAGCTTATCTCCAGGAATGAAGCTGCTCAAAGAACTACACACAACTATTTTTGACGCATGTAAAAAAAAAACAAGCTTAAAAACGCTTGTAGAACGCCTTAAATCTATGAAATTAACATTTCAACTGTTGTTTCCAGCAAGGTGCTATGCCCGTACATCTTACCTGATAGTTGGTACGGTAGTAAACGTTTGGGGAAATTTTCGGAATTGAAAGCTTTTTTTTTTACTTCCAAAGGCGCTATTAAAAAACAAAACAAAAAAAACCCCTGTGTAGCAATATTGAAAATTAATAAAATAACATTGAATTTCGTATTTTTAGCAAACCTCCAACGGGTCTAATCATGCATGATAATTTGAAACTTTGACAATTTTGGTTAACTTTGAAAATTTTGCTTAAATTCATATACTTTAAAATCAAGGCCAAAACACTTGAAAATGGCATCAAAACAGGCCTGCGTTTTGATGCATGTAAAAAACAACAACCTTAAAAACCCTTGTAGAACGCCTTAAAACTATGAAATTAACATTCCAACTGTTGTTGCTAGTTAGGGGCCATGCTCGTACACCTTACATAATAGGTGGTACGGTGGTAAACGTTTGGGGACATTTTCGAAAGCTTTGAAAGCTTTTTTTTTTTTTTTACCTCCGAACTCGCTATTAAAAAACAAAAAAACCTGTGTAGCAATATTGAAAATAAATAAAATAACATTGAATATACAAACGCAGAACATACACACACACACACACGCGCGCATACACGCACACACACATACACACACAGACACTCACACACACGCATACACGCACACACACAAAGACACACACACACACACACGCATACACGCACACACGCACACACACACATATATATATATTATATGTGTTAGTGTTTGTGTGTGTGAAAATTTTTATTTAACTTAGAGAGAGAGAGAGAGAGAGAGAGAGAGAGAGAGAGAGAGAGAGAGAGAGAGAGAGAGAGAGATATTCAAACATATAATATCACAATTTACGAGAG
>CM042149.1:55607998-55612998 GCA_023376005.1 Doryteuthis pealeii | reverse complement strand
CACCATCGTATGTCACCCCACCGCAAGAAAAAAAATACAAAAAATAGGAAATTAACCGAATTTTAAATTAGAAAATTTCAGTTTTGATATATTAATGAATAAATGATATAATGCACTAGTTATCTTATTTAAAAACTTTTACATTTTTTCAGGTTAGTTAACTTTGAACCACGTTTCTTAGAAAATCTGTGTTACACCTTAAAGATACGTGAATCAAAGTTAACTGACCTGGAAAAACGTAAACGTTTTTAAATAAAATAACTGGTGCCTATTATAATATGTTATTCATTAATATATCAACATTGATCATTTCATTAAATTCGGTTAATTCCCTGATTTTGTTTCTCTTTCGGTTGGGTGATATACGATGGTGAAATTTAGGTTCATTAAGTTCGATTTAACCAAATACAGGTTGGTTATGTTGATTTCAAGAAATCTTTCTTCTTGCGCAATGTTCCTGTCTTTAACACTCAAGTTATTAGAAGAAAATGGTCAACTAGTTCAAATACGTCGTTAGTTCAAGTTATTTAGTGCGCACCAGTGTGTCTTACTAATTTATATATATATATATTATAATATATATATATATATATATATATATATATATATAGATAGATAGATAGATAGATAGATAGATAGATACTAAACACTCAACACGAGCAGGATGTGACACATGAGATCGTAGGTATACACTGCTGATAAATATATAAAATACCAAATTAGGTCGAAACAGCTGTACAGTGTTCCTCACGTTGCACATGGTATTCGCCGAATTTACTTGTCATGATTAATTGAATTATATATATATATATATATATAATATATATATATATATACTTGTTAATTCTTTTTTGTCATTTCATGCAGGCTCTTTTGCATTTAAAATGCTATATTAGTATTCAATAATCTATTAACATCATTGTTTTAAGTTAATATTCCTTAATAGAAATATCATGTTAATTACGATTGTTCAATACAAATATTTGAATTACTTCATGACAATCAAAACATACCCCTTAGTGTTGGTACTAATAGTAGTTCCAGTAGTAGTATGTATACTCAGACACTAAACTTTTTGGAAATTAAAAGATTTGCGAATCAGAAATCATTAATAACTTAAAATTGGTTGAGTTTAAGACTTTTTTTAATGATTTTTTTTCTTTAGTATTTTTGGATTTCTTGGGCTAAAATGCGTTTAAAAACCAATTTTTAGTAGTAGGGAAGCTCTAGAACTCATTTTATAGACATAAATTGATTACAAAAAAATGCCATTTTTCGCAACCTCCTATCTAAATTTTATTTTTTAGTATTTTTGGATTTCTTGGGCTAAAATGTTTTTAAAAAACAATTTTTATTAGTAGGGAAGCTCTAAAACTCATTTTATAGACATAGATTGATTACAAAAAGATGCCATTTTTCGCAAACTCCTATCTAAATTTTATTTTTTAGTATTTTTGGATTTCTTGGGCTAAAATGTGTTTAAAAAACAATTTTTAGTAGTAGGGAAGCTCTAGAACTCATTTTATAGACATAAATTGATTACAAAAAGATGCCATTTTTCGCCACCGCCTATCTAATTTTTTTCTTTTTAGTATTTTTGTATTTCTTAGGCTAAAATGTTTTTAAAAAACAATTTTTAGTAGTAGGGAAGCTCTAGAACTCATTTTATAGACATAAATTGATTACAAAAAAATGTCATTTTTCGCAATCTCCTATCTAAATTTGGAGAGTTATGGCGATTTTTAGAATCGACATAACTCAGTCAATTTTAGGAATCGGAAGCTCAAATTTTGAGGATTATCTAACTTTATGATAATCTACACCTGGGCAAAATTTCAGAAAAATTTAAGTGCAAAGTTTTAACAAATGTTTGCAAAATATTGTAGCTTCAGTTCTGATAAAAATCAAACCATCTTTTTGGTACAGATAATGTTTAATATATGTGAAATAATAATAGAAAAAGATATTGTCGTAGATGCAGTGCCATATCGTGATCTTGCAATGAAAAAAAAATATAAATCATCAATAACTTAAATTTGGTTGGGATTAAGACTTTGTTGATAGCATTGTTGGATTTTCCGGGCGAAAATGCTTTTATAAACCAATTTTTAGGAGTAGGGAAGCTCTAGAACTCATTTTACAGACAAAAATTGATAGGTTGTGCATTACGCTCCCACTGTCTCTGTCTCTTCATTTGTCTGTCTCCCCTCCTCTCTCTCTCTCTCTCTCTCTCTCTCACACCACACACACACACACACACACTCTCTCTCTCTCTCTCTCTCTCTCTCTTTCTCTCTTTCTTTTCTTTTTTCTTTCTTTCTTTCTCTTTACTTCCCTCTTTTTTTCTCGGTTGTTTTCTTTCGAAGATTTCCTAGCTTTAATTTTGCCTTTTCCCCACTTCTATTTTGATATGAGCTCAGCTAAATATAATTCAAGTTTAAAAGGTGTGTTCATCAATTACCTTGATTACTTTTGTTCGAATACGAGTTTTTTGGGATGCTGATGGGGGTGATATCTATTTCAGCTTCTCATCATCAGATCATTACTTTTTTCACTCTCCTCTTGTCCTCTTTCTTTCTTCTTTCGCCCCTCTTTCTTTTTTCTTTCTTCCTTCTTTCTTTTTTTCCTTACTCCCTCTTTCTTTTTCGTAACCATTTCTTTCTTCTTCTTTTTTAACCACTTTCTTTCTTTTGTTGTTTTTCGTCCAAATTTTGTTCTTCCGTCCTTTCTGCTTCATAAATTCGGTTAAATCGAACTTAACGGAACTAAATTCCACCATCTTATATCACCCTGCCGAAAGAAAAAAAGTTCACATTATTCGGTTAAATCGAATTTAACGGACCTAAATTCCACCATCGTATATCACCTTGCCGAAAGAAAAAAAGTTAACATTGAGCTACGTATCTTTGAGGCGTAACACAGATTCTCAAAGATACGTGGTTCAAAGTTAACTGAGCTGAAAAAATGTAAAAGTTTTTTCAAATAAAATAACTGGTGCATTTATTCATTAATATAGCAACACTGAAAATTTCATTAAATTCGGTTAATTCTCTGATTTTTTGTATTTTTTTTCTTTCGCCGAGGTGACATACGATGGTGGAATTTAGGTCCGTTAAGTTCGATTTAACCATAAACTCTTTATTCTCGTCTTTCATTTTTTTTTTTTACATTTTTGTTCCTTCTTTTTCCCTTCATCCTTTCTTTCGTTTTTCATTCCTGTCTTTCTTCTTTCTCCAATCTTTCTTAGTTTCTTCCTTTTCCCTCTTTCTTTTCTCTTACCTCTTTCTGTAGGACCCCCTCCCCAACCTCTTTCTTTCTTTCCTCATTCTATTATCTTTCTTCCTTCTTTTCTTCTTCCTTCTCCCCTCTTTTCTCTCCGCCCTGTCGGCTGAAGCGTTAGAATTCACGGACTACATCTCTGCAGAGGGGTAAGACTCCCCCAATGGGGCCACCAGTTGGCCATGGGTGGCGACCCGTGATGCTTAAGGATATAACCCATGTGGATGAGCAGCCCATGACTTGCAATACTCCACGTTGGCGCTATCTTGGGCTAGACGGGCGGTCGGTCGGAGAGGCCCCCTCCGAACAATCGGCTGGTCACGTCAAGCCATAGCACCTATATGATTTTCCCAACCCTATTGCCCTTTTTATCATATGGGTGCTAGAAGGCGGTGACTAAGGGTCTACATGTCCTGGGAATGACGTTAAACTCTATCTGATGGTGAGGTTTCAGTTTTGGAGGTTTGGGGAATGTGGAGCACCCCTTCATCACCATTGCTCCCTGGTCCACTCTGACCCGGAGTGGTAGTACCTGTTAGGGTCCAATCTATGGGTTAAATAGAAAATCATGAGTTTATAAACAAAATTGTATTATGCATTATGAATGAATTTATTTCACAACTTTGTCGGCATTAAATGACCCACTGGGGTTGATATGCCGTAAAACAAACCAAACCAAATCAAACCTCTTTTCTCTCTTACCACTTTATTCTTTTTCCCCACTTTCTTTTTTTTTCTTTTTATCTCTTTCTTTTTTCCTTCGTTCTCCTCATTTCTTTTATCTATCTTTTCTTCTTTATTAATTCTTTATTCTCCTCTTTCATTTTTCTTTCTTCTTTCTTCCTTTTTTTTTAATCTTATCTTTCTGTTATCTTATCTATTTCAATCTTGTTTCTCCGCTACATCTGTTTTCTCCTTTTTATTTCTTCTTATTATTTTTTCTTTCTTTTACTTTTTCCTTTCGTCCCGATTTCCTTCTTTCGTCTTTTCTTCTTTATTCCCCCCTTCATTTATTTTTTTCTTTCCTCTGCATTTATTTGTTATCTCTTTCTTTTTATAATTTCTTTCCACTTTCTATATTCCTTCTTTATTTTCTTTCCTCTTTTTTCTTCTTTCTTTCGGGTTTTTTTCTTTTTGTTTTCTATCTTATTATTCCCCCTTCTTTTCTTTTTACTTCAGTATTTTTCTTTCTTCTTCGTTCTTCTTTACTTCTTTCTTTCTTCTTTCTTTACTCTTTATTTTCTTTCCCCTTTTTTTCTTTTCTATTTCTTTCTTCTATCTTCCCTCCTTTCTCATATCTTCTTCTCAAATTTTCTCTTTCATTTTTATTCATGTCATTTGCCTATCTTTTTTTTATTTCTTTCATTTTTAATTTATTTCTTCTTTCTACCTTCCGTCTTTTTTCTTTCCTCTTTCTTTCTTCATTCTTCGAGGTTTCTTTCTTTTTTCTTCCCATTTTTTTCTTTACTTTTCCTTCTATTATTCCCTTTTTCTTTCTCTTTTCTGTGTTCTTTTTTCTTTATTTCTTCCTCTTTCTTTCTTTCTTCTTTCTTGCCTCTTTCTTTATTTTCTCTCCGCTGTTGTTTTCTTTTTCCTCTCTCTTTCTTCCTTCAATCTTACCTCTGTTCTCATATTTGCTTTTTTCCTTTTTTTAATCATTTAATGTATACAACGTTATGGGATAGAGAGCAATATTTTTGTTACCAGTCGTTTTTCTTATT
>CM042149.1:55557998-55602998 GCA_023376005.1 Doryteuthis pealeii | reverse complement strand
AGTTCAAATCCTGGACGTTGTAATTGCATTTCACTTAGCGCTAATACTCTTGGGAAATGTATGAATTCTATTCTCCCTCCAGCTATGGGTAAATAGTAGGGCAGACTGGGCTCTTTAACCTTTGTTAGGCAACTGGTCTAGGAGAAGGAAAACTCTGAATTCAAACCTGTTAAACTCCGCTTAAGAAATTGACCTGATATTACGTCACTGCTTATGTCACAATACACTCGGCAATTGCGTAAGTTTATCAATGGGTATTCAATTTATAGTCAAAATTATTGATACATAGAATAGATCATATTTATTAACAATGTTTCTATGAAAATCTGAGCTAGATTTGTCTCAAATCAGCCCATGTTGTTAGTGCATGTCAAATCCTGCAATGAGTTTCATATATCACTAAGAAATAAAGGTTTTCATAATATATGGAGTGGTTAATTTGCATACTGGTTTTAAAAAAAAACGGGTTTGATAGATAATTACTTAGATTTATCTATCTCTATTATTATTGTTTTATTCTCCAACGTAGTAAAATCTATCCTATGAATTGTGTTATATAGAAAACAATTAAAATTATAATTAAAATAAGTGTAATCTTTTTATATGCGCTCTTATTTAATTCCGTTAGTCTTTCTAATGTAATATATTTCATTACATTAAAACTTTAATACTTACGCGCGGAGGGAGCATATTTTTGCTAGTTTTACAGACGGAAAGATTTGGTTTGGTTTCTTTAATGAATGACAAATATAACTTCGTGGTTTAATTTATGACAGAGCCATCCTTGTAGAAGAGCAGTAGTGTGACTCTTTAACTAATAGCCGGGTGATTATACTGTCCATATATGTTTCGAGAATGTTAGTCGGAAAGTGAATGAAATAATACGACTGGACTTCGAACTCGCACTACTAAGAGAGTCCTCAGTATCCTTGTGTAACTCTTTTTCTATCGGTACTATCTTTGAATCAAAGTGGTACAGCTATACAGTAGCACTGATACGGTTATATTTTATTCAAGAAAAGATACAGCTGTTCATTAAAAGCGAGAAAAACAAAACAAATGAAAGATAGAACTTTGTGAAAGTATGAATAAGATTTGAGATCAGCTTAAGGGTTGTTATTATTTCACAAAGAAGGAAAAATATCTTGAAGGAAAACAAGAAATTAGCTTTAAAAAAATTGCACAATAGAAATAAAGGCTTACATAATATATGGTGTGGTTAATTTGCATACTGGTTTTAACAAAAACAGGGTTTGATAGATAATTACTTAGTTTTATCTCTCTCTAATATTATTGTTTTATTCTCCAACGTAGTAAAATCTATCCTAAGAATTATTTTATATAGAAAACAATTAAAATATAATTAAAATAAGTGCAATCTTTTTATATGCGCTCTTATTTAATTTCGTTAGTCTTTCTAATTTAATATATTTCATTACATTAAAACTTTAATACTTACGCTGGAGGGTGCATATTTTGTAGTTTTACAGACGGAAAGATTTGGTTTGGTTTCTTAATGAATGACAAAATAACTTCTATAATAATAAATAATAATAATTAATAATAATAAATAATAAATTATGACAAAGGGATCCATGTAGAAGAGAAGTAGTGGACTCTTTAACGACTGGACTTCGAACTCGCACTACTAAGAGAGTCCTCAGTATCCTTGTATAACTTCCATCTTTTTATACGGGTACTATCTTTGAATCAAAGTGGCACAGCCATACAGTAGCACTGATACGGCTATATTTTATTCAAGAGAACATACAGCTGTTCATTAAAAGAAAGAAAAACAAAACAAATGAAAGATAGAACTTTGTGAAAGTATGAATAAGATTTCAGATCAGCTTAGGGGTTGCCATTATTTCACAAAGAAGGAAAAATATCTTGAAGGAAAACAAGAAATTAGCTTTAAAAAAGTTGCACAATAGAAATAAAGGTTTACATAATATATGGTGTGGTTAATTTGCATACTGGTTTTAACAAAAACCGGGTTTGATAGATAATTACTTTTATTTGTCTCTATTATTATTGTTTTATTCTCCAACGTAGTAAAATCTATCCTATGAATTATTTTATATAGAAAACAATTAAAATATAATTAAAATAAGTGCAATCTTTTTATATGCGCACTTATTTAATTTCGTTAGTCTTTCTAATTTAATATATTTCATTACATTAAAACTTTAATACTTACGCGTGGAGGGCCCATATTTTTGCTAGTTTTACAGACGGAAAGATTTGGTTTGGTTTCTTTAATGAATGACAAATATAACTTCATATAATAATAATAATAATAATAATAATAATAATAATAATAATAATAATAATAATAATAAATTAATGACAAAGGGATCCATGTAGAAGAGAAGTAGTTGGACTCTTTAACGACTGGACTTCGAACTCGCACTACTAAGAGAGTCCTCAGTATCCTTGTGTAACTCCCATCTTTTTCTACGGGTACTATCTTTGAATCAAAATGGCACAGCCATACAGTAGCACTGATACGGTTATATTTTATTCAAGAGAACATACAGCAGTTCATTAAAAGAAAGAAAAACAAAACAAATGAAAGATAGAACTTTGTGAAAGTATGAATACGATTTGAGATCAGCTTAAAGGTTGCCATTATTTCACAAAGAAGGAAAGATATCTTGAAGGGAAACAAGAAATTAGCTTTAAAAAAGTTGCACAATAGAAATAAAGGTTTACGTAATATATGGTGTGGTTAATTTGCACACTGGTTTTAACAAAAACCGGGTTCGATAGATAATTACTTAGTTTTTACTCTCTCTAATATTATTGTTTTATTCTCCAACGTAGTAAAATCTATCCTATGAATGATGTTATAGAGAAAACAATTAAAATATAATTAAAATAAGTGTAATCTTTTTATATGCACTCTTATTTAATTTCGTTAGTCCTTCAATTTAATATATTTCATTACATTAAAACGTTAATACTTACGCGCGGATGGCGCATATTTTTATTAGTTTGACAGACGGAAAGATTTGGTTTGGTTTCTTTAATGAATGACAAATATAACTTCGTGGCTTAATTCATGACAGAGCCATCCTTGTAGAAGAGCAGTAGTGGAACTCTTTAACTAATAGCCGGGTGATTATACTGTCCATATATGTTTCGAGAATATTAGTCGGAAAAGTGAATGAAATAATACGACTGGACTTCGAACTCTCCACTTACTAGAATCTCAGTATCCTTGTTAACTCCATCTTTTTCTACGGGTACTATCTTTGAATCAAAGTGGCACACATACAGTAGCACTGATACGGTTATATTTTATTCAAGAGAACAACAGCAGTTCATTAAAGAAAGAAAAAACAAAACAAATGAAAGATAGAACTTTGTGAAAGTATGAATAAGATTTCAGATCAGCTTAAGGGTTGCCATTATTTCACAAAGAAGAAAGATATTCTTGAAGGGAAACAGAAAATTAGCTTTAAAAAAGTTGCACAACAGAGAGAAAGAATGAATCGCAAGATAACATAGATGGAACATTAAAGTATGTAAATAATGTTGTTTATTTTTTGTTTTCTGTAAGACAAAGGCTTTCTTATGTATATATGTGTGTCATCCGTATTTTCTTTGCAACGCAAAAAAGGTGTGCAAGTTGTGAAAACAAAGAGAGGAAAACACACAATGTTTCGTGCATCACGAGATAAGAAATAACTGTAAATCTGCAGACTTTTCAGTTCTTGATCACGCAACACGTGACGAAACCATCAACATCTCAGCTGTACATTTTGACCCTAACAAGGAAGCCGAGTTTTCAAATAGTAAAACTCTTCACAAGACACAAAACACGTATTATATAATATATATATATAATAATTATATATATATATATATATTGCTTACTGAGACTCTCTTAGTAGTGCGAGTTCGAAGTCAGTCTTAAAGATCCCACTACTTCTCTTCTACATGGATCCCTTTGTCATTAATTTATTATAATTATTATTATTATTATTATTATTATTATTATATGAATTATTTTGTCATTTCATTTAAAGAAACCAAACCAAATTCTTTCCATCTGTAAAACTAGCAAAATATGCACCTCCGCGCGTAAGTATTAAAGTTTTAATGTCAATGAAATATATTAATTAGAAAGACTAACGAAATTAAATAGAGCGCATATAAAAAGTTACACTTATTTTAATTATATTTCAATTGTTATTCTATATATCATTCATAGGATAGGTTTTTAATACGTTGGAGAATAAAGCACATAATATATAGAGATAGATAAAACTAAGGCAATTATCTATCAAACCCGTTTTTTTAAAATTGCATTTATTTCTTAGTGATATATAGACTCGTTACAGATTACATGATATATATATCATTCTTCCTATTATATATATATATATATATATATATAATATTATATAATATTATGTATATGAGAAGAATGAAGAAAGAAAGAAAGAATAGGATGGATAATATAAAAGATGAATTTAACAATATCACTTAACATGTGTTTCGTCATTTCATCTGGTGACAAATATTTCGCACACAGAGAAATTCGACCTTCATCAGAGTGAATTTATTTTGAATGAAAAATTCGTTGGAAACAACGGAGAAGTCTTTGGAAATGTTCGAATAGAATTTTTTTGTAAATACATTTTGGAACGCTGAAAAACACCTTTAGAATTTGAATATTTGATTTTTCTAGGTTATGGTAGAAAATAATTTTGTATTGCAAATAAAGTGTTATATTTATCCCTAACATGTTGAAATTTTCTCGGATCCTAGTATATGTATTGTTTTGAAAAAAAAAAAAAACGGCGAAGTACTAAAAAATAAAATTTAAAAAAATTAAAAAACGATATTAAATCGTTTATAAAAAGAACCTAACTTTGATAATAGATAATTTTTTATGTTATTTTTATTTTGATATTTTATATATATATATATATATATATATATATTAATATATATATTATGGACTCTCTCGTCGATTTTCGACGCATGATGGTCCATACACACAAAAATGAAACACCCACGCAGGATTTGTTATAGTCGTGAATGGCTTGTGTTGGACCATCCAACTTTTTTGGACAGGCGATAGGAAATGAATTGGTGCAATCAAGGGTTGCCACAAACCCAATCAACGACCGGCCTCAGGAACTTTGAATTCAGAGTTATCCCTCTCCTGACTGGTTACCTACCCAAGGCTGAAGAGTACATTCTCCCTACCATTTAACCTTTTTCTTTTTTTCTGATCACATTATAATAAACATTCAGTATCTCCTGTTTGTAACCGAAAACTATGTCACTGCTTACGTCACAATACCCCCAGAAGTGCATACATTTATCAATGAGTATTCAATTTATTGTCAAAATCATTAAACATAGAAATAGATCATATTTATTAACAATGTTTCTATGAAAATCTGAGCTAGATTTGTCTCAAATCAGCCCATGTTGTTAGTGCATGTTCAAATCCTGCAATGAGTCTCATATATCACTAAGAAATAAAGGTTTTCTTAATATATGGAGTGTTAATTTGCACACTGGTTTTAACAAAACGGGTTTGAAGATAATCCATAACCTTTGCCACTGTACTTAACACACATACACCATTCATAACAACGCCACATACATACGCATAACATTACATCCAATCATACACATCTATGTCTGTTAAACGTTTTGTAATTTCGATTTCCTTGCATGACTATATCTGACATTAATAAATATATATATATATAGAGAGAAGGTAAACTACAGACACGTGTTCGAGGTATTCACCTGTTGGTCTCTCTCAGTTATACATTTTTTAGCAGCTGCCTTTCTGCAGGGTTCGAGACCCGAACGAACTTACGCTCTCCAAAGCTCTTACCCATACGGCCACAATCAGCTGCCAAGTATAGCAGGCTATTTAATGAAATGAATTCACTAAGAATTCTCAAACTTTGTAAACAAAGGGAAATTTAGCTTAACGCCGAATACGGTGAATTTGCAATTAAATTCCTCCTAAATAGAGTGCTCAACTGAAATTATGAGCGTATAATAGAGTAAACTACAGACACGTGTTTCGAGGTATCACCTCTCCATCAGTGCAGTTATACAATTTTAGCAGCTGCTCTCTCTCTCTCTCTCTCTTCTCTATATTATATATTTATATATATATGTTGTGTGTGTGTGTGTGTGTTGTGTGTGTGTGTTGTGTGTGTGATACACAATGTGCTTATAGGGAAAATATTACTCATGGAATTCTTCTCCACTCTAAAATGTTATTCTGTTTTTCAACTCATATTTTTAGAATGGTAAAGTACGTTCGTCGTAGAACGATAAAAGAAAAGGTGTCTTTAGAATATAACGAATGAAAACGGCACTTATCTTTTTTCTATTTTTTATAACACAGTTCGTAATTTTCTCCCTATGATTCCAAACGAAATCAGGAGTGTATATAAAACACCAACACTTGATTCCTCGTAGAATTCTATGATTAAAAATGATTTTGTTTGATATTTGTATAAGCTTTGTTTCGATTTCATCCCCAGAGAGGCAAACAGACAGAGACAACCAAAAATATATTTTGTTTTTGTTTTTGTTTTACGCATATCAACTTCAGTGGGTTCATTTTGATGCCGATAAAGATTTGAAAATAAATCATTCTTAATGGATAATACAATTTTTATAAATACAGTTTTCTATTTAACCCATATATGGGACCCTAACAGGTAATACCACTCCGGGTCAGAGTGGACCAGGGAGCAATGGTGATGAAGGGGGTGCTCCACATTCCCCAAACCTCCAAAACTGGAACCTCACCATCAGATAGAGTTTAACGTCATTCCCAGGACATGTAGACCCGCAGCCACCGCCTTTTAGCACCCATACGATAAAAAAGGGATTGGGGCTTGCCATGAAGGCAATAGGGTTGGGAAAATCATATAAGTGCTATGGCTTGACGTAACCAGCCGATTGATCGGAGGGGGCCTCTTCGACCGCCAGTCTAGCCCAAGATAGGGCCAAAGTGGAGTATTGCATGTCATGAACTGCTCATCCACCTGGGCTCTATCCTTAAGCATCACGGGTCGCCACTCACGGCGAACAGGTGGCCCCATTGGGGGAGTCTTACCCCTCTGCAGAGGTGCAGTCGGTGCATGCTAACGCCCCAGCCGACAGGGCGGACCAAAAATATAGAATAAGTCTAGTATCTGTTTTTTTATTTTTTGGGGCACATTGAATTATTTTTCTTGTCGATGGTTTTATCGTTATTTTCTAAGTTTTCACTATCTAACACCACTTGAATGCAATAACACCTGAAGAAGGCCACAGCATTCATGACTGAAACATCGTAAAAATTAAAAAGAAAATATTTTAAATTTAAAAAAAAAATACATTAGACAAGAGACATAGTGTAATCAACGAAAAAAATGAACATATTAAAAAGTAGAAGCGCGTGGTGTAATGGTTAAAAATTCATGTGATTATAGGACTCGTCACCCCGAGTTCAAATCCTGGACGTGTAATTGCATTTACTTAGCGCTAATTACTCTTGGGAAAGGTCTGAATCCTACTCTCCCTCCAGCTATGGGTAAATATTAGGACAGACTGGGCTCTTTAACCTTGGTTAGGCAACCTGTCTAGGAGAAGGAAAACTCTGAATTCAAACCTGTGAAACTCCGCTTAAGAAATTGACCTTGTGTCACATCCTGCTCGTGCGGAGGGGTTGGTAAATATATATTTAAAAGTTCTCAAGATTATCTAATTGTTTAAATTAAAACATCTATTTCCATATTTTTAAATTGCAACTTTTAATTTTTATAAATTTTACAACATAAAGATAATTAGCATTTAAATAGATTGTATTTAATGTAATTTAGATTTGATTTGTTCTTGTTTTACGGCATATCAACCTCAATGGGTCATTTAATGCCGACTATGTTTTTGAAATGAATTGGTGATAATGTTTAATTTTCTAAAGATTTTTTTTTTTTTACATATTTTTTGTGAATGAAACTTTTAGATGATTTTTTTAAACATATTAATGTAATTTAATCCTGATATTTCAGAAATAACTAATTACATTTTGATCACATTTATAATAAAGATTCAGTATCTCTCTGTTTGTAACCGAAACTATGTCACTGCTTACGTCACAATACCCCCAGGAAGTGCATACATTTATCAATGAGTATTCAATTTATTGTCAAAATCATTAATACATAGAATAGATCATATTTATTAACAATGTTCTATGAAAATCTGAGCTAGATTTGTCTCAAATCAGCCCATGTTGTTAGTGCATGTCAAATCCTGCAATGAGTCTCATATATCACTAAGAAATAAAGGTTTTCATAATATATGGAGTGGTTAATTTGCACACTGGTTTTAACAAAACCGGGTTTGATAGATAATTACTTAGTTTTATCTCTCTCTATTATTATTGTTTTATTCTCCAACGTAGTATAATCTATCCTATGAATGATGTTATATAGAAAACAATTAAAATATAATTAAAATAAGTGTAATCTTTTTATATGCGCTCTTATTTAATTCCGTTAGTCTTTCTAATTTAATATATTTCATTACTTTAAAACTTTAATACTTACGCGCGGAGGGAGCATATTTTTGCTAGTTTTACAGACGGAAAGATTTGGTTTAGTTTCTTTAATGAATGACAAATATAACTTCGTGGTTTAATTTATGACAGAGCCATCCTTGTAGAAGAGCATTTGTGTGACTCTTTAACTAATAGCCGGGTGATTATACTGTCCATATATGTTTCGAGAATGTTAGTCGGAAAGTGAATGAAATAATACGACTGGACTTCGAACTCGCACTACTAAGAGAGTCCTCATTATCCTTGTGTAACTCTTTTTCTATGGGTACTATCTTTGAATCAAAGTGGTACAGCCATACAGTAGCACTGATACGGTTATATTTTATTCAAGAAAAGATACAGCTGTTCCTTAAAAGCGAGAAAAACAAAACAAATGAAAGATAGAACTTTGTGAAAGTATGAATAAGATTTGAGATCAGCTTAGGGTTGCCATTATTTCACAAAGAAGGAAAGATATCTTGAAGGAAAACAAGAAATTAGCTTTAAAAAAGTTTCACAATAGAGAAAAAAGAATGAATCGGCAGATATCTAAATGGAACATTAAAGTATTGTAAATAATGTTTGTTTATTTTTTGTTTTCTGTAAAGAAAGGCTTTCTTTGTATACATGTGTGTCATCCGTATTTTCTGCAACGCAAAAAAGTGTGCAAGTTGTGAAAACAAAGAGAGGAAAACACACAATGTTTCGTGCGTCACGAAGATAAAGAAAATAACTGTAAATCTGCAGACTTTTCAGTTCTTGATCACGCACACGTGACGAAACCATCAACATCTCAGCTGTACATTTTGACCTAGCAAGAAAGCCGAGTTTTCAAATAGTGAAAACTCTTCACAAGGCACAAAAACACGTATATATATATATATATATATATATATATATATATATATATATATATATATTGCTTACTGAGGACTCTCTTAGTAGTGCGAGTTCGAAGTCCAGTCGTTAAAGAGTCCCACTACTTCTCTTCTACATGGATCCCTTTGTCATTAATTTATTATTATTATATTATTATTATTATTATTATTATTATATTATTATTATTATATGAAGTTATTTTTGTCATTCATTAAAGAAACCAAACCAAATCTTTCCATCTGTAAAACTAGCAAAAATATGCACCCTCCGCGCGTAAGTATTAAAGTTTTAATGTAATGAAATATATTAAATTAGAAAGACTAACGAAATTAAATAAGAGCGCATATAAAAAGATTACACTTATTTTAATTATATTTCAATTGTTTTCTATATATCATTCATAGGATAGGTTTTAATACGTTGGAGAATAAAGCAATAATATTAGAGATAGATAAAACTAAGCAATTATCTATCAAACCCGTTTTTTTTAAAATGCAGTATTATTTCTTAGTGATATATAAGACTCGTTACAGGATTTACATGATATATATATCATTCTTCCTCATAATATATATATATATATATATATATATATATATATATATATATATATATATATATGAGAAGAATGAATAAAGAAAAGAAAGAATAGGATGGATAATAATAAAAGATGAATTTAATCAATATCACTTACACATGTGTTTCGGTCAGTTCATCTGTGTGACAATATTTCGCACACAGAGAAGATTCGATCTTCATCAGAGTGAAATTTTATTTTGAATGAAAAAATTCGCTGGGGAACAACGGAGAATTTTTGGAAATGTTCGAATAGAATTTTTTTTAAAATTACATTTGGAACGCTGAAATACACCTTTAGAATTTGAATATTTGATTTTTCTAGGGGTTATGGTAGAAAATAATTTTGTATTGCAAAAATAAAGTGTTATTATTTATCCCTAACATGTTGAAAATTTTCTCGGAGCCTAGTATATGTTATTGTTTTGAAAAAAAAAAAAAAAAAAAAACGGCGAAGTATTAAAAAAGTAATCGTTTATAAAAAGAACCTAACTTTGATAATAGATAATTTTTTTATGTTATTTTTATTTGATATTATTATATATATATATATATATATATATATATATATATATATTATATATATTATGGACTCTCTCGTCGATTTTCAACGCATGATGGTCCATACACACAATGAACACCCATGCAGTGATTTGTTTATAGTGGTGAAGGCTTGTGTTGGACCATCCACACTTTTTGGCACAGTCGATAGGAAAGAATTGATGCATCAAGGGTTGCCACAAACCCAATCAACGACCGACGTCAGGAATTTTGAATTCAGAGTTATTCCTCTCCTAGACTGGTTACCTACCCAAGGCTGAAGAGCACATTCTGCCCTACCATTTAACCCATAGCTGGAGGGAGAATATATGGATTCCTACCTTTCCCAAGGGTATTAGCGCTATGTGAAATGCCGACAGCTTCGTATATATATATATATATATATATATATATATATATATATATATATATAATATAAAAATGAATAGAGATTAAATGATAAAAGTATTGACATAAACAGGTGCTCAATGCTAATAAAGCAGAGCAGATTTATAATCAATAGTAATGGTATTATGGGTGATTTAAACTCATAACTTTAAGTTTCATGCTTATACAATTCCAGAAAACATCTGAAGATTGCATAAGCATGAAACTTATAGTTATAAGTTCAAATCATCCGTAATACCATTACTATTGATATATATATATATATATATATATATATATATATATATATATATATATATATATATATATATATATATATATATATATATATATATATATATATATATATATATATATATATATATATATATATATATATATATCAATAGAAATGGTATTATGGATGCGCAGGTTAGCTCAGTCGGTAGAGCGTTCGGCTAGAAACCACAATGTTCCTAGTTCAATACCGGTCCTCGCCAACTCAGCGTATGAGTAGCACAGGGATCTGTGCGGTAAAGTAAGGAGCTGATGGTAGGTGTGGCGCTCCATCTCAGACGCCAAAACAATCTCCTTGGTCTAGCGCTATTGAAAAGGGGATAGACTCCCTCGCTGACTGCCTGATACCGACTTTAGGCCGCCCCGATGACTTTACTTTTTATATATATATATAAATATATATATATATATTGCTGTGTATATAATCTAATCGTTTAATCATTATACATTGAACCCTTTTTAGGGATTTATAAAACTACTTGTAAGAGTATATATGTTTCCATCTAAAAGAGCATACAGTATGGTAGTACAGTAAGATTTCAAAGATCCCAAAATAGAATTATCCCTTACTTACCAGTCATTTGGATTACATTACACACACACACTCACACACACACACACACACACACACACATCACCAGAAATAAACTTCCATCCATTGTGACATCTCGTGTTTGTCTACATTTCCCCATATACTAACATATTATTTCCTCATTTTACTCACATACACACACACACACACACTCACACACACACACACACACACACACACATATATATATATATATATATATGGGAGTAAAATGAGGAAATAATCTGATAGTATATGGAGAAATATAGACAAACACGCGATGTTACAATGGATGGAAGTTTATATCTGGTGATAATGTCGACGCTATAACGTTACAGTCTTTCAGACCTTCTTCGCGACGCAAGCTGAGTTTTCGTATTGAAGAATTCAATTCTCTTACTGACAAGTGTCTTTTGGATGCGAGTGGCAGGAGGCCAACTGTTACTGCAACTTCCTTCCCAAATATCACCCACAGCAACAGGAAACATCCTCACTAATCCCACTCACGACCAAAAGACACTCGTCAGTAAGAGAATCGAGTTAATCAATACAAGAACTCAGCTCGTGTCCTAAAGCAGTTTGGAAAGACCGAAACGTTATAGCGTAGACATTATTATCACCAGAAATAAACTATCGAGATTGCCCAACAATTTACTCGAGCGTGAACGGTGAATAGATGAATTTATGTCTTTCGCAATATTATATGACTGTTCACTATGCCACCAAGTGCCTACCATTTCCTAGTGTCAAATAGGAGAACTGTGCCAAGTAAGGAATGTCATCCCCACAATCACAATACCAGCAAATTGTTGATTTTGAATCATATGGCTTTGAATATAATTGCTATAATCAAATGGATGAATTTTCTACTCATTTTTAGAATTCTGCTACATCTTTTGTCTAAGTTATTCATTCCTGAAATATTAAATATTTTGAGGTTGAAAAATCAAACTTTAATAAACTGTTGGGTCACCTATTGAGCACTCGGTAGATAATTGGTATTAGGGAAAAAAGTGTTTGTAAAGTGAATTAAATTAAAAAAAAATTATGACCAGAGAGTTAAAAAAAAACATTAAAATCATTTTGTAAGATTTCTAAGAAAGGAAACATTTGACTTAATTTAAATTGAAATGGTTCATGGCTCATCGCTGAAATGGTTCATGGCTCATCGCTGAATCTTAACATACAAATAAAGTTAAATGTCACAATCACTCTCCCATCTCTCTCTTATCGAGAAACTAACATATATAACAAGAAGGTAATCAAGATATACATAGAGAGGGTGAAAGTAATAGGCGGAATGTGAGGGAGAGGCTGGTCAGTCTTTGAGTTAATTGCTAATTACGACTAATTATAACCAATTAGAATGGAATTTTTTTCAAACTCAATCCTAAAAGCAAGGAATATTTTAGTATGAATTTTGTATAATTAAAATAAACAGGAAAAAAGCCTTTAGGAAACAAAGTCATATGTCTGCCCGAAGTGAATTGCAAACAGCTTCGACTGGGATTTTAACCCCTTTTTTCCCCATTCCGTGTCCGACAATGATAACCCTTATAATAAGCGTTCCGAGTTAAAGGGCTAATACATATGTATTTCTAATAAAGTTTTTGGATTATCTGCCCTTGGTGTGACGAATATTTTGACAAAAAGCGCGAATATAGGTTGTTTGATTAGTTGGATTTTACGGCATGTCAACCCTTGTTGAGTTATTTTATGCCGAATACTTTTTTCTATTCATTCTTGATGGTATTCATTTTTCTCCAGACACAATTTTGAACACATTTCTTCTTCTATTTAACCCATAAAGGGGAACCTAACAGGTACAACAACTGTGGGTTAGAGTGGACCTGGGAGTATCAGAGATGAAGTGGTACTCCACGCTCCTTAGAGTTCCATAATTGAAACTTCACTATTAGATGCAGTTTAACGTCATAACCAAGACAAACGTGAATATAGGCCTCTTTAATTTTACATGCCCTAGGAGAAGAAGAAGTTATCTTTTCGTCTTCATGGGGATTTTCCCTTCATTTTACTAGACCCCTTGGGTCATATAAATACATCTGATGCTTATTTAAGCCTAACAACGACCTAATATGAACAAAGAACATTTTCCTCGCAAGTGAAATCGGCCATATTTTATTTTCTGTTAAACATCCACATTTCTTATCTTGGAGTCTTCATTGGTTTCTTCGTTTTTCTTTGTTAAATATCAATAACAATTCTCATAAGGATTGACTTTTAGGTTTCTTCCTTATCGGAACTTTATAATATTATTCTGTGTTATTATTTTATTTCAATAGAATATTTACGCTTTTCTGGTATATAGGACGGACGTTCATTCTCGATTATTACATTTGATTGGTCAATTTACTGTGAAATAATTGAGAGTAATAATCAGTAATAACAATAATACTCGTGTTCCTTATTTTTACGGTCGTTATCATCTTGCAACAATCTCTGGTTAAAATGAGACCGTCCAAATCGTTCAAGATGAAATGCAAAAGCGTAAATCATGATTTTCTGTTTTCTGTTGCTTATCCAGCCCAATTCTTATTTCTTATGAGTGTTATTATCTCAGCTAAATAATGGACCATTCTGTTTTTATCATGAAGAAATATAGGGAATAGAAAGGACATACTACACAGAAAAATATAAGAAAGAAAGGAAAACTCCATTCAAAGTAAGAGACGAACGTAAGCAGCATTGACGTCATCTCAGCCATTCTCATGTCGTGTAACAGTAATAAAAATTCAGTTTTGGACCAATACTGTGTCCATGTATGTATATTTACCAACCCCCTCCGCGCGAGCAGGATGCGACACAAGGTCAATTTCTTAAGCGGAGTTTAACAGGTTAGAATTGAGAGTTTCCTTCTCCTAGACCGGTTGCCTTACCAAGTTTAAAGAGCCCAGTCTGCCTTACTATTTACCCATAGCTGGCCGGAGAGTAGGATTTATACATTTCCCAAGGGTATTAGCGCTAAGTGAAATGCAATTACCACGTCCAGGATTTGAACTCGGGTCGACGAGTCCATTTCCCATGACTTTAACCATTACACCACGCGATTCCTACTGTGCCCATGTATAATGTCTATGGTAGAATATCGCTATTGAGTTTGTTTTTATTACTCCAGTAGTTCCCAGCGTGTCTTCTTCATCTTACTTAGATGATTTGTGGGATGGGATTGTACATGATCGTACTGATGTTGCTTTTTAAGGATGCTGCTTCCAAAATTAGTTAAAGGCAGCCTTCAACAACCTTGTATAATTTCCTATCAAGCCTTTTGTCCTGGTGATTCGTCAGAATCCATGAGCTGCCACCATACAGTAATTCTGGAACTGGAAATTCTACAGACTGAGATCTGATTTCAGGCGGCCGTTGCCCTGTCAATAGCAGTAAATGTTATACATTTCGGAATTTGGAAAATAAAGAAAGTCTTCTTCAATACTTGCAAAATCCATGACTACGGTCTAGAAGCTTATGAGTGAAAACTTGAGAGAAAAAATCAATCTGACATGATTATTTTATCAATTTAGACTTATTTTTGAGTTACTGTGATATTGAAGTGGATAAACAAAGCGGTCCTTTTTATGGCATCTTCCCAAAATTGATTATACTTTTAGACATCGCTACAAACTAACAAATAAAGTGTATTCTCTCCACCATCGTCACAAATTAGCTGAAACCAACGACAGTAACAGAATGTATAAAATATGTATAATGCCAATGAGTAATCAAATGAAAATGGTTTCATCGAACACCTTGTAAAGTATGAGTTCCAGTTTGGGAATGGAACGGAAGGAATTCCTAATGCGAAAATTTATTGCAGAGCGAATCTTTTACCTGTCAACCTTTATTAGCGTGGATGGCATTGACATCGAAATAACCAATGGAATTTACGCAGAAAGGCGAGTAGAGGACAAAAAAGTAAAGACGAAAAAGAAAGAGAAGTGTGGCTGCCTAATTGGATAAAACGGTAAAATCAACGGGGAATAAAAACCTTCATCATTATTTCTACTTTGATATTCGAGAAATGGCAGGTCTTTCTAAAGTACTACAGAGAACATCAATCAATCAATTTATCTATATATCTATCTAGCTATCTTTTTCTCTTTCTACTTATTCCTGCATTTTATATCTATCTATCTATTTATCTGGGAAAATGTAGATAAACACCGAATAATCCAAAGGATGAATATTTATTCATTTAGAAGATTTTGTGTTTATGTAAACTTTTCCACATACTGTCGGATTGATTTCCATATTTTACGCCAATCTATCTATTTATCTATCTATTTATCTATCTATCTAGTTATACTTATCTATCTTCCTTTCGCATTTCATCTTTCACTCTCCTTGTCTATCTCTGTCCCTGTCTTTCTCTGTCTGTCTGTCTCTGTCTGTCTGTCTCTCTCTCTCTGTCTCTGTCTCTCTGTCTCTGTCTCTCTCTCTCTCTCTCTCTCTATATATATATATATATATATATATATATATATAAATATATATATATATATATATAATTTTTTTCTTTATTCTATCTTTCTCAATCTATTTCAATCTATCGTCAGTTCCTATGTATCACGATTTCAATCTAATTATCTTTGTTTCTACATCTATTACTCATCACCCCTACTCTGATAATATCTCCTCCCTCCTTTATATATATATATATATAATATATATATATGTGTGTGTGTGTGTGTGTGTGTGTGTGTGTGTGTGTTTATATATATATATATATATATATATATATATATATATATATACTAAGTAAAGAAATAACAAAAGACTTAGAGATTTAGAATTATAGTCTATTTCAGGGAGCTTAGACAGATAGTCTAAATCTCCCGACTTATCAGATGCGAATGAGTCGGGAGAGTTAGACACTTTGTCTAAGCTCCCTGAAATAGACTATAATTCTCTAAGTCTTTTGTTATTTCTTTACTCATCTATTTGCTCTGTGACTCTAACATTAAGAGCACACATTGAGCTCTCAAACTGCGACTTGGTTTTGTTTAAATAAAACACTTGTGTCGTAAGGAAGATTTCTTCTCTGGACTTTTGGATTATATATATATATATATATATATATATATATATATATATATATATATGGTAGGTTTATATGAATCTTGCATTTCCTTTATCCTGTCCTTTTCCTTTTCGTTTCGTGTAATCTGGTCCTATTTATCATCCTATCTATCTATCTATCTATCTATCTATCTATCTATCTATATATATATATATATATATATATATATATATATATATATATATATATATCGCTAGCAGTCTAGCTCTACTAGTGTTTATCTGTATTTCCCTCATACCTATCTATCTATCTGAATAAAGATCTTTTGTATTATTGCACCGATAGTTATTTAGCTGTAACGCTGACATAAAATCCGTTCCAAAGTGAGATATCTTTTTGCTCTCAAGAATTCCCCTGAATTACTGTCAAAATAAGAAGACGTAGAAGAAGTAGAAAAAGAAGAAGAAACACTCTCCCAAGAGATATCTCGTCAGCCGCTGCTACACAATCGCTTCTTTCACTGACTTCATTATCAGCATCAATGAAACGTCTTGAATCGCTGTCTTGATTACCGGCGGGAATCAATAGACCCGGGAAACATACATTTCTCCTGATATGTCTCGTTAATCATACCGAGAAGAAAGATAACACATTAACACATGAATATTTTCCCGCGAGAATTAAATGGCGTGATAGTCTTATATTCGGTACAAAGAGTGACCTATAATAATGGGCTTGTAGCTACTGCATAGCCTAGCGAAAAAATCTGGCAGGCTTACCATCTTGTGTGCGAGATGCCTCCATCTTGTTTAAAACATATGAACTGAGTTTTGTCTGAGTTCACATGTTTTAAACTAGACTTGGCATCTCTACACTTGATAGTAAGCTGTAAAAATTCATTGGTACAGGCAAATTAGAGATGTCTACTCATGCGTTTTCATCAGATTGTATCCTTTATTTTAAATGCAGTTTGAGAGCTTAATTTTCTTGACGTGAATAGACTTGTCCCTAATCTCCAAGATCGAATGAATCTTCCTATTACTGTTCCTAAAAACAGTTTCTGACCGGTGAACATTATGAAGTGGCCTAGGCCTTCTTCTTCTTCTTCTTCTTCTTCTTCTTCTTCTTCTTCTTCTTCTTCTTCTTCTTCTTGTAGTAGTTGTTGTTGTTGTTGTTCTTCTTCTTCTTCTTCTTATATTATTATTATTATTATTTTTATTATTATTATTATTCCAATTTCCTCTTTCCTGTCTTCTTTTTCTTCTTCTTCTTCTTCTTCTTCTTCTTCTTCTTCTTCTTCTTCTTATTATTATTATTATTATTATTATTATTATTATTATTATTATTATTATTATTATTATTATTATTATTGTTTTGTTCCTTAGTAATCAATACTCCTAGGAAATACTGAGTTACACGTGACTCTTAAGATACTTGGTTTGGTGACTACTGGAGTCACTTCACTTACATTAAGCAAGTTGAATTAAAATGAATTGATTCGGTATTAAATGACCTGAAAAGAGTTGATATGTCATAGAACACAACAACCAAACACATACTTATCAGCATTTATGAGATGAAGTTTGATATGAATAATGTTGATATTTTGAACTATTGCCACCATCTTTAATGTGTATAAACACAATGTTTAGGCCACTGTAACCTAGGGTTCTATTTAGTTTCAAGTCTGGTTAAAACAGTTGGTTAAGTAATAGTCTTCTTTATAACGGTTGAGTTTTTTGGACATATAAGGTGTGTGTTAAAAGCCCACTCCTACTTATAGACTCGGCCACAATCATCTGATCTATCTCTTGGCCAATCACTGGCAGTACTCTGAGGTTGATACAATACTTAAACCGACCCTACTGTTCATAACTACTGAGGCATTCTTTGACGACGGACATAGGATTAAAACACTGGACCTTTACAAATACGCATGATAGGACTTATACGCTTACCAAATGATTCCATAACATAGGACTTTCTTAAAGCCCTTTTCAACTGGCCAAGAATGGCATTTAAAAACTTTACAACAAGATTTTGAAATTTTCGATTTAGAATAAGTAATTTTCTTCCATTCGAAATTTGTTATATCTAATCACATTTTTGTCAATACGTCTATTAACATCTACACTGCCTCGAGTCCTCTTGAACTAACGGTAACGATTTCAACTCCGAAACTACGTATGAATTCAGGGTAATTGTCTGAAGATAACTTATCTTAAGGTGATTAAAATAAAAGACACCTAAACAGCGCCCGTGATTTACAATGATCTGAACATTGTGTTTATACACAATAAAGATGAGTTCAACAGTCCGAAATATAAAAATTATTCAAACCAAGTATATATTTTCCTCTTTTGTTTCTCTGTTAAAGTAACTATTCTTATCCAATCATACAGTAAATTTTTATATGTAATAACATTTCTGTCAATAAGTCTGGTGGCATATATATACTGCTTGGAGCCTTCTTGAAATAACGGTAACGATTTCAGCTCCGAAACCACGTATGAATTCAGGGTAATCGTTTGAAGATGACTTATGTTAAGGTATTTACAAAAAATACCTAAACAGAGCCGGAGATTACAGTGGCCTGAACATTGTGTTTATAAAATAAAGACAAGGACAACAGTCCGAAATATCAAATTATTCATAATAAGTCTCATCTCATAAATACAGACAAGTATTAGAATCAGTTCTTATCTTCAAAATATTGTTTCTTTTCTGTTTTTTTTTACATTATACTAACACAAGTGTATTTGGCCTTAATAAGGTAACTAGTCTAGGAGAAGGACAACTCTGAATTCCAACTAGATGTTAAATAACCAAATACAGATTATTCTTCATTTGTTCCTTTGTTAAAGTGACTATTTTAGTCAAATCATACGCCTTGTCTTATGAGGTTCAGTAAATTTACCATTTCTTTTTGTTCTGGATCAAAAAAAAAAAAAAGAAAAAAAAAGAAAAAAGTTAATGTAGTTCATTAAAAACTTACCGGGATTTTGTTGCAGCGAGGTTAAGATGGAGTTCCTTCCTAAGTCAGCAAGAGCGCAATTCACCTTTTGATGAAGCCGCCGACAAGTGCCTGCAGCACTTGGCCATTCTTCTTGTTCATTACAGTGTGGCATACATTTCCGATTTCTTAAAATAAGTGCTGCTGGCAATTCCATATCCGTTCAATTTTTTTCTTCTACAATAGCATTAATGCTTTACTCTTTGGAATAAGGAAGACAAAGTCGTCGGTTCTTTTCTGATTATTCTTTCCTCTCGGCATCTTCAAATCTCGACGAGAGTGCAATGGGTGTGGGGCACGAAGGGTGGAAATTATAACTGACAACTTCTTGAATTAAATACAGCCCTGCCGGTTGGGATTAGAATAAGCCGACTGTATCCCCTGCAGAGACGTAAGAGCCGCCTGGTTCCCCACCATAAATTGTATCCTGGGTAACACACTAAACTGCATCTGATGGTGAGGCTCCAGTTCTGGATATCTTGAGAGTATGGACTACTCCTTCATTGCCATTATTGCCATGTCCACTCGGACTGTATCATCAGCAGAGACGTAAGATCCCCCCACAAACGAATTGGTATCCTGGGTAAAACACTAAACTGCATCTGATGGTGAGGCTCCAGTTCTGGATATCTTGAGAGTATTGACTAATCCTTCCTTACCATTACTGCCATGTCTACTCGGACTCTATCACCAGCAGAGACGTAAGCCCCCCCGCAAAAAAAAAAAAAATTGGTATCCTGGGTAAGATACTAAACTGCATCTTACTTGCTATTACTCCCAGGTCCACTCAGACCCGGAGTGGTTGTACATTTCAGGATCCCATACATGAATCAAATAGATTTATTTGGAAATTATTAACATTGGATAGGAATACTTGAAATCATATAACTGTAAATTATGAATATTTACTATAATTGCTAGGAAGCGTGTGGTGTAATGGTTAAAGTCATAGGAAATGGACTCGTCGACGTAAGTTCAAATCCAGGACGTTGCATTTCACTTAACGCTAATACCCTTGGGAAAGGTATGAATCCTATTCCCCCTCCAGCTATGGGTATATAGTACGACAAACTGGGCTATTTAACCTTGGTTAGGCAACCGGTCTAGGAGAAGGAAAACTCTGAAAACTGTTGAACTCCGCTTAAGAAATTGACCTTGTGTCATATCCAACTCGTGCGGAGGGGTTGATAAATATATATACTATAATTGTTTACTAAGGATTATTACTCGTTACTTGATACCATATAATTGTGTGCAAATTAGTTGTATTAATAGTATGAATAGTATGTATAGATACTTGAAGCTAAAATGGTTTAGTAAAGATTATTATTAGTTATTTGAATTGTGAAAATAAATGATAATCATTAAATAGAAAATTATTTCAAACCATACAAATATTACTATTTGAAAGAATTACTTGAAGCCATACTAGTGTGTGAAAATTATCTATATTAGATAATACAAATGTGCGCAAAAACTCTTTAGAAAAAAAAAATTCGAATTCCATAGAATCATGAACAGAAAGAAAAAAAACTCTTAATAACAACGACACAAGAAATGTAAGCATGGACGAACAATGGACGCAATTCCCAAACCTATGGGCATAAAATAACCCCAGATGCGTTGATATGCAGTAAAAAATGAATCACTTGAAGTATAATTTATATGAAGAGAATATTCTAATATGATATTATTTTATTATTATTAACAACGTTTGAAACAGACCAGACAATAATTTCAATAATGTCCATAAGAAATTTCACGTTCTTAAAACTAGGAAAAATATGCACCACAGTATGGGAATTTAATTATTACGCTGTTTCATACGGTTGCTTAATAACTATTGTAAAATGTATAATAACCTTGATTTAATTTAATAATTAAATTATTATATTCTATTATATAATATTGATATCATTGATATACCACAGTATGAGAATTTGATTATTACGATTTTATATGATTAATATTTTATATGATTAATTATTACTATTTCATATTGATTTAATTTTCACTCACTCTTTTTTCTTTCTTTCCTTCTTTTCATCTGTTCATTATGTTTGATTGAAACAGATTAACATTATCGCTTCAGCGCGCTCGCCGACTCTCTCAATCTTCCCCGTACTCTTTTTCTTTCTTTCTTTATTTCTTATAATATTATTATTTGTAGCGGGTCTTTTTTATTCTCTTTCTTTTTTCTAATAAAAACGGAATGGTTCATTATTTAGCTGAAGTGACGACACACATAAGAAATAAGAATTCGACGATTAAGCGATACCAGATAATCAGGATTTATATTTTATCTTGAACGATTTGAACGGTCTCATTGATCGTGAATAATGCTGATATTTTGAAGTATAATAAGTATAATAAGAAATGGTGCTGCAAAGTGATAAGGTTTGGAAGATTAAAGAACAAGAGTATTAATATATAGATATAATTAGAAAGACTCACGAAACTAAATAAGAACGTGCATAAAAGATGACACTTATCTTTATCAATTTCAGGTAGTTTCTATATAGAATGATACATTGGATTTTTTAGAAATATGTTTGAGAATAAAACATTTATATGAGAAATCAATAACACCAAGTAATTATTCATTTCACCCGAATTTGTTTAAATTACAAAGCATGTAAATTATCCAAACTATAGACTATATAAATCTTTATTTCTTAGTGATATATAACACACATTGCAGGATTTAAAAAGCGTTAAATAGCATTGGCTGTTTGGACGAAAATCAAATAAAAGAATTTAGTTTTAAAAAAAAGAAAGAATTTTCACTACCTATCAAAAATGAATAAAAAATATTTTCAGCATAAAATAAGCCAACAAGGTTTGACATGCCATAAAAATTAAAGCAGTTTAATGATACTCTGTTGTGTCATAGTAGTAGATACCATTTCATTGCTGCTCGTGCTATCTTTGCAAACAGTATTCTTATTCTTCTATCAAGTGTCTGTTTACTTTGTTCAAAGATATCAATGTTAGAAGAATCGGTAAATTGTCTAAATCCAATACGATTTGGTATATGCCTAAATACTTGTCTTGGGGGATTTCAAACAAGACATTGATAATAAACAAAATGCTAATTCCGATAAAATTGGGATTATTTAATAACCAATGAGTAAATACTATAAATAACCAAGACAATTGTGATGTTGGTGGCGATGTAGTTTCGGTTGCAGACATACTGTTACATAATTGTTAGTACACTAACAATTATGTACAGCTAGTGTAGAAATTTAAATGGCTGTTAGAAATTAGGGCTAGCAGTTTTGAGTAGTACGATATCATGGAAGTTTGATTGACACATTTTTTTTTATTATCTTTTTATTTTTTTTATACCAGCCCCCCTCCGCACAAGCAGGATGCGACACTAGGTCAATTTCTTAAGCGGAGTTTAAACAGGTTTGAATTCAGAGTTTTCCTCCTCCTAGACCGGTTGCCTAACCAAGGTTAAAGAGCCCAGTCTGCCCTACTATTTACCCATAGCTGGAGGGAGAGTAGGATTCATACCTTTCCCAACGGTATTAGCGCTAAGTGAAATGCAAAATTGATTGACACATATTAAACTCGTGTTGATCCCTTTTCCGGTAGATACCGTGAGAATTAGTAGAGAAATGAGAAAGAAGGGCTCTTCTGGTTTTGATTTGAAAGAGTTAGTTCAGTATTAGACGAGCCACGAAGATTGTAAGTCGCACTAAGCGCTCACCCGGCGGGGCCGTACTCACTCTGCGCAGTTAGTTTGGATGGGGATTTCTAAAGGAGATATAATATAAAGAAAATTTAAGTCTTGGGTTATTTATCCAAAAATTACTAATCACACACGGCTTCTGATAGACGAGAAATCCCTAATGGAAGACATGAAATCCCCAGACGAAGTTCCAAACGCTAGAAGAAGACTCCCAGCTACATAAGACATGACAGATAATTAGAAGAAGACAAGTAAAGAAGTATTTAATAATACAGACACATAATCTCCATTTCTATATGTTCTTTTCCAAAATTTGGAAATAGGAAAAATAAAGTTTAAAAGTTGATTGAAAAATCGAATTCATAATCCATATATATATATATATATATATATATATATATATATATATATATATATAAAGTCGTCGGGATGGCCTAAAGTAGGTATCAGCTTATCAGCGAGGGAGTCTATCCCCTTTTCACTAGCGCTAGACTAAGGAGATTGTTTTCACATCCGAGGTGGAGCGCCACACCTGCCACCAGCTCCTTACTTTACCGCACATATCCCTGTGCTACTTACACGTTGAGTTGGGGAGGACCGGTATCGAACTAGGAACCTTGTGGTTTCTAGCCGAACGCTCTACCGACTGAGAATGTGGACAAAAGAACTTTTACCAAATTCTGTCGGATTTACTCCAATGATTTATTCCTACCATCATATATATATATATATATATATATATATGAAAATAAGTAAACAAACAATGTGTTTATTTTTTATGGCCTTTCTAGCCGACAATTTTTGGAGGATATGTGCTTAATTGAAGTCATACCTAATTTTGAAAATTAATTAGTTAATAATTAAGGAATTTAGGCGGGCATATATGTTCAAATGTAAGGCTAAACAAATCGAGAAAATGTCAATCCCTGTATGTATATTTCGACCTATTAGGTCTCATCAGCAAGGTTATAGACATGGGAGACTGCTCCGTGATATATATATATATATTATTTATATTTTGCTTGAAGGCAATTATAATGCATGTATCGCATGAAATTCGATAATTATAGAAAATAATCTTGACAAGTGAATCCCGGCAAAGGATGACTCGCTATGCAGGACACCGTACAGACTGTTTCGACTTTATTAAGTCTCATCAGCTGCCGGGTTTGTTTACTACTCAATAAACGTCCCCTTACCTACTATGGTAGAGGCGTGTAGTATCATGGACAAGGTTAATTTCGCAGGGATTGTTCACTATGTACCGGCGGCCGAACGGATATAGTCTCTCATTATGCCTGCTGAGGCTCCGGTTTCGATTCCTGTCGGAGGGGAGTCGTTAGTATACATCGCTGATGAGACTTAATAAAGTCGAAACAGTCTGTACGGTGTCGTGCATAGCGAGCCATCCTTTGCCGGGATTCACTTGTCAAGATTATTTTCTATAATTATCGAATTTTATGCGATACGTGCATTATAATTGCCTTCAAGCAAAATATAAATAATAATTTATTCAACAATGCTTCTATAAAAAAACAAACATCCAAAAATCTTATATATATATATATATTCTGTAGTCGATTCGTTATGGTACAGGTTTTGTATTTACTATAACATTAACATAAAGAGACACGCTTAACATAATGGTTATCATGGTAGTAATTGGATCATGCGATGCGAGTCATATCTTGGATGAAGCTGCGTTTCACTTTGGGATAATGATATCTAATTATATTCCTTATAATGGGTAGCTGTTGGGCATACTGATAATGGTCTTGGCTCCTTAATTACTCACACATTACAATTTGTTTTGGACGTGTACTTAGCGTAACGGTTATCGTCGTTAGAAACGGACATGGCGACTGGAATTTAAGTCATGGACGAGCCTGTCTGTTATGATTCTTGTGGACATTTTTTAGGCTGCATACTAGAGCAATTTATGTAAAGTTTTTTAAATGCCATCCTTGTCTAGTTGAAAAAGGCTTAAAAAATAAAGTCCTGTGTTATGGATCCTTTGGTAAGCGTATAAGTCCTATCCTGCATATTTGTAAAGGTCCAGTGATTTAATCCTATGTTCGTCGTCCACGGGCATCAACGTAATTATAGCCAGTAAGGTCGGTTATGTATTGTATCAGCCTCAGAGTACTGCCAGTGATTGGCCAAGGGATAGATCATATGATTCTGGTCGAGTCTATAAATAGGAACGGGCAATTAACACACACCTTATAAGTCCAAAAATTCTCAACAATTTACAGTGGAGATCCCGTGTGGCATTAAGTCTGATCCGTTTTGAGTGGAATCCTAGTGTTCATCAGTGTTAAGCAGAATCCGTGTATTCCTCAGTGTTAAGCAGAATCCTTGTGTTCCTCAGTGTTAAGCAGAATCCTTGGTTGTTCATCCATAAGGCAATTAAATAGTTAACAAGCACGTATTTGAGCGTGTTGATTGGTAGAACCCACGTGACCACGAAGAGTCTATAAACTTAAGATGTGGCCTTCACCCACCTCATATGCCAAACTATTCCAACACTGTCTTCATTTGATATCACCCTGAAACCCTTGGGAAGGTATGAATCCAAATATTTTCTCTCGAGTTATGTGTAAATAGTGGTAGCCTTTATATGGCAACCGCGTAATGTAGGAAGCGCGTGGTGTTACGGTTAAAGTCATGAGAAATGGACTCGTCGACCCGAGTTCAAATCCTGGACATGGTAATTGCATTTCACTTAGTGCTGATACCCCTGGGAAAGGTATGAATCCTACTCTCCCTCCAGCTATGGGTAAATAGCAGGGCACACTGGGCTCTTTAACCATGGTTAGGTAACCAGTCTAGGAGAAGGAAAACTCTTAATTTAAACCTGTTGAACTCTGCTTAAGAAATTGACCTTGTGTCGTATCCTGCTCGTGCGGTAAATATATATATAGGTAGTTCATACATCTTCTTAAGCAAATTCCACAACCCTTTGAGTATATTCTATGTATTGATAATTGAAGGAAAACTCTGAATTCAAACCTGTTGAACTCCGCTTAATAAATTGACATTATGTCACATCCTGCTTGTGCGGAGGGGTTCGTAAATATATATATATGGCAACCGCTCTAGGAGAAGGAAAACTTGAAATTCAATCAAATTGTACAACCTCTGTCCAACAGAAAAAGTTTTTTTCGCTGCGTATGATACTAAATTGCATCTGGTGGGGAGGGTCTAGTTCTGCAGCTCTGGGGAGTAGAGAGTACGTTTTCATTGCCATTATTCTCAGGTTCATTCTGGCTTGGAATGGTTGGAAGTGTCTGGAACATACCTATAGGTCAAATAGATATGTTTGCAAATAACACTGGTTTACAAAAAAATATTTTTTGTCTGAGGCAAGAATGTGAATCGGTGTTTTTTTACTAATTTGGGTGTGCTGAATTCAAATTTATAAACAGTTTTGCTCTATCACCTCTAGTTTTCTGTCTTTTGAATAGCCTCATTTTAGTATATACAGAGTATATACTTGCTTACTTCAACAGTTGCAGCAGCTTATTACAGAAAAAACAGGATAGATAAAGAACATTGACGGAATAAATATACTTGGATGACACAATGTACACAATTCATAGTACCGCAGACTGTTAGAAGTGTGTTTTCTTAGATGATCTGCTGTATTTTGCCTCCGGTGTGTCCCGCAAGAGCATCCAGCAGAAGTCTCCCATCATACCGGGGTTCCACTTGCCTTGGTAGTTGCTCTCCATCTTCGTAATGTCGGGGTGGAATCTTTCTCCGTGCTCAGCACTCACTGCTCCAAAGTGTGGAGGGAAGAAGTTGAGGTGGGAATGGAGAAAATGAATTGTGAGTGACATTCGGCATCCCATATCCTCATAAGTCTTCAGCAACTTCTCAATACAGGCTTGGTAATTTGGTACGCGTGTGTTACCAAGGAAGCCACTACAGACTGACTTAAATGCTTCCCATGCTCTCAGTGTTTTTGCATAATAATTAAAAAAGAAGACATAAGTCACACAATATTAGAAATTAACCCTGAATGCATATATGCCTTTATGTACAGTATGTGTACAAAATATACAGTATGTATATCTACAAAACTAGAGGTGATGAATAAAAACGGATTTCAAAACCCCCAAATTAGGTTAAAACAGCTATTTTTGTGCTTGCCTCAATTTCTTTGTAAACCAGTGTAATTTGTATTCAATAGGAATACCCGATATCAGATAATTGTGTGCAAAAAAAAAATCTTAAAGAACAAATGCACAAAAAAATGTAAATATAAACGGAAGCAATAACCTAACATTTAGGCATAGAATATCTACAGACAGATTGACGTGCCGTTAACATCAACCTATCAATCAATCGTTTTAAAGTCACATAGAAATACTAAGTGATTTAAGATATGTAATATTTAGCAGGATTAAATATATTGAGAGTGTAGAGTAGTCCTTCAATACTATTACTCCCATGTCTACTCGGACCCAGAGTAGTAGTACCTTTCAGGGTCCCATGCATGTATCAAATAGAGACTGATTTCACATTTACGATTTATGTATTTTTACTTAGCAAGAAATATGCTATTTAAGATTAAATAATACTTATCTAATAAATATTGAGAATATAACGCAAATAACTAACGGACTTGCGAAGTTTGTGGTAACCTAGTTTTGATTACAGATGAGCACCTATACAACCTCCATTATAATAACATACAATAACGAAGAGGAATAGTATTTTAATTTTAGTATAATTAAATGAAAGTTTAATGAAATTAAGTTCAAACTCAAAATAGACTACTTTTATTTTTACTTTGTCCTAATAGATTTCAATAAAAATTCATACATCGGATTGCTTTTAAGACGTTGGAGAATAAAACAATATAACAACATAATATAAAACAATATAACAATAATATTAGAAATCAATAACACCAAGTAATTATTTATTAAACACGGGTTTGTTAAAACCGGAATGCAAATTATTCACTATGGTTAACATGTATTTCTTGATTATATATAACACACATCGCCGGATTTTAAACACATGACTAATATGGTCTGTTTTGAAACATTCTTAATGAATAAGATGCTAATGCTATTTAAGATTAAATAATAATTATCTAATAAACATTGAGAAAATAACGCAAATAACTAACGGAGTTAGTATGTCTTTTTCTTTCAAAAACTCTTACAATGAAGATACAGTTCGGCAACATATTCCTGGCGTCAGCGGATGTACACAGGTTGAAGCGAGCGCGTGGCGTACACGCTCTTTGGAACAACAATCCTTCCAATTTGAATTTAAATTATTTTCTACTTCTCACTCGATGAGACCGGATGATGATTTTCTATAATCGAAATATTGTTCAATATTAGCTATGAAAATGATATAAAATATATTTATTTTAACAATATTGTATGTTTTCATACCCTTTTATCTATCTATCTATCTATCTCTCTCTCTCTCTCTCTCTCTCTATATATATATATATATATATATATATATATATATATATATTATATGTATGTATTCAGCTCCCAAACACACATACATACTCATCCATCTTACCCATCCTTACCATTCCAACATTCTGACCAAACACCTGCATCTCCACATAAACACTCCCCATTTAGAGGGAGAAAATCTACTACCCTCCCTCCCCCCCCAGCTACCCCTGCCCCTACTGACAACCTTACTGTTTTCACCATCTGAAATGTTCTTTATTGAAGCAAGAACTGGGCTTTTGTCCTGGTGATGGTCAAAATGGCCGAACATTGCATCGTCGACAATAAACATCCAGTTTCCATAACATCCCGGTTTGTTCTACTTTTCTCCACATCTATCTATCTATCTATCTATCTATATACATATATATATATATATATGAATTTAACATTTTGAAAAAACAATTAGTAATTATTATCTGCTGACAGAATCTGTTTCGACGCCTTAGTAGAAGGGTCATCATCAACGAGCAAAAAAAAAAAAAATATGAAAGAGAGAAGGGATAAAAAACCGTTGGAAGAGAATAGGGGGTACAAACACACGCTGGAATGCTTGAATTTAAAAAAATGCGCGTACTGTTTCAAAAATAAAATAAATTTTTTATCCCTTCTCTCTTTCATATATTTTTTTTTTTTGCTCGTTGATGATGACCTTCTACTAAGGCGTCGAAACAGATTCTGTCAGCAGATAATAATTACTAATTGTTTTTTTCAAATGTTAAATTCATTCTGTCAGATTAATTTCCATTTATTTACACATTTGTCTCATGAAAAAACAAAATATACGGATTTTTACACCTCCAAAGATTTTCTACGAACACTACAAAAAAAATTTACCTACACCACAAACTTTTTGAAACTTAACATCTTCTTTCAATTGTGCTGTGGACATGTAAACAACTTATTAAGCTGGATTATATTTTGAACATTTTTGATAATCTCTTACACTTTTTTATATATTTACACCAAACTCTTTTTGAGTTTATTTTTGGATTAAAAAATGCTTCTGATTTTTTTAAAATAAAATTTATTTTATTTTTGAAACAGTATGCGCATTTTAAAAAATTCAAGCATTCCAGCGTGTGTTTGTACCCCCTATTCTCTTCCAACGGTTTTTTTATCCCTTCTCTCTTTCATATATTTTTTTTTTTTGCTCGTTGATGATGACCCTTCTACTAAGGCGTCGAAACAGATTCTGTCAGCAGATAATAATTACTAATTGTTTTTCAAAATGTTAAATTCATTCTGTCGGATTAATTTCCATTTATTTACATATATATATATATATATATATATATATATATATATATATAATGAAGAAGTATACGATCCAATGAGATAGTTGGTGGTGACCTAATTTTGATTACAAACGAGCACCTACAGAACCTCCATTATAATAAGATACAATAACGAATACGTATAGTGAAAAACGATTCAGAAATAAAATAGAGAAAAAAAACCTGGCTACTTTTTTTGCTTTTTGGTGAATTTAGCTCTCGGACACTGTCTGAATACCTGACTACTCATTCCGCCCCTTGTTGACTGTAGTTACGTGTTACAATATTTCCTTTTTCTATTTGCAATGGACCGGGTTAACTCAGTCGGTAAGAGCACCCGCCTTGGAAACGCAAGGTTCGATACCGGTCCCCTTCCACTCAACGCATGAATAGCACATATTCCTTAATCTCATCTGTGTGGTAAAGTAGGGAGCTGACGGTAACACCTACAATACTATTACTCCCATGTCTACTCGGACCCAGAGTGGTAGTACCTTTCAGGGTCCCATACATGTACCAAATAGAGACTGATTTCACATTTACGATTCATGTATTTTTACTTAGCAAAAAAATGTGCCCTCCAAGCACAAATGTTTGAATTTTAGTATAAGTAAATAAATAAAAATCATAAATAAATCAGCAAAAACAAAGCGTTATATAATAGGGGATATACTCCCTCGGTGCCCGGTTGATGCCGACAATAACCCACTCCGTCATTTTTAACTTATATAGCAAAGCGCTTCATAAAAAAAATTAAAAATAGAAAAAAAACATTTTGTACTTTTTTTTTGCTTTTTGGTGAATGTAGCCCTCGGACACTGTCCTAATACCAGGCTACTCGTTCCGCCCTTTGTTGGCTGTAGTCACGTGTTACAAGCTTTCCTTTATCTATTTGTAATGTGTCGAAATCTCTCTCTCTCTCTCTCTCTCTCTCTTCTCTCTCTTTCAATCTGGGTTATTCTATCTGATAAAGATTGATTAAGGCGAGATTGATGGTCAGTTGAGGAAGAATGTCGACTTTTATTTCATGACTAAATCCATTAGACTGAAAACTTTCCAAAACCAAACATTATGACCGTCTCCAAATAATTTCTTATTTTAGTGTATCCATTGTTTGGCATTAGAGTGACTTGTTGTCATGGTTACAATGGTTATATTTGTTGATTATGGACGTCAAACTGTCAATCAGTTATGAACCTCTTTCTGCTTCTTCTTCTTCTTCTTCTTCTCTTCTTCTTCTTCTTCTTCTTCTTCTTATATTTACCTGTTCTTCTTCTTCTTCTCAATCTTCTTCTCTTCTTCTCTTCTTCTTTATATTTACCTCTCCCTTCTTCTTCCTCTTCTTTATCTTTTCTTCTTCTTCTTTCTCTTCTTCTTCTTCTTCTTCTTCTTCTTCTTCTTTATATTTACTTCTTCTTCTTCTTCTTCTTCTTTTCTTTTTTCTTTTTCTCTTCTTCTTCTTCTTCTTCTTCTTCTTCTTCTATATTTACCTTCTTCTTCTCTTCGTCTTCTTCTTCTTCTTCTTCTTCTTCTTCTTTATATTTACTTTCTTCTTCTTTCTTCTTCTTCTTCTTCTTCTTCTTCTTCTTCTTTTCTCTATATTTACCATGTTCTTCTTCTTCTTCTTCTTCTTCTTCTTCTTCTTCTTCTTCTTCCATTACTGTCTTCTCTTCTTCTTCTTTCTTCTTCTTCTCTTCTTCTTCTTTCTTCTTTCTTCTTCTTCTTCTTCTTTTATATTTACCTCCTTCCTCCTCCCCCTTCTTCCTTCTTCTTCTTTAATTACTTTCTTCTTCTTCTTTCTTCTCTATTTACCTTTCTTCTTCTTTTCTTCCTTCTTTCTTTCTTCTTCTCTTCTGCTTATCTTCTTACTTCTTCTGCTTCTTCTTCTTTTATCTTCTTCTTCTTCTTCCTTCTTCTTTTTATATTACCTTCCTCCTCGCTCTCTCCTCCTTCTTACCTTTCTTCTTTTTCTTTACTCACCTCCTCCTCCTTCTTTGCTTCTTCTTTTCCTTTATATTTTATTTATTCTTCCTTCTTCTCTTCTTTTTTTCTTTCTTCCTTCTTCTTCTTCTTTCTTCTTTAACTTCTTTCTTCTTCTTCTTCTTTATATTACTCTCCTCTTACCTGCCTCCTCTCCTCTCTCCTTCTCTTCTTCTGTTTCTTTATATTTACTCCTCCCTCCCTCCTCCCTCCTTCTTCTTTACTCTTCTTCTTCTTCTTCTTCTTCTTCTTCTTCATTTTCTTCTTCTTCTTCTTCATTTTTCTTCTCTTACCCTTTCTTATTTTTTTCTTCTATTCATTCACTCTTCTTTTTCTTCTTCCAATTCATATAGATTTCTTTTGTTACATTGTTGATTTCTGAAGGGCTTCTCCTCCTAATCCCCTTCCAAATTATTATTATTATTATTATTATTATATTATCATTATTATTATTATTATTAATTATTATTATTGATTATCATTGGTCTTCTTCTCGTCCCACTTTATTCTATTCCGGTGTTATTATCCTGCTTTCCCCCTTTCTCTGTCATCAATTTTCCTGTCCCTGTATTTTCCTATTATCTCCCTTCCCCACCCCATTCATATTCCCCTTTAAGAAAGCCAAACTTGGTAAATACCATATTTTGTCATCAATAAGGTTTGCAAATAAGTATATTTTACCTACCGCTGACATTCATACAGGAATAATATATTATATATAATATATATATATATATTAATATATATTATGTATATTATAATAATATAATTATATATTAGGATATAAATATATAATAATATATAATATATGTTGAAAAATGATAAAGGGAAAAAGTATAGCAATGGATAATATAGGATATTTTATCAATTTTACTTACAGTGTTTCGGTCGCGAGTCAGGAAATATATAATAATATATATTTCTTAGAAAATACATTTTTATAATAAGCAAGGGGGAGGGGTTGACACTATTGTTTTAGAAAAGAGAAAGGAAAAAAATATAAAGGTTAAATATAAAGGTAGAAGATTCTGTCTCTTAGCAAGAAAGGGGTTAATTCCCTTAGGTTTTGTTTTGATTTAAAAAATACCCGCGAAAAGATTTGAAGGGAGACAGACGAAGATAGAATTTCCACGAAGAATAATTCACAAGGCAGACAAGAGAGACAGTTCAGAACGGGTTTTTGGAGAGTGTGAACTGGTTTTGAATCAGAGAAATTGAAAAGAAAAAAAATACTTGAACTAATTGAAAAGGAAAGAGAGAACGGAAAAAGTAATTGTTGGAAACGGGACTAGAGGAAAAATTAAAAAGAAAGAGGAGGGAATTATAAAAAGAAGCAACTTGATGTTTTTAACGAAAAAGAAGGTATTTTTTTTTCCCTGTACATGGTTTAATGTACTTTTATGTAGTTGTGCACCGCGTGCTTACTTTTAAGAGAAAAAAGACAAAAAAGGAATTAAAAGTGAAGAAGGTTGTTTTTCTTTTTTTGAAGATTATTTTAATTGTCTGAAAAAGAAAGTTCAAAAATGAAGATTGTTTTTTAAAAATAATTTAATATTGTCCTGTGTTTTCCCCCTGAACTATCTTGTCCTTTGGAGAAGTCCAATTGCCTAGCCCTTGTAGGATCACACGACTCTAACGAAGGGTTTTTAAAAAAAATATAGAATAAATAGACTACTTCGTGAGGCAGGTATATATATATATACAATATATTACCATATATTATATAACTAATAATAATAATTATATGAGCGCGTGTGGCCGTAGGGTGTTTAGAGTCGTTGAAAATATTCGAGTTCAAGTTCCTAGACGAAAGCGTGGCAATTTTCACATTAGCGCTAATACCTTCGGGAAAGGTATGAATCCATATATTTACTGCCCTCCAGCTTATGGGTTAATAGTAGGCAAAAAAATGGGCCTCTTCAGCCTTCGTAGGTACCAGGTTCTAAGGGAGAGCGGATAACTCTGAAGTTCAAACTCCTGAGGTCGGTGCTTGTGAAATTGGGGTGTGGCAACATCCTGAGGGCGGCCAATTGCTTATTTTTCCTACGACTTGGTGCCAGAAGAAGTGGTGGATGGTCATCACAAGCTTTCACCACTATAGTACAATGACTGTGTGGGTGTTCATTGGTGATGTGTGATCCACCTCATGGCGTCGAGAAATCAGACGAGAGAGTGTCCCAGTACTAAAGTATAGTGATATAGTATGTAAACAAAAATTGGGTCTACCATCAGGACCTAGGGACTTATAGCTTGACTAAGTTGAATGTCATTACTTAAAGTTAAACCGTGTGATAACGTTTCTGTCGTCGAGTGGTTAAAGACGTAGAGTGACTGTGTCAACTTAGTTGCAAGGCTAAGATCCAATAGATTGGCTGAGTAAGGGAGATCCTAGTGTTGTGTCATTGAAATCTTAATGTCTATCCATACTGTAAGGCCTTGTAGGTGAAACGTCAAGAGTTGATACAAAGACTTGGTTTATAATTGTCCCTTAAGAGGCTCAAGAAAATAAGTATAAATTAACTTATGAATAACAGATGCAATATCTATTTTCAAAGAAAGAAAAACTTTGAACAAAAACCGTAATCGTAGACTATAATAAATTAATATTCGACCAGAACACTCAAATGAGACTAAAGCCTCTTTTCAGATGTATCTTTACAAAAATACCAGGGTGAAAATGAATAAGAAGAACCATTGGATGATTAAGTATATATTATATATATTATTATATATAGTATATATATAATTACTTATAGTATTATATATATATATCAGCCTGACCGAGAAGGTCATGGTGGTTGTACGACGGAAATAATTTCATGACCCACCCAAACACTGATTCATCACGCGAAATACCTAGTGAGGATTAGGATTAGTTGATATGGAACACTTAGACTACGATAGTCTGATTCTGAAAGTACACGATAAGTGCGCTTCTCGTACACGCGAATCTGTCAGATGAAATGAGGTCTGTAGGATGAGTAGATGATGAAGTCGAAGGGGCGCGATTTGCGGATAGGGCAAGTGAGCCCAAGGTACACGAAGAATCTAGAGTAGCGGATGTGCGAGAAACCTCTTCAGCTAATTGTACGGGCCCAGCGCCGGTGCTTTCGGTTCACAGCAAATCGCTCGCCGAACAGGTTATCACGAAACCAGTGGGTTTAATGAGGAAGCGTGGTGGAGAGACATCCGGACGTTGTAAAGATCGATATGCGGTACTCTGGAAAGCCCCAGAGCCTATCTCCACTGCAGGACTAGGGGAGAGGGCAAGCAGACACCCGCCATGAGGACTAGTGATAATACGGGACAAAATAGCGTTACAACGGCCGTTGTGCGATTGTATATCCAATAACCGATAATTTACACCAAAGGACGTGCTGGCCAGACTGAAGTCCCTCAGGCATATCTTAACATAGGGTCATTTGCCCGGATTCCTTCCAAAACTTGTCTCATACGACGCAGTAAAAAGGGATCATATTTAGTCACGTGTGCAGGATCGTATTATTATATTTGGTACCGTGACCCAAGAATATTATAATATTTGGTGCCTTGAGACACAGGATTCGACCCTGAGAGGTTACCACGGCACATCTGTATCACATTTGGTCCCGTGACGAGTACAGTATCATATTTGGTGCCGTACTGCCCAGTACTCGGTCATAACTTTCACTTTTGGAAATATTACTTTTCGTAGATAATTTTAATCTAATTTATAAAGAATATTTAATGTTAATATAGATTTAAATTAAAAATTACAATTTAAGAATAATATAACACCAATCTATATATTAATACTCGTATTATTTAATTTTACGACCGAGGTATCGTGCAACATCTTCTGGTTAAAAAACGAACCGTCCAAGATGAAATGCAAAAATGTAAATGTTGATTATCTGATATTGCATATCTGCGGAATTCTTATTTCTTATCAGTGTTGACACCTCAACTAAATAATGGACCCTTCCATTTTTTAATAAAGAAAGATAGGGAAGAAAAAAGTCATGCTACACAGAAAAATATAATAAAAAGAAAGAGAGTAGATGAAAGATAGGGGGGTCCAATGATAACGTTAAAATGTTTCAATTGAACATAATGAAAAGATGAAAAGAATTAAAGAAATTTTTCAAAAAGTGTGTGAGCGAGTTAAATCAAGATTATTATACTTTTTACATATAGAACAATTTTGCGTTGTAATAATTAAATTGTCATACTGTTGTTTATCGACAGATCTTGCTAGTCCGTTATAAAAAGTTCCATAATAATTTTCTCAGAAACCATTAAACCTTACTTAGTTAAAATATCACAAGACCACTTATTAATTCTCCATTATAAATAACGATATTTTAAAATCACTTTTTAAAAAGAATGTTCTGGATGAAAACACTACACTCTATCCGATGAGAAAATCCAGTTCTGTAGGTGTCGAAAATATAGTCATATCTACATAGTTAGTATTCTAGGTGTACTATGACATGGTGTAGTAGTACATGTAAGGTCTAATTTATGGTTTAGATAGATCTACCTGGGGTGTTCTACAAAAATGTTCTCCAAAGCTGCATCCGACGATGGGAGAAATACATAACTCTGCGTGGTTCCTATGTAGAAAAAGACTCATAACTGTGCCCGGTTTCATTGCTCTGCTGCTATGGGAAGTGGGTCAGTGGCATTATTTATTGAACACCCCTCGTACTACCATGATTTTTAAATCCATGGACACTTTTACGGTTAAAACATTGATATTACAATTAAGTATGAAGCAGTATATATGGAAAAAATGTTGAACATTATTATTACATTGGCTTCTAAAAGATTCATAGAATAATTACTTTCTTGAAACCATATGAATGTATTCAATTTATTTCAAATAATTATATCATATAGAAATACGTGAAACCATAAGAAGGTATGATAATTTTTATTATTAATATTTACTAGAACCTATGATTATTTCAAAATGTTTATTATTAAATAGTGTAAAATTATGTCGAAATGGGGACCCCCCCAAAAAAAAATTTTTATACGTTATTTAATAGTTGAAATTAAATAGGATTTTGGGATGACGTGTGTAAGGCTGGTCTGTTGGCTTCTTATTGGCTAAAAAGTATCAACAAGCTGAAAGGTAAAAGGGGGATAGTGAGAGGAGAGGGTTGATTCAAAGTTTCCGAAGTGAACGGATGGGAAAGTGTGGGCTGGGTGTTTGAAGAGAACAAGCGCAAGATGATTGTCTGTTCTCCAAGGCATTTTACTTGGGTTTAAAATAAAATAAAATACGCTCTGAGTAAAACAACAACGTTTTTGTCCTTTATTAAGAACTACCAATGGACGCAAATACATCCCAAAAGATCTCTAGTAGTTCCAGACTCAATGAACGGAGAAAATGCCAACCTCATAACAAACTAGCTACTCCGATCAAGAATAGAAGATATGAAGAAAAGCAGATACCATAGATGAGTGTAGAGATTATATACTCAGTCGGTAGAGTGTTCGGCTAGAAACCGCAAGGTTCTTAGTTCGATACCAGACCTCGCCAACTCAGCGTTTGAGTAGCACAGGGATCTGTGCTGTAAAATAAGGAGCTGATGGTAGGTGTGGTGTTCCATCTCAGACGCACAAACAATCTCTTTGGTCTAGCACTAGGGAAAAGGGGATAGACTCCCACGCTGATTGGCTGACACCGACATTAGGCCACCCCGACGACTTTACTTTACTTTTTACTAAATTTTACGACTGATAGTATCTTGCAACAAATTCTGGTTAAAAAACGACCGTCCAAAATGAAATCCAAAAATGTAAATGTTGATTATCTGATATTACATATCCGCGGAATTCTTATTTCTTATCAGTGTTGACACCTCAACTAAATAATTATATACACTTTCAATTCGACGCAACGTCACATATTCAATTTGATTCCTATGTAATTTTACTATAAACAACTCTCTTAAATGATCCCCTCACGTAACAATTGGAATAATTTCTTGAAATTATATATTTTCTTCCTAAAAAATGACAACACGACCGTAAAACTAACGTTGTAACCCTCAGGCCGTAAAAACCAATCAACCAAACAAAAAATTGGTAATATCTGAGATTCTGCTAATAAATCATTCACGTATTTTTGATACCTCTATATATTTAAAGAGAAAACAAATATACCTTGCCAATGGGTAAATAGTATTTTGTTATTGAATAGTTCATCTATTGAAAGTTATTACTGTCTTCTCTTAAATTGTTGTATATATTTACCCAAGACCTCCGCATACTGCTAAAAGTGACTCAAGGTCATTTCTTATATATATATATATATATATATATATATAATCATTCTCAAGAAAATGTTCAAGGTACATTCTTAGTATTTTTATTGATTTTCCATGACACACAAGTGGAGGACATATATATATATATATATATATATATATATATATATATATATATATATATATATATATATATATACTTTGTTGAACAAGACGGATATTTCACGTCTGACGAGTTCCTTTCGATCTTAGCTAGTTTTATGGTCATTTTTTTAAATATCGAGGTGGATTTTTTTATTAGTCCACAAAATTATATATATATATATATAATATATATATATATATATATATATATATATATATATATTATATATATTCTCGATTTCTTTACCCTTACATTTGAACATATATACCCGCATAAAATTCATTAATTATTAACTAATTAATTTTCAAAATTAGGTATGACTTTAATAAAGCACATATCCTCCAAAATATATATATATATATATATATATATATATATATATATATATATATAATATATATTGTGTGTGGTGTGTGTGTGTTGTGTGTGTGTGTGTGTGTAGACAGAGATAGAGAGATGTAGAGATTATAAATCATATATTTTCTCCCTCCTCATATAATGCAGAAGGGGGACACAAGGTCAATTTTTAAGTGAAATAAAACTGGTTGTGTATGCATATGTTTATATATAAATATGCGTGTATGAGCATATATATATATATATATATATATATATAATATATATAGCGAGAGTGATCGCAATAGAGAGACAGATAGACAGACCGACACACACAGATAGATAGATAGAGAGAGCTAGAGAGAGAGAGAGAGAGAGAGAGAGAGAGAGAGAGAGAGAGAGAGAGAGAGAGAGAGAGAGAGAGAGAGGGTAGTTATATTTCTTGTGAATATCTTGAAATAAAAACACAGACAAGGTAAATTCTTAATATTATTATTGCTTTTCCAAGTCACACCAATGGAAGACGCATACAGACACAGAAACAGACGCCTGCACGCACACACACTCACATGCACACACACACACACACACACACACACACACACACACACACACACACACAGATCTATATATATATATATATGTGTGTGTGTGTCTGCGTGTCTCTGTGTGTGTCTGCATCTGTGTGTGTGTGTGTGCGTTGAGAGAGATGTTGAGATTATTATTAATAAATCAAATATACCTATGGCAATACGTAAATACTCATGTAAGCAACCATATTATAAAATGTTTTTTTCGGGTTTTCGGAAGAAATATCTGCAGATAATAAATAAAAGAAATTGATGAAAACTTCCATTGCCGAGAAATCAGAGAAGCTCACCCTTGAGGAGGAAGAAAGGCAGAAATTTCTAAAATCAAAATGGCGTCAAATTGATTCAGTAGAACTTTTTTTTTTTTTTTTTTTTTTTTTCTTTTGCAATTAGCAAAAAGTGAAAGCGAAAAGCAAAAGAGATACAAACAAATCCCAACATATCCTAAAATATTGATGGAAATATGTGTCGAGAAACTACTAAATGGTGCTTTAGTGAAAACTACCTCAGGTGAAAAGAGAAGCTCTAAATAAAACCTTGTAAAGCAGAAAGAAATAATAACTGATAAGAAGTAGAATTAGACAATACAAAATGTTAGTAACATATATTTCGTGTTCATGTCACAGTTTTCGTTAACGTTAAATATAACACATGTTCTAAAAATGATATAATCATTTCGAAAGAAACATAAAAGTGACTCCGACAAACATGATTTCTGTAAGCTCTCAGTATTCCTTTTATAAAAAAAAAAAACAATACCAATACATAGAATATACTCAAAGGGTTCTGGAATTTGCTTAAGAAGATGTATGAACTATTTTGATACCCACTTTACATTTTTATATAATTTTTACAACAAACTCTTTTGAGTTTTACTATAAACTATAATGCTTCTGATTTTTTTAAATTAAAAATAAAATTTATTTTATTTTTAAAACAGAACACGCATTTTAAAAAAATTTTCAGCGGATGAATACAGCGTTCGTTTTTGTAAACAGTCTTTTAACGGATATTCTTTTCCCGTCTATGTTGCTCGTGATGAAGACCAATTTATGGATTTGGTCGAAACAGATTTCTGTCAGCAATTACATAACATCATTTGTTTTTTCAAAATGTTAAATTTCATACTGTCGGATTAATTTCCATCTATTTTTCATGAACTACCTATATATGACGGCGATGATATCAAATTATAATAATCAAAATTGTGGAACGTTGCATCATTTTTTTCTCACTTTTTGCGCGCAAGTCGCACGCAAGTCATGCGCAAATCGCACACAAGGATTGAAAAAAATAACGTAGCATTCAACCGTTATTACAATAGAAAAGTTGCAGAAACACACACAACCTATCAAATATCGGACATATTCTGCCAAATTGATAACTCAATGCCTGAAGAAGACAACAGATCAGATACACGTGTCGCATATGTAAGATAAAAGGAATAAAAAAAAAAAAATTCTGAGAACATATAACATTTTGCGAACCTTTATTTTTTTAATAAAATTATCAAAATGTATATTAAAATAAAAAAATCACTATATATAATATATATATATATATATATATATATATATATATATATATATATGAGATAGGAGGGTTAGAGTAAAATCCGACTGCATGAGGTGAGGTGAAATGAAAAAGTGAACAAAAATAATGACTCAGACAAGTCCAAGTAGGAGAGAAATATTTCGTCCTTCTGACACGAAGAACATCTTCAGTCTGACTTTATTCAAAGCAAAATACGTACATTTGTGTTTATAGAAGAGAAACCGAGTGGAATTGAGGGGTAGGGAGGTAGGGAGGATTTGATTGAAATGAGAATAACATCATATAAAATGGAAGCGGTTCCTTCTTACTTGGACTTGTTTGAGTCATTATTTTTGTTCGCTTTTCCTCTTACCTCACCTCACGTGTCTGTGGATAACTTATTTATTAATATATACTCCCAAGTTGGTTGAGTCCTCTAAATAGGGATTTAATTGTAAAATTCACCGTTCTGGCATGTAGCTAACCCAGACTTTGTTTACAAAGTCCAAGGGAATTCATTTCCGCTTAGAAATGTATCAATGAAATATTCTCCTATATTTGACAGTCGCTACTGGCCGCATTGTTAACAGGCTTGGAGAACAAAAATTCATTCAGGTCTCAAACCCGGCCAGGGGTAGCTGATAACTTGTAGCCACACTGATGAGAGGTAAACTTCGAAACACGTGTCTGTAGAAAACTTATATATATATATATATATATATATATATATATATATATATATATATATGGGTCTAAATGAGTCAGACACTATCTACCTACGTTTCACCCGAATACGTCATCAGGATAATTCTGGCTGATGGAGGTTGTTACAAACGTCTTTTTATGGGAGTAGTTATCCGAGTGAGAAAAATTAGCATAATAGGTTAAAAACTAAAAAGTAGTAGGAAGGTTGTGTGATATCTATGTTTTATTGGCTAAGTAGCTTTACCTTTTTTATGTCTACATGCGTTTAGAATTTCTGTTTTCTGATTCAATAATTCACTTGGTTTATTGTAGGTAGCTATGGAGAGATTTTCTCCGTACAAAGGAGGCAAAAATTGTGTGTGCGTGTGTGCGTGTGTGTGTGTGAGTGTGTATGTGTAAAGAGAAAGGGAGACAGAAAGACAGACCGAGATACAGAGAAATAGATAGATATGTGACAATAAAAGGAAATAAATGTGAGATCTGTCGCATAAAAATGGACATTGTTACTATAACAGATCGGGTCAAAAACTCACAAATATCAAAATTCTGTTCATGTCGAGTCCATTACCCAGAGTTTTCTGTGTAGTACACAATTGTCAGGAGTTAAAATAATACATTCATAATGGTCCGCTAAGGCATGATATTTACCGCGTACCCCACTTGTACGGGTCAGGCACAAAGTCCCTATTAACGTGGGACCACCCACGAGCCGAAGCCCATGGAGTGGCAGGTGAAAAATTGCGTCGATCCCGTCGGCATTCCCCCCTCAAGGGGGGCGCCTCAGGCACTGGGCAATAAACCCAGCCCTGCCCCTTTAAATCAAGGGGGCAGGTGTTGCCTGGGGGGATGGCCCCCTGGGATCGACGCTATTATTACAACCAAAACCGGTCCAGCGGCCGAAGCTCGCCGGACCCCCAGTCGAAACTGGGTTGTTTAAGGCATGGAAAAGTTATAGGTTAAACTGGAGATAAGAGAACGAATTAGGAACATTCACACCACAGCAGTTTTAAGATCAGCACGAATATTTAGAAGTGTTTCAAAGACCTTACTGTCGCTTTTGCAAAAAGACCACCAGTTAAAACTGGTTTGAAATCCCCAACAGATTATATATATATATATATATATATATATATATATATATATATATATATCTTTGAAAGGAAGGAAAAACTCAACACCGTTATTCCATAATAAATTTATTTCGACCAAAATTGGGGCCTTTATAAATCTAAGTTAATTTAATAAAGCTCCCCAAAATCCAGTCTCATCAGATGGGTAATCATCAATAATTTGATTATTTTTGGGGAGCTTTGTTAAATCAACTTAGATTTATAAAGGCCCCAATTTCGGTCGAAATAAATTTATTAAAGAATAACGGTGTTGAGTTTTTCCTTCATTTCAAAGATACATTTTGCTCTGTATATAATCTATAAAGATTATTATACATTGAGCTCTCTGTAGTGATTTAAAGATTCACTGTATCTATACATACTGGATCATTCTATAATACAATGTATCTTAGATATCACATATAGAATCATCCCTTACTACCAAGTTTTGGATACGTCACACACACACACACACACACACACACACACACACACACACACAAAATATATATATATATATTAGTTAAAAGATTGAGAAAAGCATAGGCGAGAAACTGTCAGTGACCAAGCACCATTGGCTTCATATCCACGCTACCCTAGCTTAGATATACATGATCTATGAACGATATTGAGAACTATTTACTAATGAATATAACACTATATATATATATACATATATATATATATATATATATATATATATATATATATATATATTTGAAGAGAAGATGGCAATAAAAATGAATACTTAAAAAATCGTATGAGTCACAATATTGACTTTCAAAGGAAAAGTAACCGAATAACTCGTAATAATGACAATCCATCCATCTATCTATCTCTAATATATATATATATATATATATATATATATATTTTATATTTTTCATTTTTTACTTCTCAACTCTGCCCGTGTGGAAAAACTCAGCTAATTTAGTTTTTCAAAATAAAAAGATAATTCAAACTGACATCTGGGGAAAGAAAATTTAAAAAGAAAAGACCGGTACATCCGTACTTTCTGAAAATAATCACCAATATCGTATGTATTGGCCAAAAGAAAAGAAAAACAACGGGGAGTTTTCTAAGTTTTATATGTAGAAAGTGCTCTATACATTAAGTAGAACATGATTATACGGAACTGTATGAGTTTGACACTATCTACCTAGGTTTCAACCGAATGGTTCTCAAGGATGTTGTCAAAAGCGTTTTTTATTGCTGTATCGAGTAGCTGATTGGTTGAAAATTAGCATTAGTGTTAACAAATTCAGAATATATATATGTTTATATCCTCTCGTATCCTGTATTATATGTACTAGCAAATATATGCACCCTCCGGGTGCAAGTATTAAAGTTTTAATCTAATAAAATATCATGTTAAATTAAAGGCTAATGAAACTGAATAAATATGCAAATAAAAAGATTTGAAACAGAGGGGGTATGATTGAAAAATAGAACAACTTTGAAACTAACTCTTCCATCATTTTCCACCACTCCCGTCTTTCATTGGTAAATTTTCCTAATTTAACTATTTAGTTAAAATAGAAAGTAAAGAATAATATTAGTAATTTCTTGTTAATGGATTTCTTTTAAGATTTATCCCCGAGATTTTTGCTTATATTCATTAAGATAAACCCAAACAATTAGAAATCAATAATACTAAGCATATATTTATTAAAATCAAATTTTTAAGATCAATATGCAAATTAGCCTTCCCATTCACACTGTAAACCGCTATTTTGTTGTATATATAAATACAATTGCATGTTATTAGCATGTAGATGTGGTCAACAGTATTAATAATGTAAAGCAATTTTATTAATAATTGAGGTTTAAATAAAAATAAAATCATGGAGAATGTGATGTAAATAACAAAAGGAATTGTGACTTGTATAGTAATATAGTTTCGGTTACAGATAGACAAACACACAATCTCCATTATAATAAGATATATCCTTTCGTCTTGTTAGCAAGGTAAACTGGCAAACCATAACTAGTGA